>OX392411.1:11211704-11811704 GCA_947623395.1 Synanthedon tipuliformis | reverse complement strand
AGCACTAAACAAAGGTGGGACGGCATTTATGCGGTTATACTTACTTTTCTAGAAATGTCTTCTACGAATGAAATTCTTGTGGAGTGCGTCGCAGACATTAACATTTAGGAGTTCATTGCCGTCAAACAACGTGACACGAAATTTTCAAATATTAGAGACTATCTGGTGCCCGCGACTTCGACCGCGTTCTAGATGAAAGGTACCCTATGTCCTTTCTGGTGTCCCAGACGACGAGTAGGTATGCAAAATTTCATGGTGATCGGTTCAGGGGCCCTAGTTAAAGTAACAATTTAAAACGATAACGAAGTTCGAAAACAATAAAATGTATGGGATTGACATATGCCGTCGCTATATCACGTGACATATCCCATACATTTTATTCTTTCGAATCGAATCGCTAAGGAGCGAATGCCACTTGTCTAAAGGCCCAGTAGTTTTTGCGTGAAAGAGTTACAAACATCCATACATTCATACAAACTTTCGCATTTATAATATTAGTACGGATATGTAGAAATTAGGATGGGGGTGAACGAAGGCTTTATTTTATCGCACGTTAAGTCACGGAAAAGAGATAGTCTTCACAACTTAGCATGTACATAGACCATATTATTTTGGTTCTAGCCAATAAAGAGGCGTTAAATTTGGCGTTAACACAAAAACCCATATGTCGAATGCAAATGCCATTTCACTTAGCACCGTAATAGCTCAGATAAGTAGCTCCTGACGAAGCACATTTACCGGCCCGGTATTACTCAACCGATGTTTACATGACCAATTTTTCTTGGGCTTTCTCCAATTGATGCCCATCGTATTTGACGCCTATTTTGACTTGGCGTCAGGGGAGGATGGAAGTCGAAGTTACACTGGTAGTGCGAGGAGAGGAAGTAGAAATTATGGGCAAGCATTTGTCAAAGTCTATGCATTGATCGCAGTATAGTTGTTTACGATTGTGTGGAACGAAATGACATTGTAACATAATTTTACACTAGCTGTGGAACGCGACTTCGTCCGCATAACTTTATAAAATATAGTCTATGTTACTTCCTGATAACGTAGCTTTCTGTAGGTGAAAGAATTTTTTAAATCGGTCCTGTTTCCTGTAGTTTCGTAGCCTATTCAATTCAAACAAACAAACAAACCAACAAACAATCAAAATTTTTTCTCAATATAGAATAAAGTAACTCTAGTTACTTAAGAAACACTTAAATAAATTGAAGTTATAGAAGGGATAAATCGCACTTTTTTAAGCAGACTTAAGCCGGGGGGGCTTAAGTCTGCTTAAAAAAGTGCGCACCACGACAAGGTCCTAGCACGCCTAGAGAAATCCTTGAGATCTTTGTCTACAATTAAGTCCGAGGAATAACTTAGGAGAAAATATTAATACCGACGTGTTGCCGGAAACTCATTGAACTAATTAAACTTTCGCCAGTTGACGAGTAATGGCTTTTGTTATCCCGCATAATAATTTTATTCATAATCGTAACTCTTTAATTAATATAAATGAGCATACCATTAAGTAAAAAGCCAAATTTTGGTATTGTAATTTGAAGAATTTATCATATTTAGACAAAAGTTATATTTGTAACTCTCAATTAAACAAAAAATAATAAAAAAAACAGCGGCACTCCGGGAGTGCCGACAGAAGTGAAAACTTGAACATGTGTATTTTTTTAATAGTCAGGAAAGTACATACTTATATACAGAGGCGGTCGGTTACACGGTTACATTACATAACAAGTCGCAAGCTCAATGGTTTTTCCCCATCTCAAAAATTGTTTTTTTTTTTTTAAACTGTAAACGCTCAGTATAGTATAGTATTGCTCCTCTATGTTGACGACTTTTTTGGAATATCATTGACCGTTTTCTATTTTTATTTGAAATTACTGTGTTCTTTTATAATTGTCAACAGAGGTGTCGCTTACGTTACACGGTAACACGGTTACATTACATAACTGGTCGCGAGTTCAATGCTTTTTCCCATCTCAAAAATGCCCAACGTGCATAAAGAAGTTTTCACTACAAAATGTAATGTGTAATAAACTTATTGTGTGTATACTTACATTGTTTTCTCTTAACAATTCTATTTGACGTGACGTAGGCTGTGGTGTGTATGGCGAGGACCAGAATTACAGGACCAGTGTAAACCTGGGACAATACGCCAGCATCTTCCAAGCAGAGGTCTTCGCCATCCTGGAATGCGCGGAAATCAACCTGCGAAAAGACTATGTCAACCGTGTGATTTATATTCACTCAGATAGTCAGGCTGCACTTCAAGCACTGGACTCGGACTTTACCGTCTCAAAGCTGGTGCGAAACTGTGTAGACTACTTAAATATATTAGGGCGCAAGAATAAAGTGGTCCTAAGATGGGTACCTGGCCATATGGGGATCGAAGGCAATGAATATGCCGACGAACTGGCCCGGGCAGGCGCTAAAGGTAGGCTAATAGGTCCTGAACCTGTGTGCGGACTACCAAATAGCCTAGCTCGCTGGACCATATGGAACCAGTGCTTTACTAAATCTTACAAACGCTGGACTAACTTGCCAGGTCTGAACCATTCCAAAGCGCTCATAAGAGCCTATAGTCGAAACGTGACAAATCAGGCTATGTCGCTTAGTAGGAGCAATTTGTGCATGTTAACAAGGGCACTAACGGGGCACTGTCGTCTCAACAGGCACCTTAAAATAATGGGTCTCGCTAGTACGGGAGAGTGTCGCTTCTGCCATGAAGCAGAAGAAACACCAATGCATATCCTGTGCGAGTGTGGCCCTTTGATGCACAAGCGTAGTCACATCTTAGGAAGCCACACAATGGATTGTGAAGATGTGAGGAATGCCTCTATCAAAAAAGTACTACAGTTCCTTGACGTGGTAGGTATTGGTAGAGAGCTTTAGTTTACGTGGCGATCACAATATTTCAGCAATGGACGATGTGATACTGGTACTCTAGAAGACAGGAATAGCCACAAAGCAGATAATAATAATAACAATTCTAAAAAAAAGTGTTTTAACGATTCAAAACGATTTTAAGACTATAACATGTAGATACTCGTACCCAATGCTTTTGAGATATTCGCTTATTCTAAAATAAGATTTCGATTTCCATCGAATCAAGCTTCATCATACTAATGTCGGCAACATAGGTACTTTTAGCACCTATGGGGTTGCTTTTGTTAATAGGTCATCTAAAAATCAAGTGGACTGTCAGTCTGTCTGTCGACCTTTGCATATAGTAATATGGATTAAAAGATCATGTGTAGAAAATAATGATACCTACTGCAATACTTTTTAATTCAATCCCCAAGTATCTATCTCTTGTTGGCGTTACTATGAATAGAGTGAGCAATAAAAGCGGAGGCACATAAACAAAGCTCAAGAGTCCGCAACGAGACGTAAGGGGCACACTTTAGCGAATCGTATGAAATAAGTCGTAAAACACGCAATACATTGTTATCTATAAAAGGCGTTTGCTACGTCTAATGATAATATTAAAGAAGAAGTAATACATCATTCATTGTATGTATACAATGACTAAAAAAACTTCAAACCCTCAAACTTCTTAGATATCGTTGTCCCATCTATTGGATCTTCTAATGACAAAGCGAAACCCATACTCACAGCCCATACTCAATAATATTATAAATGCGTAGGTAACTCTGTCTGTCTGTCTGTCTGCTACCTTTTCCCGCCTTAACTACTAAACCGATCATCATTAAATTTTTCATATACACGTTGTCAGGGATACAGGAAAGGACATAGGGTACCTTTCATCTAGAAAAAAAGTACTGTTTCGTCTAAACGCTTGGCGGCGCCACCGTCGTCACAGCGATAACGATGTCAGGCGTTATTACTTATATAATTATCAACGCGGACATAGTCGCAGGCACCAACTAGTATTAAATACTAGGCTAATTAACTAATAATACTTAATTAATAATTAATACTTAATTAACTAATACAAATTAATTATTAATTAATAATTAATTAATACTAGTATTAATTAACTAGTATTAATTTATTAGGCTTGTTGTATGCTAGCACCATCGATGGCTAGCACTAACCGTATAAAATCAGACTGTTTTAGCCTAAGTCAGTCAGTGTATAATATTATACCTAATTGAAAACTAATTATAAATGTCTATTACACTTGATTGAAGAAGGAATTCGATGTGTATGTAATTATGTAGGTGTATTATATGAAACACGCAAGACGTGGGTGTTACCTATAACTCCAATATTTAATCAAAGACAATGACTTACAAGTTACAAGTAACATGCTTTGACATTTCAAATTACATTGAAATCCCAGGCATTCCATTTACTAATCAGAGAGCTCATTCGAAATTCAAAATAATGAGACAGCAAAACGAGTTATTAGACTACATACTCGCCGGAATTTATCCGGCAAGTAGTGTGTGGCTGAGTGTAGTGGCTATTAATGAAGATTTCATGTGTAATAATTAACATTATTGAAAGTTTGTAAAAAAAACGGACGGCCTTGACGTTTTCTTTTTTAGGAACATAACTTCACATATTTTATCTCATTATATTTTTTATGTAGGTTAAAAACACACTTCATACCTTCATGCTTTTATCACATGACATAATTAATCATGTGATGAAAGAAGTATAAGATAGATACTTCAGCCTTTATTGTGGGTTAAGCAGACCCGGAACAAATCTTGGGACAATAAATTGCTTTTCCTATTTTAGATACAATTTTCTCATAAAATAATGATCGGATTGCAGGTTACAGTTCATTTGAATACAAAAAACACCACAAGAATAGTCAAAAAATAGATGTTGAAAGTGACCTGCCACCAACCTACACAGAAAAGTGCGAGCCGAAAAAAAACGTGATTTTTTCGTTTTTTTTTTTTCTGAAAATAATATCAGTATAATGTTCAGACGTGGTTTGTTTTCGATTTTATTATATTTATTCATAAGCAATGCCTCGAACGCTATATATTATGTAATTTTCGTATATTAGCAATGATATTATTTTATAAATGAGGTATATTAGTGTATTTCGTGAATTGGACATAAAAGTGAGAAATATAGCGAACAACACTTTCTTTCTTGTTCAGTGTAATGACAAACTTTTGAATTGCGCAGTAATTTCAAGTAACAAGTTTTATTCCGTGTTGCGAGATCTGGTTTCAGCTCGCAACTATGTCGTCATGAAAAAGTACTCATGTCCTCTTTGTCATCAGTTTGTATTCTTTAAAAAAAACTTCAACTTTTCTTACTTAACCTGAATATAAAGTTATTTTTTCTCATAACTAAGATTAACTCAAGATATTAAAATAAAAGTAGTGTTTTTTATGTAGTACTAGCTACTGCCCGCGACTTCGACCGCGTAACTTTGTAAATTATATACTAAAACCTTCCTCGAGAACCACACTATCCATTGGTGAAAACAGCATGAAAATCGGTGGAGTAGTTTTTGCGTTTATCGCGAACAGACGCGGCGGAGGACTTTGTTTTATAATATGTAAGGTAATTAGTTTGTATTTAGTTTTGATGATTTTTTTTATATTAAGGTCGTATTAAGACAAACTATCACTGAACTGTCGAACTACTGGAAAAAAAAAGTCTCACTAGTTCGGTCAACCGAACTGTTAACCGAACTACTGGGAATAGACCGTAACACTATTCCCATTAATTATTCCCATATTAAATTAAAAAAATCCCAAGCAGTAAAACTTTTTGAATATTTTTGTCAAAAAAACTCTAAAAAACATGTAGGTACACAATACTCCGCATCTGGTATATCTGTATACACGTAATATGAAATTCATTAGTGAAGTTCATGAACGTCTGAATTATGGGAATTGGAAGCTTTCAACCAATGGCTGTTTGAAGCTTGTTTATAACTCGCGAAGTGCTCGCTGTGTACAGAAGTTGTTTCCTCGATAATATTAATACGCGTACTTACGCCTCGAGTTGTTTGCCAGTGTAACAGCGTTTATTAGGGAGAAGACGAAGAATCACACTTCAACTTCTTCTATGAAGTATAGGTGTTGTACTAGTTACATTTCAGATTTGTTCGGGATTAAAACGATCGCTGAGACTGTAAAATTTTTGTGGTAAAAAGTACAATAAACGAAAAGATGATCACCTAAAACGCGTTGTTATGAAAATATCCATCGAGATCCATAAGGATGTCCCGCGACTATGAGACACTGACTCAATCAAAGACTTCTTATCCTTAAGATAAAGGTAGATTTGGGATGTCCAGCAGTATTATCAAAGAGAACAGACCCGAAGATTTGGTTGAAGAAAATGTATGTATGTAACTCTTTCACGCAAAAACCACTGAATGAAATGAAACCATGAAATTTTGCATTCACCTTGTCTAGGACACCAGAAAGGACATAGGGTACCTTTCACCGAGAACGCGGACGAAGTCGCGGGCACCAACTAGTATAATTTTATAAAGTTACGCGGGTGAAGTTGCGCGCAACAGCTAGTATTAGAATAAGTTAAAATACTCAAACTGTGCTACTGTGCTAGGGCCAGCTTGATTTTTATTTCAAAGAGGATGTTTTAGCTTTTGCTCTCCGACCGGACATATCGATGTTTAACTCGTAGTCCATTCAAATGGTAAATCAATCGTAGACTCCGGTTAAACCCTTTGAGGTGGCAGCTATGAGTGGACGTCTTTCGACTGATATGAAAAGGGAAACTTTTATTTTAAAATAAAAAGTAAGAACAATAAATTATGTTTAGTTAATTTTTATTTAAGTTGCATTTATGTAAGATTTATAAAGCGGTATACACTGATCCACTGATCAATAAAATTACATAATTACTTAGTCTATTTATATTTGTAAAATGTTTTAGTGTGACTGTATATTATCGTTTCAGTATTAAACATACTCGTACATATAAACATACGAATATATTCTTAAACAAAACATAAACAAAACGCACCAATGTTATTATAGGCTTTTAGGCAAACATTCCTACAAATTATGCAGGCATTGAATAACACGCGCTTTGTTATTAACACCACTCATTATGTAGGCTTATATTTATTTATTTGTTTGCCCTTTCGCAAAACAAAACCATTTAAATTCAAAATGCAAATTTCTCTTTACAACTAGGATCAAATTTACATCATAATATCTACTCCTACTTTATACACAAAATGATTACAGAAACAAAAAAAGTGTATCTTCGAAAGAACTCAATATACACTCTATATTGATTTTTTAAATTTATTTTTCATCCTCATCATTATTAATTTTTCCTCTTCCACAGTTTTTTTTTGGACCTTTACTATATTGTCAAAATACTAGAGGGATTCTGACGTTTAGTCCTGCGAAGCATCTTCTGTGGTCTATGATGATAATTTTGTATTGTCCAACGGTTGTCGCGTACTCCTATTGTGCCATGAGAGATAACCGTAAAGATAGCGTAAAGTAGGAAGAAGAAATTGGTCATGGCTACGTAACATCAGAAAGTGGAACGCCATTAAAACAGATTTTTATTAGAGATGGGTTTGGCCAACATCCAGCTGTGTAGCGAAGATGAGGCCTATTGATGGAGCGAGCTAACACGCCGGCAGAGACTTCGAAACCTTGGCAGTTCGCATTATATAGCATGTTTTAAAGCGCTTGGTCCGAAAAGGAGGGATTTGGACAAGATGAGGATGGCGGTATTATGAGCTCATGCAGCTCCCGAGCATACTCTGCGAAGTACATCTTATAAAAGTAGTCTGTGTTTATACACATAGACTGGCCATTTTGCGTCTATGTGCCAGGCTCTGTGTACTAATAAAAGTGTACAGTTGAGGAACTGTTTCAAATCACGCAATTTTAAGAAATTAAATGTAGTATGAAAAAATATATGGAATCAAGAAGGGATAGAGAATACATTTAAAGTTAAAGGAACAAAGTTTAGTGATGTTTTACATGTCATAAATAATATGCAAACTCACATAAACCTATCGACAGGTTGTGAATAATTCTTCAAAGCCGTCCGCGCTCCATCAATTTCCTCTCATACAATATGCAACCTGATCTCAAACTAACCGAGTGTGAAAAGGGTCACTGCATTTTTCATCATTTTGTATATCAAAGTGATTTTAAGAAACAAAATTTTAAGATTTTAAGATCAACATTTTGTCAAACTTATTAATAAAGTAATGTAATACACAGATAATTATGTTTTCACAATAATAATATAATATGTTAAGTTGTTAATATTTGTTACAAAATAAATGGCCCACGAAGGTGGCGTAACCCCCGGGGAGAATTAAAAAAAATTAAAAAAAAATTACTAGAAAGGGGAAATTATTTAAAAAAGTTTTGATTGGTGGCAGTAGAGCATAGTTATTAGTGGCAAAGGAGGATAAATTATTCGTGCCAGATTCTTCGTACGAGCGGAGCATAAGCTAGAACTAACATCATATCCGCGTCCGCAAAAGATTCGCATTGATTATTGCGAAAACCGATTTGGTTACAAATGTTTAAATTGATGCAGAAATTCCTCATTTGCGGACGCAGATTCGAATATCCGCAACAACCCTGGTCGGAACTTCTCCACCTCCTAATGGAGAACCTCAGAATCTTGAAAAATTAATGTGTGCGGATTAGAATATCGAATACGTTTGAGTTAATATACATATGAATGAAATAATATATACAGACTAAAACATAAATATAAGAGAGGTATTGAAAGATAATAAAATCTCAATAAATATTATACGTTCAGAGTTATAAATAAAAAAGAAAGTCGCTTTCAGTCGCCTTCTAAATCCAACCACAAGAGACTTTGTCACGGAAAGTAAAGGCGTTTTGACAACGTCACTCTTTGTCAATGTCAATTTGTCTTGAGAAATCCTTCGCTTTGCCGTTGAAACATTAGCGTCTACTGCGTTGCTCATTTCCTTGCAAATGTTACCTTTCTGTAATGTGTTTTTATGGTGTTTTCTTTATAGTGTTATATTATATTTTATTGAAGTGAAAACTTCTTTAGGCGCGTCGGGCATTTTTGAGATTGAAAAAAAAAAAACCATTAAACTCGCCGCACTGTATGTAATGTAACCATGTAACCGACACCTCTGTATATTGAAGTGAAAACTTCTCTAGGCGCGTTGGGCATTTTTGAGATGGGAAAAAAACCATTAAACTCGCGACACTGTATGTAATGCAATGACTACCTACTCTATGATGTAATGTAACCGTGTAACCGTGTAACCGACACCTCTATATATTGAAGTGAAAACTTTTTTAGGCGCTCTTTTTTTTTCAGATATTTTGCCATCTACACAATACCACTGAAACTAGAACATGTTACGTAATAATACGTTTAGACGAGTTTCAGAGAACAGTAAAAGAGCTCAAAGAGATCCGAATAGGCTATGTATTTGCAAAACACATACAGCTTATGGGCTAGCGTTCTCTCTGGCGTGTTTATGGTATTCTAGTTTATTCCTTCTGGTTTACCAGTGACTAACCAGTGACAAAAAATGAAACAAGGACTGTGATCAGTAAGTGAAAAATAATTTATAAATTCTGTTCAAAGGCTTTAAAATCATGTGTCTTTATCATAGATGAATAATTGGTCTTGCTGCGCTCGACTAGATACCCCTGTCGTACTTGTAAAATGCGGCATAAAATAGTACGCCGAATTCGGCGTACCCGAACCAGTCACACTGCAAACTGTCTGTGATGTGTACGTGCCGAATGTTTTATTAAATTTTAGGCATAATAAAATACCAGTTTGCGTAGTGAAACTGTGTAAAAATATAATAAAACTGGCTAAAAAGTGATAAAAAGTGACGGTTTTTTACACACACTACAATAAAAAGTTGCCACGTTTTCGGAGCTATTGCTTTTGTATAGCGCTCTATCTAGTCGAGCGCAGCGAGACCAATCAATTATCTTTGTGTTAAAATTAATTTATAACACAAAGATAATTTATATTAAAGTTACTTAGACGATTTACTATTTATGAGAATACCTACATAATTGAAATCAAATATTTCAAAGGGAAAAAAGATGAGGATTCGTATCTAAAAGGGAAAGATTATATGAAGAAAAAGGTTTATCGTTGAACGAAGAGAGCTTTGGTAGATAAAATGGTAAAAGCGTAAAATTACAATTAACTAATACGAGCAAAAAGAAAGTGTAATTTAGCAGTAACATAGTCCTCTAACTTTTAAATAACGTATAAGAAATTTAAAATGAAAAATAAATAAGATCAAGTAATCCCGAAAAGTAGGTATTACTAACATTGTTACTAATACAGACGGACATAGCAAGTAGTTATTACCTGCCGTTACATTAAAAAAATAGCCTATTTTTTAACTTCGTTCCTAAGGATCTTATCATAATATTGATGATTGAAAAATTGCAGAAAATACGCCATTTATGATTTTCAACTCAATGAAACGTTGATACCTAAATTCCAACATTATTTTTTTAATTGAAGGTCTTATGACAATTGATAAGATAGTTGCTCTGGATTTAACAAACGACAGATACAAGAAGCTCACGTCAAAGGACTATTTGCTTGGCCGATTGTTATAGAACGGCATTAGATTTCCACCGAGGAAAGATTAGTTCAATCGAACACGAGTCAAAGCCGCTCACGTATAAATCTTTCATAATAAGCTCTATTTAGAGATGTTTTATTGAGTGTATCTGAAGATGGGTTTATAAATAAATAAATAAATAAATATTCATATTCCACACAGCACCATCTAGTTCCAAAGTAAGCAACTTAATGCTTGTATTATGGATACCAGACAGTTGATATACTACATACAATACTTTTTTTTTGTAAATACATACATATTATAAATACAAAACATCCATGATTCAGGTACAAAGGTAAATGTTAACACATACTTAAACATTTGCCTCTAGCGGGATTCGAACCAACAGCTATGGTTTCTAGCCACTAGACCAAACGTGTCGTCAATCCTACTCCTTTATCCTAATAAGATCGGGAGCGCACTTCCACCATCTACGATATTGCTTGTGTTAAAGTTAGCCATTTACCATCAAGTGGACAGCGAGCCTGTCTGCCGACATTTACACAATAAGAATCGTAGTTTATGATTGCATTTTACTTACTTATCTTCATTTAAAAGACAAATAAATTTAGTCTAGAGTCATTCTGGGAAAAACTAAAAGTCAATATCGCGATGATGATTAAGTTTAAGCCGGAGATTTAACTAAGAAACAAGTTTAGTGCTGGAAATTAGCTTTAATATTTTATGTTTGGGGTATTATTTTGTCCTGATAAAAATTATTTAAATAATTTATTAGACATCTAGGGCTCAGATTAAATAATAGTTGCTAAGTAATCTAGGTTCCTTCCTAACTTAAAAGTTATAAGGGTCTAAGTAACTATGGAATTTTGGATGGAACCATCCGAGCTGGTATCGACGTTTGACCTCTTTCTCGAATTTGGCTCAACCTAGTTGGACTCTATGTAGTGATAGAATCGACAGATGAATCTTAATCCTCGTTTGTAAAGAGCTTAAACTGTTACCTTGTTCTCAGTACAAATTGATCGCTTGCCCTTTGATATAGTCTGTGGTTTGCTTTTGTGCATTTGGGAACCTGATATATACACATTGTGGTTTATTATTAAATATGTTCTACTTTAATAATACAACCATTTCTTGGTTAAGTACATTATAATACGAATACAATATATAATACAAAAAAAGGTAGTAAATATATTAAATAAATATATCTATGGAATAACTACAGTAATGGCTTAAGCGTCAAATATCACTACAGCCAAAATGAAAAAACTATAAAAATGATATATAAAAAAAGGAATAATAATTTCAACATCATATTCTAAATGGATAAAACCATTCAAAAGTTATATTCAGCAGCGCATTTTTTTAAATTATTATTTCGTTTTCAAATAAACTAGGCGACGACGTGCTGTTACAAATATAAATTAAGTTACCACCCATTGTTGTCGCGAGTTTCATGTTATTTTTCAACGAAACATTCTCTTAAGTACAACAATGAGCTGGCGGGGAGCAAACTTAAACTTTCAACTTTTATTTTGACAGGAATAAATTAAACGTTAAAATTAAAAGTTTTCGGGTCCTTTTTATTACCAAACTTTAACAGGACATAAGTACTTCAATTGTGCATATTTAAATAGTTTAATTAACTTCTAGGTTAAGCATTAGCCAGGTTAAGAAGCGGGTAACGTATTTACTAAACAAACATTTACAATAAGCCAGCAAAAGTATAAATAGATCGAAGCCTTTCAAAGTTTTCAAAGTTGGCTCTGGCTGGGTCTGGAAAGTAGTGGCAGGGTACACTTCGTTTTGCAGCTTAAACCAGGCGTTACCACTCTTTTGGTGGCGGTTAAACTCTTTTACAGAGAGATAATAGGGCTTGCGCCACTTGCCCTGTACAATCCGTAATATTATAAGGGTTGGATATAGGATTCGTGAAACTGAGGGTTGCTATATAATATATAGTCGGGCCGGCACATTATTCGGCAATTTTTGTTGAACAACAAAGCCGACCCAAAGTAGGCCGGTTCATCTACATAATGTCTACCTCCCGGCTCTGCCGACCCGACTATATGTATACATATATACCTACATTTATGTTGCTATAGCAACCCTGACGTGTCATGATAAAATAATGAGTAAGTTCAAAGTTTTTGCAGTTGAACTTTGAGAGTTTGCAGAGCTCACTGCAGTTAACTGGATCGCGTACAGCGCGAACTGTAACTTGATTGGTGAACAATCTCAGGTCAACACTTTTGTTTCCTTTTAAAACTGGTTCAATTGTATATATATAAACATCAATATTTGAGTATATATAGTACACTTTCAGTATATATAGTCTTTGTAATCCTTTCATCTAGAGTAAAAGATAATGCCGAATGCCTTTGAAATTTTCTTTTGTAAAGTTCGCCAGAGAATCATCACCTGAGTCAAAGCGCTAAGGCGATTCGACAAATGGTTTCCGATGTCGACCTATATTCTCTTCTGGTTCAAGACGATTGTCCCCAACTATATGTAAAACAAAATTATGTTGGGACTCTATAGAGCCGCATGTACAAAGAGATAACTCGTGACTTTATTTGGCTTTCGCTCAACCATGAAATTATATTTTATTTCATTTCGCACCTAAATGATTGCTTTACGTACAAGTTTGCTTCTAACTGGCGTATTATATACATATCTTTACACACTCACATTCTTGACATTCTACGAAGCACCATCTAGTTCAAAGTAAGCAACTAGTGCTTGTATTATGGATACCAGACAGTTGATATACTACATAGATTAGGTACTTTTTTTTTGTAAATACATACATATTATAAATACAAAACATCCATGACTCAGGTACAAAAGTAAAATGTTAACACATAAACATTTGCCCCTAGCGGGATTCGAACCCGCGACCGTTTGGTTGAAGTGATAATTACAATGCACTAAGTATATGAAAGTCTATATAAGATGCACCCTATACATATTTCTATTAAGTTTCTTTTCACCAGCACTTGATAAAGTATACCCGATACCCGGCATGTTTAATCGCGTTGAGACTAACAACCTAAATTTGTAACCTCGTTGACCTAGACATAGTCGTAGGTCGCATGTTACCAGTTTCATGTATCTCGAGGTTAATTATTGTACCGGATACCATTTTATGTGTTACGACAAAATGAGTTAAGAGAAAATATAATTTACTAGCTGGTAATTATAACTAGCGACTTCGTCCGCGTTGAAAAAGCAATATTTCGCCTGACATCGTTATTGCTATTATACTTTGCCAGGAGTTAGTTTCCTTAATTTTAGATAATCCCTCGGAAAGCAGTACTTTTTTTCTGGATGAAAGGTACCCTATGTCCTTTCTGGTGTCACAGGCAACGTGTATGCAAAATTTCATGGTGATCGATTCAGTAGTTTTTGCGTGAAAGAGTTACAAACATCCATACATCCATACAAACTTTCGCATTTATAATATTAGTACCTACGGATTTTAGCCACGAAGCTTAAATACAAATTAAATCTTCAATTCAACAAATATTGTAAAATTACAATCATATGAATATGTTAAGAGAATGTAAATTATATAGCTAGTCCTGAATCACATCTACCTGGGAATCAAATCAAAAATAAAATGGAAGTTGCGATAAAAAAAATAAGCAACTTTGATGGTTATATTAGTTTTGCATTTATCGCTATATTAGTAAGGATAATTACGTTTATTTATAACTAATATTATAAAGATGAAAGATTTGATTTTTTGTTTGTTTGTTTGCATTGAATAGGCTCCGAAACTAAAGGACCAATTTAAAAATTCTTTCACTTTTGGGAAGCTATATTATCAGCGAGTAACATAGGCTATATTTTATAAAGTTACGCGGACGAAGTCGCGTGCAAAAGCTAGTTTATAGTAACTTTAACGATGTTACAAATTCAAATGAAGAAACTTTTAAAAATATTAAGGGTATATTTAACGTATAATTTTAATGCAAATGAAACCGCGTTCCGTTCAAGAGCATTAATATATCAAACGTGTCACTTCTGTCATCTGAGTCATTACTTGTACGTGATAACGTCATTCAAATTACCAACTCCCTATGACCCACTTTTGAACGTGGCTGACGAAGGTATTACCTACCAACTTTACTATAGAACAAATAATTTTAGAGCAAGAGAAATCAATGTAACAAAAAAACTCTAGGGTTAGGTTAAAAATTAGGTTAGGCTTAAGTGACAGGAAATTAGGCAAAATTGATAAAATTAGGCTTAAGTTCTTCACATGTTTAATTATAACATTTTTTTTTCAAACCAATTGCATTGACACTTTCTTGTAACATCTTTATTAAACAATGCCTTGGTTTAATCTTTAAAATAAGATTTAAATCTACATCAAAAATTTAATTACAGCACTCTCTAGCTAAAGAGTGTGCTCTACTTTTTTTTTATCTAATAGATACTTAGTTAAATATTAAGATGATCACTGCACACTGATTGGGTGTAAATGGAAATAGCTCATATTTTTTTCACATGTGACACACGGCCTAATAAAAAGGCGTCACATGTAGTCAGCCATTTTACAAGTATTACCGGAATCATCCGGTTTTATTGGCACTTCATCTCGCCGATCTTATCATAGGGACGAAGGTTGACTGCCAATTAGGGTAGTTTACGTTTCACCCTCAAGTAATTCTCGTTTATTGCTGATTAACCACTATCGCTGAACAGAACAATGTCCGCCCTTAAAATCTATATACATAAGAAGCAATGTGTGTGTGTATGTATGTTCTCTATGGACTCCAAAATTGCTGAACCGATTTTGATGAAATTTTCAGTCAATCTTCAGATTATTCCAGCGGGTAATCCGGTGTAGTTTGGCAGCGATCGGATGCGGACGAAGTCGCGGGCAAAACCTAGTCTCATATTACAATGAATGTATACTTCATTTGTGTTATGTGTATAGTGTATATACCTATATTCAAGTTTATATTCAAGTTTTGTGTTTTATGTATTATACAAAAAATACCTTAATTAAAATCGTAAGGTAATTAAAGTAAAATATCAGATATTTTTAAAAATAAGAAATTTTTGGCATTAAAATTTTAAATAAAATGAGCTAAGTTCTCTATAATTACACTCGTATTAATATTAAAATTTGATTTTCTTGTTAATTTGAAAAAAATATTGATATATATGAACAAATAATTACATATTTAAAAAGTAATACAATTCGATGTCAAATAATTTTATTTACTTACTTCAGATTTACTTTGGACATCATTCTCATTTTATAAATCATTGCAATGGCGAAAGGAGGCAACTCCTTACAGGATATTTCATCCATTAAATCTCTTTTATTGTTTGGGAGATATTATCAGCATCCTTTGCTTGAAACGTGTCTTTTCTTCGATATTGGAAACGCCTTATTTTCAGTCGTAAAATGTGTAATTTCGTCACGCAATTTAATCATGTCGAAAATAATTGGACTTACTTTGACAAAGATATAACATTAACAAGTTCTTCGAGTTCTTAATCAAGTCAATTTCTTAGATCAATGTTAATGAGTTTTAACTTAGTAGTATTTTATAGGCTTTGGTGTTTATATTTGTTGTTTCATTTCTCTCTCTCTCTCTTCAGTCGTACACTCCTGACGGAGCGATCGTGGTTATGAAAAGTCTGAGTTTGACCTTTCAATAACGCTCATGGGAAAAATAGTAGCAGTAGTTTCCCGTTGCCTTCTGCTCCAGTTCTTTTAGAGATTATTTGAATCGTAAGACTAATGTAGTCTAATCTACTTTCTCAATGAGTAAGTAAGGGGTGTCAAAGTACATTTTAATATCTTATTCTAATTCCTTATCCGTAATTCTACTAAGTTTGGCACGGATCTTGCAGTCGTATGGCGTTGCTTGTGTTAATAGGAAACCTACCATCAAGTAGACCAAGATCACTTGGAAATACATGTGCACATTTCTTATGTGTAGAAACTTTGAAACGCAGGCAGAATTTCTGTGAAACTCCTTGCTGAGACGTTTCCATAAGAATGTATACTATGCAACTCTTCAAGGGAGCTTGATTGTTGCTGAATGTAATAAGAATTATTGCTGTAATAATTGCAATAATAATTGTTGATACAGCTAGAATGTATTGTAATAATGTATCAAATTCGGAGTGTATTCGAAGATTAAATCTTAACATCTTGAACATCGTAATGATGTATCTTCACAAACAATCTTGAACGCTATTTTTCCCAACACAGTACAGAATACTTCTTATCCACAAGTGAAATGCGATTCGATCCTGCGTATCCAATGTCGTCAGCCGAGGCCTCATGCCATTGGACTTGTGTTCTCATTACTAAGCAGTGATTATATATATTTTTTTCTGTTAATATCGACATACTGAGTAACGGTCACCGTGACGGTAAATGGCTAACATCGCCTATAACATAAGCAACGCCACAGGTGCTACATCGAGAAAGTATACTTACCCAATGTGATCTAAATAAACCCTGTAGATATACAATAATCTCCTTAACTATTGGGACGGATTATAAAACATGCCATAAAAGAATATGTGTCAATGAAAGCGAATATTTATTAACGAATATAAATATTATGATCTCAACGCTCATGGTAATAAGGGTCATTTTTGTTTGATTTAACTTCTGTGGTAAATCGTGTGCTTACTTTTCGCATGGTTATTTTTTATGTGTAATGGAGTGAGCTTATACACATTTTGCACAGAGATGTACGCAATCTTCAAATTCTTCCGTCGCTTATTTTGATAAGGGAATTTTTGAAATATTGCATCTTATTATTTTCGGCATGTCTCTTCGGAGGTTATTTTATGTTTTTAATAACGACGGATGCAATTTACTATGTAAATTATACACCTTCCTTTTTATCGCTATTTTTATTAGTAACAATCATATCGGAATCCGTCGGATAGTTGAGAAGTTAGCTAAGAAACAGGACAGAGGGGGAGTGCAACTATAGATTTGATAATACAGAGTAATAAAAAATTACAAAAAGATCTAAATAAAAAGGTTGTATAAGTTTAGAAATGGCAGGTAACAAACTCTTCAGCACTCTCATCCGCAATCACCATTTTACAGAAGATGATACTGAAATCACAGCACATGTTTTTCATGTGTTTGAGGATTACCATAGACGATTTCTCTAAACCCACTTCTTTCCCTAAGTGTCCTAATCCATTTGTATTTATTTACGTTAATTTTATATGCCATGGCTCAACTATTATCAATAAAACAGGTACAGGAATTTAATTACAGGAACATATATAATTAGTTTATTGCCTATGAAAACATACACTAGTGTAATTGAAAAATTCTTTTTGTGTTCCATAGTCCATTTATCGAGAATGACTTTAGGCTATATTTTATAAAGTTACGCGGGCGAAGTCGCGTGCAGAAGCTAGTGCTATATATTTAAAAACCCCACAGTTACAACAATGTATCTAATCTATGTTGGAGATGTCTGAGGCATTGGTTTGTGTAGATTAAAATGTAATAGCATTCACAATCGACCCCGAATGGGACCATTCTATTTACATAACAAAGAGATATGCCTGTCTTATGTAATAACATTAGCCATAATATCGGTTCATATCATACAATAATACTATTTGGAAGGATATTTCAGCGTTGGCTATGAATATTTTATGTTATCTATTAATATATCATTTCTACATGTATTTATGTGTATTAAAAAAGACCACTGAATGACAGCATCTGTGCTTTTGTGTTTTGAGTGAATAAGAAATGGCAGAGCCCATTTTCTTATCCTTCCCAGTCCATTATCCTTAATCCTTCTATGGTCAGACTTGCACATGTAACATTGTTTGTGTTATAGGCTACCGTAGCCACCTACCATCAAGTGGAACATCCGATAAAAAAAGAATACGATAATCTCTTTTGCGTGCTCCAATTTTTATGTACAAAATTAAGGTCCATAATTACCAATCACCGGCGTCATACATTGTGTGAAACGAGCTGTTTGTTCATCGACACACACAATTAGCGAAGCACTCGTGTTTACATACTATCGGCGTTGACACCCTATCCTATCGCCCAATTTATGTCGACCAAAGCTTAATTGAATACCATAAAGAGAACTGATAACGTTATCGCACATTTTGATCTCAATAATTGTATTCTGTCAACATTTGCTCATTTAATTCGGTTCATAATAGTGATGATAACTGCTTTTTTCAGTAGCTTTATGAATGGATGTCATGTCAGCTTTCCTCCTCTTTTTTGGTTGAAAAATTAACACTTTATATTGAATTTTAGTATAAACTTTATAGAAAAAATCGTTGCTTAGAATTATGCATCCATCCTCAGGATAAAAACAACCTCTGGCACAAAAATGGACATGACTGGTCGCAAGTGATTTCAACAAAAAAAAAAGTATTGTATGTATTAAAAAAAAAGTAATACATCAACTGTTTGATATCCATAATACAAGCATTAAGTTGCTTACTTTGGAACTAGATGGTGCTGTGTGGAATGTATGAATATATAAGTATAAGTATATATAAGTATATATATAAGTGATCATAGATCGGCGAGCACAGACAAGTACACCCTCTACACAATCGTGGTCGCCCGTAATCATTTGTAATCACTGATAGTGTAGAGAAGCCATACAAAGGTGATATAATGGTGTCTAGAGTTACTCACCGACAGCAGAAGTGCCGACTTAATCAACGGCGACACATGCTCGTTGACTGTGTTCCAAATTAATGCTGCATTATTCATATACCAAACTAAATACTGATGATTGATGTGCCCTGAGAATTGAATATTAAGTCTTCTATAGTGCTAGCGTAATTCTATTGACGCAACAAGATGAATGTAATTATTGCGACAAGCTCCTTACAATTAATTAATTTCCGGTTTCTAGTTAATGGTCCAGTATTCTAGACTTAAAGTATTTAATAATAAGTATTTTTATATATTTGCACTATGTTATTGTAATGGTTACCTGTAACGATATGAATGAATAAATATTTTTTTTAGCTATGCTTCTATTAGCATGTCGTAGATAAAAACTACAAAGAATAAGAAATAACATATTGTTTATGACATTTCTTACTCAATTACTAAAACCATAGCGTACATATTGGAAAGCTTACCACTTGCCAACATTTTATATTTCCAACTTTGAAAGAGTAAGAAAGGTATAAGGGATAAGGTATAGTTCAATAACTCTATTACTTATAACTTATAATGCACAAAAAAGGTTCAAATCCATGTTATAGTGTAAGCACTATAAACATGTTCGTCTAAGTACCAAATACGCCAAATTACTTAAACGCTCGCCTCATCTAATATTAATATATCAGTTCATTGATAATTAAGCATCGAAATCTCGAGACTAGATCAAAATAAAATATACCCTACGACTCAGGCTTTAGAGTTGATAACTGGCTAAGTTCCCTCACAAATCAGGTACACGTAAACGCTGTATGATTAATTGATTATGATACGAGGGAATATTACGCGAGGAAGTATGAACTAATGTAATTATCTAGTATTACTATATTATGTTATATTACTTAGAAGCTTAAATATTGAACTAGTCATTAAGTTGTGGATGGTATTTACTTACGAATGCAATCAAAACTCTGGTTTGAAATTTTCTTTCAAGTTCAAAAACACCATATTATATATTTTTGACAACGATTATTAAAATGTCTGTATGCTGTTTGCGTGTGTGTGCTTTTGAGCGCCGATTTTGATACAAATTTCACTAACGGATTTAGAATTTCACAAAAAGAAAGAACGATAAAGAAAGATAACTTGCAGAAAAAAACCGTACGAAGCCGAAGACGGGTCGCTAGTTCCAAATAATGTAAGGCAGACCATTTTCTAGTTGGCATAATAGAAATGATGATAACAGGTATTATCTGAAAGCTAAAGGTCTTAATTGTATGCCTTCGTAGGCTACGAAGGGATATACCGTAATTAATTATCACTACACAAATACATACACGATTGAATGAGCGATTTTCGGTAAGCCCTCATTTTGGTTATCTATTCACAAAATCATTGTTTACGAATTATTTTTGAATTATTCATTCACTATTTTAACTGGTCCAATTTAGGTTGAATATTATATTTGAGTTAAAATAAATAAATAATATTTTTCATTAATTTACTGTGTGTTAAGCCGTAAATTGAACATTTCAGATAAATTGTAAAAAAATAAGCACACAATTAGGTCATAGTTTAGGTTATCCTTACATAGTAATAAAAATTTGCAGAAAAAAATTACACCCGTGCGAATCCGGAAGCAGGTCGCTAGTTATTATTATACTAGCTGGTGCCCGCGACTTCGTCCGCGTTCTGGATGAAAGGCACCCTATGTCCTTTTTGGAGTCCCAGACAACGTGTATGCAAAATTTACAACGCCATCTAGGGAATTCTGTTTGAAGCAATGTAGTACTCTAATTCATCTAATCTCACTTCGAATAATGGAAAAAGTCTGTTAACAGATGGCACTACATGTTAGTTATAGTTTATAAAATTACGTGTTAATAAAATTAAAGCTGCTGCCCGCGACTTCGCCCGCGTAACTTAGTAAATTATGTACTTAAACCTTCCTCGAGAACCACTCTACCCATTAGTGAAAACCGCATTAAAATCCGTTGCGTAGTTTTAAAGATCTAAGCATACAAAGGGACATAGGGACAGAAAAAGCGACTTTGTTTTATACTATGTAGTGACTAGCTGATGCCCGCGCGTCCGCGTTCTGGATGAAATGTACCCTATGTCCTTTCTGGTGTCCCAGACAACATGTATTCAAAATTTCACGGTGACCGGTTCAGTAGTTTTTGCGTGAGAGCGTAACATACAAACAAACAAACAAACAAACTCACATTCACATTTATCATATTAGTAAGGATGAATACCTATTATTTGTAAGATAAATATTTAGAAAATACAGGCATGTGAAAATAATAGTAATAATGATAATTCCTAAAATCCGTTAAAATTCATGTACCCTCTTTATTCTGTCTAACGAGTATCTCTTGTTCAATTTGCTATAAAACGAAATGGTTACCTAACCAATAAAAAATTTAGGGGAGACGAAACAAAAAAACAGCCTTCAAATAACACCCCTTCACTTCATGTCGCCATTACACAAACCAACGTAATTTATTATAAAGTGTGGCAAATTCTCCAACACACCCTACGCGAGTAAATATTCAGACCGGCTTGACAAAAGAAATAAATTACTTACATAACCAGAAATTGCTGTTCATTTTTCGGTGATGCATGTATTCTCTCTACTCTGTGGCTGCGTATATAATAACAGCAGGGCGTGTGAAGAACTCATTTTACACCCCTAACACTGATGACACTCTATCTCATTTCAGAAGAAGGCCCCGACACATCCTTTTAGACCCGGATGACCCCATCACTGCAGCAAACGCGGCGCTTGCTGGTGATGACCCCGACGCACAACTGCCCCGACATCACCAAAGGAGAGGACGACCGCCGCGCGACTCCGCACCACCGAGGCGCAACCAGGACCCAGCGCCTGCGAGGGACCTCCCGGCCCGGGGACTGCTTGTAACTGCAGTGGCTCAGGCCGCTGTAGTCGCAAGTGGCCCTACAGGGCTAGCCGGTCCCTCATAATTAAGTTAGTCTTAAGCACCTTTTTACTTGTAAGGGCCGGGCGCTTCTCGCCCCCCCGACGCCCGGTGACGGTTCCAAAGTCCCCTATGGACTGAACCATACCCATCTCGAGTTGGAGTTTTAGTGCGGTAAGAATCCCACATAACCTTTATGCCAGTTGCATTGCATGCGGCATCTGTCATAAGGTACTTTTTGAAAGTTTCTTCGCTCGTAAAAAAAAAAAAAAAAAAAAAAAAAGAACTCATTTTGGCTGCTACCTTGTTCTGAATTATATCAAGAATGATGGTTTCTCGTGTGATTTTAATCGTTGTACTTTTCCTACAAACAGGATTTTTGTTTTTTGATTTTTTTGCGATTATCATAAAAACAGATTACTTTTTTAAAAATAAAGCCTGTATATTTTTTTTAACAGCAGGAATTTTTTTTAAATGGATGAAAGTAGTACAAAATTTTTAAAAATAACTATACATTACTATTATAATTTTACTCATTTACTATTCCTTATTACAGTAAATATTTTTTTTTATAATAAAGATGACAAAAGTAATATTATACTATTATAATATTACAATATTAACTACAAAAATGTTTCAACTAAACGCAGGAAAAAGCCTTCATTTTGGAATTAATATTTTAAAGTAATTTTAAATAATATTTAAAAAAAAAGACAAATATGAACTTGCTTCGTATTTAAAAATAAAAATAAAAAATCAATTAAAAAAAAAAGAAACAAAATAATTGGCCAGTGATTTCATCTATGCCAATACTCTAAACGATTATGGAGCCTATTTTCCTATTTTACTTATTCTAATTTATGTGCATTCAAACTAATAATTACATGTAATTTGTAATAGCTGTCAAATAACAATATAGCCTGTATCCGATTATATCCTCAACAAATTTAGACCAAATATTTTGTTATTAGTTCTCGTCAAAATTTTCATTACATATTAAGTTTAATAACACGAATTTATGCTAAAATAGTTTCAACATTTACCACTTTCAGTGGCTATATGAACATTAATCCGGCGTCATATTGCCTTACAGCCGAGACTCCTAACACTAGCCAAGAATAATGAAACCGGGCTAGGTTTAATTTCATTGCAGGTAAATTGCCAACACTTGATTTCATTATTAGACTATAAATCGCTGAGCCGAGCAGTTAATGTCACTATTATTTTTCAACTGGAACACTGTGTCTTGTTGTAAGTATAAAACTGGTAAGTACTATATTAAAAAAAAATAGATGACTTGGTTTTGACAAGAATACATGAAGCTATCGAGATGGAAGAACTAAGCAGGAACTTAGATAGATTTTTTTTGCTAATTTTTTTTTTATATCTGCTTGTGAATTTGTTCTATATTTTATGTAGATTGTATTATGGTCAATCATGGTCATTAAACTATATTGGGTATACATTTATCACCAGTCCGTATAATCTTTTGGGACTCTCAGCCTGGGTATCATCTATTGACAGCCCTTTCTCATGAAAAAAAATCGAACGATAAAGAAATAATTTTATAAATATAATTAAAACATATTAATATAATATATTGTATTATATTACATTAATATGTATTGAACCATATTGTAGCTTGTAACGCGTAACGTGTGACATGTAACCTTTGATTTTACTCCCATAAATTTTCATACCACGGGCTTGTTATATGCGAATCGATTCTCCAAAAATCCCTTTTATTTTCCGATTCTCTCACACTAACCCATCCCGAAATGTCTGTCACTCAGAATTTACGCGCTGCTTTAAATTACGGCCCCGAGAAAGTGTTATAGTCGGGTCGATACGTCATTAATCTCAACAAGGTCACGAGGTAATCAACTTTTATAGGAACACATGGCGATTTATGAGACGAACGTGCACGCGATGGTGTTTCTAACGCTCCGTTGTTATGGGGTGCTCAGTATAAGGACTCTCGAATTAATTAAACCCAATTTGATGTCTTAAATGATTACATTCAAGACATCAAATATATATAGATTGCATATACATAACAATATAATAATATTCCGCAAATCATACCTATAAATATATTATTAGCAACATTTAAATAAATGAATACCTGTTATTTTAACGAATGTTATTCCTGCCCTTCTTATGTATGATTTTTCCTGCTGTTTGCTTTAGTTCATCGTTCCATCTCATGGATGAAAAAAAAATGGCTTCCTCGCCTTTGTCGAAAGACAAACTGCTTTTACATTACTGCGTTGTGAAAGTAACTGAATCAATAATTACAGATTATTCCAACTTTAGAATATTCCCATGATTAATTATCACCGATATTGGCTTATTATCTCACCGCTAATTCAAAGTTAATTCGTAAGGAATCAATCCTTCTGTATAATCAGCATTAATTTTACCTTAACTAAATGACAGGCTATATCATATGCTGTTTCGTGTCAGACGTTAACAGCGGTTTGATTAGATAATTACTAGGCGATTAGTGGCTATTACTTACCACAAGGCGACGCGACGGGTGCAACACAGAAAATAATTAATGCTCGTTATTTATGATAGAGGAATTATGATAAATTACCGGAATCATTTTGTGTATAAGTTTATCGTTTTATAATTTTGTTTATGTTTGCTATGCTTTTTATTTTATTTTTATCATATGTCACACTCGATAGGCGAAAGTAGTTAATCTTAAATTAACTGTAATTTCTGAAATGCACGCAACGCAGATGATGTCGTTGACAAATATATTTTTGATTTCTGTATAAAAAGGACAACAGCTCAACTAAAAACCAAAAAAGGGTATATAATGGCATTACTGTTTAAGAAAAAAATGATAGAGAACTCCGAGCAATTTTCTCCTACCCTTCCTTCTTAACCAGTGCGGTTACACATTGTTGGTAAGATAATATATTGGCTTGTAAACTTATATTTCAAACAGACATTTAAACATTGAATCCTACACAAATAATTTCAACAACTTCAAATAAACCCTTTCATTGTATTCCAACTTTTTAATCGAGTTTCCCAGTAACGTATGAAATATTAATTGTCTGTGCTACAATTGGAATGTTTTCACATTTTTATTAAGTCAAAACATTCAAACCATTCGGTTATTATTCATCCATTCAGGTATTATTACAGCGTCATTGACCCAAAAAAAATATTCAATATTGTATTTCTAGTTTTCCTCTTTGATTTCAACTTTAACCTCAAATTAATTTAAAATTATTATTTTTATTTAGAGGGGGTCCTCACCAGTGTAAAATAACAGCACGTGTGTTTTTGTGTTCCGTGAGTAAGGGATGCCACAGCCCATTTCCGTATCTCTTCCCCTATCCCTTATCCTCAATGCTGCTAATGGTTGGCTGCGTACTTGCAGAACCTGTAGCGTTGCTTGTGTTATAAACGTAGAAGCCTTCTACCATCAAGTGGGGCTTTAGGCAACCACTCTGTGGGGTCATTCCCAGAGTAGTTCGACTAACAGTTCGGTTGACCGAACTATTGAGACTTTTTTCCTAGTAGTTCGACCGTACAAATCAACCGAAATAGTGAGACCATTTTTTCTCTATTCCATTCCCAATAGTCCGGTTGACCGAACTAGAGAGGCTTTTTTTCCTAGTAACTCGATCGAATAAACCAACCAGAATTGTGAGACTATTTTCTTTCATTCCGGTTGTACATTCAATTATGCTGCCATTTTTGAATCATCAGGAAATATGCAGGAAATACTTTTAAATGAAGTGTTTTTTTATTCATTATAAACTACTACTACATAAATTATACTACCCACTACTAGTAAAAATAGTAACGTAAGCTCTCAGACTACTGTTACTGTTTAAGAAAAAGTTTAAGAAAAAAATGATAGAGAACTCCGAGCAATTTTCTCCTACCCTTCCTTCTTAACCAGTGCGGTTACACATTGTTGGTAAGATAATATATTGGCTTGTAAACTTATATTTCAAACAGACATTTAAACATTGAATCCTACACAAATAATTTCAACAACTTCAAATAAACCCTTTCATTGTATTCCAACTTTTTAATCGAGTTTCCCAGTAACGTATGAAATATTAATTGTCTGTGCTACAATTGGAATGTTTTCACATTTTTATTAAGTCAAAACATTCAAACCATTCGGTTATTATTCATCCATTCAGGTATTATTACAGCGTCATTGACCCAAAAAAAATATTCAATATTGTATTTCTAGTTTTCCTCTTTGATTTCAACTTTAACCTCAAATTAATTTAAAATTATTATTTTTATTTAGAGGGGGTCCTCACCAGTGTAAAATAACAGCACGTGTGTTTTTGTGTTCCGTGAGTAAGGGATGCCACAGCCCATTTCCGTATCTCTTCCCCTATCCCTTATCCTCAATGCTGCTAATGGTTGGCTGCGTACTTGCAGAACCTGTAGCGTTGCTTGTGTTATAAACGTAGAAGCCTTCTACCATCAAGTGGGGCTTTAGGCAACCACTCTGTGGGGTCATTCCCAGAGTAGTTCGACTAACAGTTCGGTTGACCGAACTATTGAGACTTTTTTCCTAGTAGTTCGACCGTACAAATCAACCGAAATAGTGAGACCATTTTTTCTCTATTCCATTCCCAATAGTCCGGTTGACCGAACTAGAGAGGCTTTTTTTCCTAGTAACTCGATCGAATAAACCAACCAGAATTGTGAGACTATTTTCTTTCATTCCGGTTGTACATTCAATTATGCTGCCATTTTTGAATCATCAGGAAATATGCAGGAAATACTTTTAAATGAAGTGTTTTTTTATTCATTATAAACTACTACTACATAAATTATACTACCCACTACTAGTAAAAATAGTAACGTAAGCTCTCAGTAGCTCCTCTATACTGAAAATGTTGACGACACTTTTTGGAATATTACTGGCCGTTTTCTATTTTGTTTCAAATTACTGTGTTCTTTTATAATTGTCAACAGAGGTGTCGGTTACGGTAACAGTGTCGTGAGTTCAATGGTTTTTTCTCATCTCAAAAATGCCCAACCTAAAGAAGTTAAAAAAAACCTATGATCTGCCCAGTGCTAAATAAATCACTATTAGTGAAAAACAGTTGAGTTTAAAAATGGCGTATCTCACGATCACCTGAATTTAATTATTCGAATCATAAATTAGATGAACGGGCACCAAAAGGGGGACAATGGTGGGTTTTGTGTTTAACGAGACAAAACTGCAATTAATTCGTACTTTTGTTCAAATATTATCAGTTAATTAGCCCTCAAAAGATTCGCTCGGTTTCGCTTAAACCTTAAATAAGAAATAAATGAACCGCGGACTTAATTGCTCGATACAATAAAGGCTTTTGAGATATAACGAGCTATGTTTTTATATAATTATTCAAATCCCCATTCTTAGTATTAAATTTTTTATATTTTTTTTGGTGCCAAACCTTCTACGTACCATGTTCATTAATATTGATATTGATATCGATATGATAATAATATAAATATTATAATAAATAAAATTTGATATTGTCTGTAGGAACACCATTTCTTTTTCTTTCTCTCCTTCTAAGAGGAACTGCATTTTGTTGTGTTGTATTTAAATACTGTTTTGTTGCTAATGAAACAAAACTTTGACTTTCAACTCAAACATTTATTGCATTTATTACAGGACTTTTTTTATTTTTCGTTTTATCTTTTAATTCTTTACAACACTTAGAATCGGCAAAAATAAAACTACTCTCTTAAAAAGGGATAGAGTTATATTTAATAGCTATCTAATCTTAATACAATTAATGTCAGTCAGTACACAGTATGCAGTAATTTAATTAGCGATATACAGGTTTCAATTTCCTGACGCGCCACGTCCCCAGAGAGAGGCACTGACGTTGGCGTTCTGCTTCCGCCTCGCGATTTGCAGCCTACAATTGCTTATTTGCTTTCCACTGCTGTGCTTCTGCCCCGTTCGTCTGCGGCTAACCTTCAATTTGCCCACTCATAAAACTCCACACGAGAATTCCCTAATATTCGTTGGGATCGACGAAAGCCTCTCTGTTTTTAACGCTTTCCTGCTAGTGGATGCAATTGTCACATGTCACGTGAAAACTAGACACATCAAAGTGAGTATTTTGTTTGAAAATGCAAAACGGCTAGACAAAACGGCTAGGATATGGAATGGCTAGACTAGTGATGTACTAGATAGGAACAAAAAAGAAAACTCTTATGTACCTACTCCTATTTTATATGAAGGTCATCAGACAGGCTGTCGACGTAATGGCAAGTGGCTACCATCGCCAATGACACAAGCAGGTGTTTCAAGTGCGCTGCCGACCATAGTACGATTAACAATAAATGACTAAGAAACGCAGTGTACAAATACTTATCAGGTCCAGACTTGGACAAACTGTGTCCCTAACGGGAATCGAACCCGGGACCCCTGATGCAGAGCGTTAATCCAAGCCTTAACTACAAGAATTAACTAAATATATAAAAATATCCTTGACCTTGAAATTTATTGTATTATTAATAATACAATAAATTTAGAATGAATGTAAAAAGGAGTTCTTCTACATTTTTTGTCGTACAGAGTAATATTTTAAACGTTAGTAGCTGTTTGAATTTTCGTTTGAGCCCTCAGGATATTTGGCAAATTATTTTGGTGATTTATCAGTGGTAGACCACTTTCGAAGCTTTCGGAGGAATTATATGAGAAATGCAGCCGAATGATATTTCCCAGTGCACTAGCTAAGGAATGGGCAGCAACTAATTGAAACCATGCCGAGCACCTTTCCGCTTCACCGACCATGTTACCGAATAACACTGCTATACAATTCATGAAAGAAGAGCGTCTAACATAAAAGTTAACCCAGCGATAACATAAGGATTCAGTGGACCAATTCGTGTATAACATGGATAATTATGATGCACTATTTAGACACTTGGTTAACCCAGTAATTCAAATGTTGGATACATGTTTTTTTTTAATTTATTGATAGTTAAAAAATCCATTTTATGATTATTTTTTCTTTAATCCTTACCAATTTATTTTTGTATTCCCCAGCAGAAATTTTTCCCCAGTAAAAACAGTCTGAAGCAGCTTGAATCTAGCGTCGACTCATGACCCTTATTAGGTTCTCTTATAGTCCTTGGATATTATGTGTCCTGCCCATTGATATTTCAACTTATTAATCCTGTAGGTTTTTGTCGGTGACTGATCCCTCATTCGATATCGCATAGATCGAGCTTAGCTTTTTGAGCCAAGCTTTAGAAGGCCCACAAATAACTACAGGAGTAGGTATGCCTTCTATAGATAACTATGTCTTAGTACAGACGAAACTGATAGTTATAGATTGGATATATAAATATATTACTAGCCACACGCTCCCGGCCTCGCCCGGGGTGTTATATATCCTATCTTTTAAGTTAGACCAAATTTCACATAGTTACGAAATTTTATCAAAATCGGTTCAGTAGTTTAGGAGTTCATTGCGCACAAACACGTGACATGAAATTAGATCTAATATACCTATCTATTATATCTAAATATATTAGATTATATAGATTAAAATTAAATCTAAGAGACCCTTTCAACCCTTGGACCAGGCACCAACAGAGACGTGAGAAGTTTATTGCTAATTCCCGGAACCAATAAGCGTTTGACTTCACCACTTTCACTGCACAATTTCTCTTTCTAATAAAATTAAAAAATAATGCTTTAAATTTACTGCGGATAAGTAAGTGCTAACAATAATTGCTCTCATTCGTTTTACAGATATTTTAGTATTGAAGTGAAACTGGAATTAATATTAAAGTAAAAGTTTCAATATGTTCCTTAACTTTCTATTACCAATGTAGGGTTTTTAAGGTTTTAAGGGTCGATTCATATCTGACGGATTTTTTGTATTTTTTTTTATGTCAAAAAAAAATGTCGTTATTTGCGGTGGTCAGATGCTTTTTAATTTTAATGAATATTTCAATATATTCAGATCAGTAGACATTTTATAAATTAGTTTAACATTTATCGAAGATACTAATTTAAGAATTTCAAGAAGTTCTAAGAAATACAACTTTTACAAATATAACTATTGAAGATTTGTTGACAAGCCCGTTGGACGACTGGGTAAAGGGTGCTTGCGTAACTTTGCTGGGTTCGGTTCCCGGCAAGGTCAACTTTGGAAACACTTACAAAGTTGCCTTTGTATGGATTTGGAAAGTAGTAGCAGGGCACAACTATAGTTTAAAAGATCTAAGCGACTTTATTTTATACTAAGTAAATATTAGAATTTAGATTTTACATATACATGAAGAGATTTTTACCATGTGAAGCGTGCATCATTTCTGAATGCATTCCTACTATCACTCCATCAGTCGGGCTGTCGATTATTAACAGTGAATTAACTGCTTACTATGGCAGCTATTGTATTGCCACTACAATGAGGCGCCTTGTGCAGCCGACAGCTCGACAGCCGCTTATATTACACACGTACTATAATGTCTTGTTCGTGACACCTTACAGATAACCTTCCTACTCGATTGACATATCGTTCCTTTTTTTTTAAATTAATCATTACTTGTGCTTTAAAAACTTAGTTAATGTTGTAAATAAAATGATATATTTATTTCATAATTCAATAAAGAAGCTTTACAAAAGCTATTTACAAATCACCATCTTCCCCCAGTTCTTAGTTATTAATAAATCTTTATATATAAAAATTGTATGTTGCATAATATTAACAATATTAAAATTATTAACAACTAGCTGGTGCCCGCGACTTCGTCCGCGTTCTAGATGAAAGGTACCCTATGTAATTTCTGGTGACCCAGACAATGTGTATGGAAAATTTAATGGTTATCGGTTCAGTAGCTTTTGCGTGAAAGAGTTACAAACATCCATACATCCATCCATCCATAACATCCATACAAAATTTCGCATTTATAATATTAGTACCTACGGATATTGAAATTATTGTTAACATTATACAGTTCTGAAATCGAACTCCATTAAGATGTGAACGAAATCCTTGCAAAGTAGGTAATGTGTTTTAATATGGTACATAGTGACCATTGTTTAAAATTCTGCCAGTAACAGAGTATCCCTTGGAACAGGTTAAGCTCAAACGCGGCGTGAACCATCTCACCGAGCCTTGCACAGTGACTAGAACCAACAGCATGTAGTCACTCTTTCTTATCTTTTCCTATTTTTTTTTAATACCTAACTTCCTCTTACTTTGTTTTCAAGATATAAAAGCTAAAGCTTAAAAAAGCTCTTTAGTTTAATGGATGATTTTACCATGAAAATCATAGTTTACGTTCTTTTTATATTTATTTGAATTTCAACTAGGTATTATTCAACCTTTCATTGTTTACTTTATTTATCTTTCAGATTGGAAAGGGTTTTTCTTATTTTTATTTAGAATAATGTAAACTGTACTGTACCTACTTACTTAAGAATAAAAAGAAATCTGTATCGAACGCAAAGAGCGTCCGATATACGAGTAGATATTACGCGTTTGTTGTAAACTCTTTGCGCGCGGGTTTTGAAAAACATACGAGTATTGTCGGCTTGGTTTTTCTAATAGAATGTTCTGATTTTTATTGTAAATAATAAATAGTCGTTCTATTAAATTGTATATAGTTTGTTTCTAGCAATAAACTACAAACCTTTTAAATTTGCTACAAGTATAATGTAGCTGGTCAATGCGACGTCGCAGACGAAGCATCCTATTTAAAAATGTGTGCGTCTTGCGATATTTTGGGGAATATTGACAGATCCCTTACTTCTATTCAGTGACTGTGCCAACGGTTACCTCCAGCCCCATTGGCCAATATGCCAATAATCGATAATCCAATCGGGCGTGCACACAAACGGATATAAATAGACTTGTACAGTTTGAACACTGACTAAGGACTAATGATTATTCTCTTTTTAGTAATATATCTAACTAGCGTTTTTTTGAAAATCATATACACAAACATAACTCATTTATCACTCTTTTCACCAGTGAAAGCTGTATCGATTTCGGTTGGGTGGCTTAGAAGTAGTTAGCGGAGACACAGACAGACGTAAAAACCAACCTTAATTTATATAGGTGTGAATGAAACAAAAATGTTAATAACAAAACTACAATTTTCTAGTATTTATTATGGATACCAGACGGTTGATATACTACATTACTTTTTTTTTGTAAATACATACATAATTTATAAATTCTAAACTAAACATTTGCCCCAGCGGGATTCGAACCCGCGACCGCTTGGTTAACAGCTAGGGTTACTAGCCACTAGATCAAAAGTGTCGTCAGACTAATTAATATTAATTAATTAACATCCGTACTTACTAATATTATAAATGCGAAAGTTTGTATGGATGTTGAAGCATCCATACAACCTGTATGCAAACTTGTTGATGCAAGTTTGAATACAGGTTGTCTGGGATACCAAAAAGGACATAGGCTACCTTTCATCCAGAAAAAATTACTGCTCCCGAGGGATTATCTACAATTAGGGAAACTAATTCCTGGCTAAGTATAATAGCAATAACGATGTCAGGCGATATATTGCTTTCTCAACTCGGACGAAGTCGCGGGCACCAGCTAGTAATAATCATATTAAAAGGTATAAAGCCTGGGACGTTGCTTACATACGACAAGGATGGTGAAATTAACTCTGGGATCCCTAAATCATCAACTGAAACACAAGCTGTGATAGCTGGGATGCCTCTATAATCCCCTCATCGTCTGGCCCAATCCGTAAATATCAAAATTGAATTACCCAGAAATTGTAATTAACACACCTAAAATTTATTAGCGGCAAGGCACACTTAGTCTTAACCTTAGCAGACCGTCTGGTCGCAATAAGCTTGCTTTCAGAAGACCCTATTTTAAAAATTACTTGAGTTACTTTGAAATTTGACAGCATAAAATCTTCTTCATGAAAAAATTTGTACCTTCTTGGTGGGCCTTGAAATGGGGTTTGAGATATACTTATATAACCATTTATATATTTACACTAGCTTTTGCTTGCTTCTTCGGTTTATCTTTATTGATTACTAGCTGGTGCTTTGGCTTGACTGCGACTTTGTCCGCGTTCTGGATGAAAGGTACCCTATGTCATTTTTAGTGTCCCAGACAACGTGTATGCAAAATTTTATGGTGGTCAGTTCAGTAGTTTTTGCGTGAAAGAGTTACAAATATCCATATATCCACCCATACATCCATACAAACTTTGTCATTTATAATATTAGTAGGGATTTTTCATGCTAAGATTCCTTAATGTCAGTTTTAAGTCATTTCTGACTTTTAAACGAATATAGTGATATTTGCATATTCAAATTCATTAAATATATTTAATTAAGATAAATATTTATTTATAGAAGTCAACTTCGTATAATAATTTACAATTGATATACGTAGCAAATAATGAATCAATAGAGATTGGGATTTCAGAACGTCCGCTGTATTTTTAATGCACTACATAACTTCATAACTGATGCCGTAACATTCCATACACTCAGTTATCATTTCATCCATACACCAGGATTTGCAGTTATTCTATGCTCACGTTTCGAAATTAGTTACTATTCGAAATGTGTTGAACATTCAAATCCGAAAATTAGCAAATTTAATGATCAATTAATAATTCAGGCATAGTAATTATAATGAATTACTTTGATTAGATCGGTGCAGTCTGATAGTGTTTTGCATTTACGTACACAAAATAACTTGTTTTACAGTAGCCAAACTTGATGAATTATTAGTTTTATTTTATAGCTCAATTTCAAAACCTTAGTTTTCTTCAGAGTAAATTAGCACTAAATACTTGATTAATTAATTAATCAAGTATTTATTAACTAAATTCTAAAATATGACCACTCTCTGTTTAAGCATTTATATTCATTTACATATTATATTGAATTTACTCTATTCACTGTAATTATACAATTGTTTATTTACATTTACCCTGGTAATTTTAGCCATGACAAAATATATATTTTATATAGAAGTCAAGGCAGCGCTTGGCCGCGATCTCACTTGATGTAAGGTGCAGATGCAGCCGAAGGTGGACCACGCTTATCTAGTAGACGCCCATTTAACCCTACGTTTGAAGACAACGAGGTTGTAATTTTGGGGAAACACTGACGCAGGCAATGAGTTCCACTCCTTAGCAGTTCACTTTAAAAATATTATATATCACTAGCTGACGCCGCAAACGTTGTTTTGCCAAAAAAAAAATTGCGAAAAACACTGCGATACGAGAATTTTATATATTAGATATAGTTCATTGCCCAAATTAAATAATCATAATGGTAATACAAAATAAGTTTAAACAATTTACGGTCAGTATGATAATATAGAATTGTTACTGTTAGCTCTGTTAACTGTTACAAAGGATATGTAAATCAGAGGTCTTATCGACATTATGCTATAGTGGCTACATTTGAATAACAATACGATTGTTTTCACACAAAATATGTTAAAGGAACGAAAGGGAAAGTTGTTCTAATATATCTATCTATCCGATATTTTATTAAGAACTTAGAAATTTGGCCTAAGTAGCCTAAATTACTCCTTATAATATGAGCTATCTCCCGGTAATTCCGTTAAAATCAATCCACATGTTTTAGCAATTAGTCGGAACAAACAGACAGACATACCAAAAATTTTAAATTCGTTTTTTGTTACCGTATTACCTACTTTGATATATACGAAGGAAAGAAAGAAAGACCGAAAAATGTTTATTTTGAATATTGTAAAGTATTGGTATTTTATAGAAAAGTGTACCAAAATGGTCAATATAATAAAATGCAGTTATTTTGATACATATTACAGACACTTTAATTTTATTTATTAGTATAGATATAGAAAAACGAGATTACAGAGAGCTATTGGCGAATATTGGGGTTCGTAAAGTTTCATTATCTGGGTCATACATAGCCTGAGGGGCGAAAAGGACCATATCCTCCATCTTATCATGGGGGGCAAGATTGAGGGACGAAGAAGAGTCGGCAGAAGACAAATGTCTTGATTGAGAAACATCCGTCAATGGACCGGAATTACGGGAGTGGAAGAGATGTTCCGAGTAGCGCGTGATAGAGAAACCTGATAGGGCACTTAGAGAAGAGAAATAAGTACTAACACAAAACATAATTGTAATAATGACACACACACACACACACACACACACACACACACACACACACACACACACACACACAACTAGTCGGTAATAATGATGGTATTCTTAATATTAATGTATTCTCACTTTATCTATTGGTTAATTACTGATATGCTCAGAGTATCTTAGTAGATAGATTTGAGAGTAATCTATAGAGTTATTCATAAGTTTCTCTTATTCAGAGCACGTTGCTTCATTACCAAAAAAACCTTTATCTGAGAAGTTGTATACACATAACATCAAGTTGATATTCTCCAAAAGGCCCACGTTTCCTGCAACATTATATTAGAGCCGAGATATGCCCATTTAATATTCAAGATTTAGAACCAATCGGCCGCATGATCGGAAATAATTCTGAATCGGTCTGTATTTATTCTAAATTTGAAAGCTATAACTGTTGTGTTTTTATTTATAATTGTATAATGTAAATAATATTCACATACTGTTGAGACACACTTTATTTTATAACTCCTTAATTAATAATAATACATCAGGTAGATCTTAATATTTATTCTATGTACAGTAAATATAAGACTACCCTTAATTTCCATTACAATCACAACATCTCCCTCCTCACAAATAAGATTCAAATAACTTATAAGATTCAAAGATTCAAAGAAATCCAATACTATATATTATAATTATCTTACAAACATACATAATGGTAAATAATATTTTAACATGCATATTTTTATTATTATTTTATTTTATTATTATTATTTTTTCATTTTTTTTTTTTTTTTTTTTTTTTTTTAACTATTATTATATTTTAAATTATGTAAAAAGATAACGTTTAGGGGCAATAATTCGCCTGCCATATCGACTAACTCTTTCATCAGAACCTACAATCTTAGATGGGGACCCAGGAGTAGAATTATTTACAGTCGAATTGGAAGTTCGGGTTTCGGCAGGTGCCAAATTAGAAAGATTATTCATTTGGTTCGCAATTAATTGTTGCCTATTACGTCTGTAGCAAACACCATCACCTGTGCGTACCCAATATGATCGCGGCTCCGGAGCACATGATTCCACATTTGCGCGTGTCCAGCGCCCGTCACGTCCACGCATACGCACCGTTTGCCCCTCCTTTAAGGGCACTAATGGACGAGTGCCATGATTATAATATTTCACCATATTAGACATGTGACTCATTCGCTCCCGTAAGAAACTATTTCTTTTGACGGTTTTTGGATTTAATTTGGAAAGACTAATTGGAAGCCTATCTGCCAATTTTCTGCCCATCAACAACTCGGCAGGGGAATGATTTTCTCCTGTTATATTAGTGTTGCGAAAATTTAGTAAGGCTATTTGCGGATCCTCACCCGATTCATGAGCTTTTATCAGTAGATTTTTTATCGTTCTTACGTTTCTTTCGGCAAGTCCATTCGACCGCGGATAGTGAGGGGAACTTGTTATATGTTGGAATTCCCATAATCGAGCAAATGATTTAAATTCTTTTGATGCATACGAACCAGCGTTATCTGATATCAATTTCTCAGGGATTCCGAAACGAGCAAATATAGTTTTGAATTGTAATATTATAGTGGAAGTTTGCAAATTGCTTATTTTAATAACTTCAACGTATTTAGAGTAATAATCCACTACTAAGAGATAATATTTATTAAAAAGCTCAAATATGTCGGTGGCGAGAACCTGCCACGGTCGCTGTGGCACCGGATGAGGTTGTAGCGGCTCTCGCCGGTTGCTGTCGCGCCGCCGCTGGCACGTTTCACACCTCTCAACTAACTGAACTATGTCATGTGACATACCTGGCCAATATAACACTTCTCGTGCACGTTTTTTACATTTTTCAGTGCCTAGGTGACCCTCGTGTATGCGCATTAACATGTCTTTTCTTAATGAATCAGGAATGACGACCAATTCCTTTCTAAATACTATACCATTTACAACGTGAAGCTCGTCTTTGATACACCAAAATGGCTTTACTTCGCTTTTAACTAAATTTTTTGTGTGTGGCCAACCATTCATACAATATTTGATCACTTCATTCAAAATATCATCATTTTTTGTCGCCTGTCTCACAGTATCTAACTTATCAGCTGAAAAATTTGTTTGATCACATAAACTGTTCACATGAACCTCAACTTTATTAAACATATCAGTTTCATCGCTGCTGCCCGATTCCGTTGCTGAGCGCGATAGTGTGTCAGCAATAAACATGTATTTACCGGGAACATAAGTAACATTTAAAGTATATCTCTGTAGATGTAGCAGCATGCGTTGTAAACGCGCTGGAGTCTCATTTAAACACTTTTTAAAAATTGTTTCGAGTGGTTTATGGTCGCTCTCCACAGTGACACTCTCATAACCGAATATGTATTGATGGAACCTTGAGCAAGCAAAAACAATCGCCAGTAATTCCTTTTCTATCTGAGCCCATCGCGTTTCCGCAGAAGTAAGAGTTCGCGCAGCGTATGCAACCGGGCGCCCATCCTGTAGCAAGCATGCACCCAGGCCACGAGAACTCGCATCAACCGATAGCGTGACTGGCAATTTTGGATCGTAAAAACGAAGAACGGGAGCATGTGTTATTGATTTCTTTAAATCTTCAAAAGCTTTTTGATGGTTGTTGTTCCAATCCCATTCATGGTCTTTTTTTAACAATTCTCTTAAAGGAGCTGCTACTTCCGCATACTTAGGTATATACCGCGCTAAGTAATTTATCATACCTAAGAATCTTTCTAAATCTTTGCGAGACTTAGGTACTTCCATGCTTTGTACAGCTCTACTCTTTGTATTGTCCGGTCTGACACCTTGTTCATCAAAAATGTGACCCAAGTATGAAATGCTCTTTTGACAAAACAGACACTTATCTTTGTTAAATTTTACACCGTTTTCTTTTGCTTTTTCTAAAACTATTCTCAACCTATTGTCGTGTTCTTTTTTATTTGCTCCCCAAATCAAAATATCATCAATAAATATCTCTACCCCCTCCATTTTAAAAATTTTAAACATTTCATTATGAAAAACTTCGGAAGCGCATGTAATTCCGAAGGGTAACCTTAAGAATCTATACCTACCAAAAGGTGTAGAGAATGTACAAAGCTTGGAACTCCGCTCATTCAAAGGAATCATCCAAAACCCTTTATTGGCATCTAGCTTTGTAAAATACCTGGCCCCATTTAAATTACTAGTTACCTCATCAAACGTTGGAAGCTGAAAGTGACTACGTTTGATCGCTTTATTTAGGTTTCGCGGATCAAGACAAACGCGCAACTGACCATTTGATTTTACTACGAGAACAATACTGGAGACCCAATCTGTAGGTCCCTCTTCACGCTTTATGACTCCTAATCGTACCATATTGTCTAATTCATTTTGTAATGTTGGTCTTAGTTTTAAAGGTATCTTTCTCGTAGCATTTACTACAGGTTGAACCGAGGTATCTATGGGAATGTTATACTCGACAGGCAAACGACCTATACCCCTGAAAATACATTCATAGTTTTGTTTCACATATGTACTCTTTATGTATTCTAAATTTTCTATACAGATTCTTTTAATTAAATTTAATTTTTCACATGCATTTCTGCCTAATAAATTATTGCAATCAATTTTTAATACAAATATTTTTTGTTTTAATTTATATTGGCCTTTACATAACTCTGCCTCAAAAAAGCCTAACACTGGTAATTGTCTACTACTCACTTCGCGCAGAATAAATTTACCTCCTTTCAACAAAATATTTTCGCCAAACCCGCATGATCGAAATGTTTGATTCGATATGATACACGTATCTGCACCACAGTCTAGCTTAAACTTTATTAATATACCATTAACAAAAATGTCTTCATACCAGCCGTTACTATTGTCGTCACTCACAGCATCGACAACTAATTCTCCACACTTTGTCTCATTACGCTCATCACCAGATGAATATTCGATTTCGCGAACACGCCTACTATTTTTAATACAACAGCTTCTAAAGTGTCCTCGCTTACCACACTCATGACATAAACTATTAAATGCTGGACATTTAAACTTCGCATGTGCATAACCACATCGAGTGCACTTGAATTGCTTGAATTGAGGTGGGCCTCGCCTCTTCCGTTCTTGTCCGCCCGACGAGATGGCAACGCGTGTGGACTGCTGCCGCACCGCCTCGAGCGTGCATTCCCCGTCGCCTTGCACCGCCACCGCCGCGCCGCTGTTGTAGACCGCTGCGGTTTGAGCTTTCGCCGCTTCATATATCCGACACCAAGATATTGCTTCATCAAGCTTCAAATTGGGCTGTCTCAACAATTGTTCGCGTAGTTGAGCATCCTTTATACCTCTTATTAATTGAGTTAATATTAAACTTTCTCGTAGGCTGCCAAAATCACAAAGTTTGCATTTAATTTTTAACTTCGAAACATATTTATCAAAGCTTTCTTCGTTTTGCATAACATTAAAGAAGCAATGGCGTTCAAAATTTACATTCAGTTCTGGATTACATTTTTCTTCAAATTTTTTCAACAATGCCTGATAGTTATCTTTTTCTTTTGTAGTAAATTCGAATTCTTCATATAATTCTCTGCCCTTTTTTCCAATTATATGCAAAAACAACGCACATTTAGTCTTATCAATGGCTTGTTCGCGACCTGACGCCACCAAATACAACTCAAATGCCGACTTCCAATCTTTCCAGTTACTTGATAAATTGCCCTCATCGGATAATGGTGCTGGCTGTTGTAACATTATTATCGATCTTTCGTCATCTTCGCTAGACATCTTAGGTATGTATTTGTCTCAACTTAACTGTACTCAACAATTTCAGTTCACACCTGACACCATGTTGTGTTTTTATTTATAATTGTATAATGTAAATAATATTCACATACTGTTGAGACACACTTTATTTTATAACTCCTTAATTAATAATAATACATCAGGTAGATCTTAATATTTATTCTATGTACAGTAAATATAAGACTACCCTTAATTTCCATTACAATCACAACAATAACTTCTTTAGTTATAGAATACATATTACAATCAATAATAATATTAGGAATCCATAATGTGGTCTTCATTATGTTATATACATCCATCGAAATACTACAATATATTATATCTTATATCAATATATGATTTTCTTTTATATATTTTTTTAGACTTTTAGTATCTTTTATATCAGACTTTATGGTGGTTACGGTTATGTAGACCTCTCTCAAGGGTCGCCACCACTAACGGGTCGTCTGTCCCACCTTTTTTTTTGACCGTTGCGTTTTTCAATTAAACCATTCAATTTTAAATGTCTGTTCTGCGAAAGATATTGACCGGCCACTTTGGTTTTTCTTCGAATATCAGTTTTTTTGATCAAACAACTCCGAGCATTTGCTCCTACGATAGCTCATAGCTACGAGCGACTTTGACTTTACGAGTCCTGCTATGACTCCGTTTTGGCACCATACGTCTATATATATTTATGAATAAATGTACCTAGTTCTTTATGTTTGGAAATAAGCCTTTTGTAAGCTTCCCACTAAAAGCTTTGATATTATATTTCAATATACATTCATTTAAATCTGCATTGCGCATTAAAACGCTTGAATTTTACATAAGTTTGCATAAAAAAAATGAAATTTAAATTTATAAACACTATTAACATTTATATAGCTACTGAGGCCTGGGTAAAATATTATCTTTTTTGGGAAAATGTTACACTTCGTTAAGCATTTACGTTAAACGTTGTTCATTTCCCTTAAGCATTGAATAATAAAAAAAATCAACAAGTCAGCAATAATTTAATCATTTTTTTATCAATTTAGTAGGTACACATTTGTCAGGTGTTGAATTTTTTATTGTTATTTTTGATGACCTCTCGGGAAAAGTATATACTTTTATTCTAAATAAAAAGTACCCTATCTGTGCCCTTATCTGTGATAACAATTGAGTAATAGGCTTGAAAACGTAACAAACAGGATAGTCAAAAATTCCAAGTTATATTTCGTTACATTTCATTGTTTAAACGTAACGAAACGGCGTGGTCATCATATTAAAACTCATCTAATAAGCAGCACATAATCAAGTTGCAAAGTTTCATGGGCAAATGTAATCACCACCCAGCACCCCCTCGGGAAATAGGGATCATATGAATTTTTTATAAATCCACTTCGAATCCACAGCGACTTTATTGTTATACTCTATGTAATATTTGGTCTAATATGGGTTTTGCTTCTAATATTAACGAGTGCTTTTAATATTTTCATTAAGAAATTACTTAACAAAATGTATTGAGAGTTCAGTCCTTAAAATTACTAGCTGCGTCATCTGTTCAATTTGTTAATTTGGTTTAAAAATGAAGGAAAAAGGATAAAGACTTGTGTTTGTAGATAAATAAGTTGCTAAACAGTTAAGTATATTATTTATACCTACTAATATTATAAAGCTGAAGAGTTTGTTTGTTTGGTTGGTTCGAATTGAAAAATTCTTTTTGTGTTGGATAGTCCATTTATCGAGGAAGGCTTTAGGCTATATAACATTTTTAACGCGGATGAAGTCGCGGGCAACAGCTAGTTAGTAATTAAGTCGCTGTCCGCTTCTGTCTCGCTAGCTTCTTCTAAAAACCACTCAACGGATTTGTTTGATACGGTTTTCACTAAGGATAGAGCGATAAACGAGGAAAGTTGTACCTATATATTAATTATAGTTTATTAATATAATTTTTAGAAAAAAAATTGCATCCGTGCAAAGCCAGTAGTATGTCGCTAGTAATAAATACATTTATGTTCCACCCTATAATTTGGTTTAACTAAATCTAATTATGGTACCTTATATATAGATTATTTTTACGTAAAATGATGGTGCACTTTTACCTACTGATGAGTGGTTAGTGGTCGTCTATTAAGACAAGCACTTCATATGATTGCACGTATGCTACTAACACGAACGTATATGAGATCAGAAATGGGCTCTGGTATCCTTTACTTACTCATTAAAATATAACAGCACACGTGCTGCTTTTTTCATGGTTATGTCTACTGTAACGACGTGGTTACTGCCACCAGACAGCAAAATTCAATGTACCCTGCCTATATTAAAACGATAAGGTTGTACACAGAATATCAAGATAGCTTTATGAACTGAAGCAACGACGCGCAGTCAGCAGAAGATTATTAACACCTGCGGCGACCTCACAACTCATAGAAACTCGCGAACAGTAAACTAATATGATGCCGATATAAATAACGCGTCGTAACTCAAACTGTCATAGTCGCTACCATAATTTACAACGTGCTGTAACGACACGCCAAAGTTATGTGTTCGGATGTTGCAACGCGCGTTAACTTTACCGCTCCGCGTTGCGTTAGCGTTCACCGCGAGAGAGTATCAATTACGACCGCGTTCTCGTTATCGTGTCACATTTAATTAATTGATCATATTACGAAATTATCTTTTTACATAGAGAAAGATACTAAGTAGAAATAGCGCAAAACATACTTTTATTGTCGTAACTAATATTATAAATGCAAAAGTAAGTTTCTTTGTTTGTTTGTTTCGCTTTCACGCCTTAAGCTGAACTGATCATAATCAAAAATTGCATTAAACATCAGGAACACAGAAAAAGGCATATTCTGGATAAACTTATCTTTCATCCAGAAAAAAGTGTTGTCCCCTAGAGATCCTCTACAAATATAAAAAAATCAATGCCTGACAGAAATATTGAATAAATAATTGCTCATTAATAAGTACGAATATTTTCTCGCTCTGCGCAGTAGATTAATATTTTCTTAAGTTCCTTCTAAAGTTTAAATCTAATTTTTTTATTTTTTATTATTTAATTATAATTACTATCAATTTTATCTACGTCATGCAAATTTATATGAAAGGAGGATTTTGTTCTATTATGTAATGTAACATGCATTTACATGCTAACAATATGTTACGCCCAATGACAAGTTTCAGTACAGTGATTATACTGAAGGTACCAGTGGAAGTTATCTCGGGAAAACTGTGAACAAACCCTAAGAAAAAATACTAGCATTAAATCAGTAGTTGCTCATTTATTTTGTAATACAGATAATAGAATCTTGCAGAACATTTGCACATGCCTGATTTATTTTTTTGTCGATTAAATTTACAAAAAACTAACATACTGTTTTCATTTATATCTTGTGGCATCGTTTCTTTGAAACAGCAGGCTTTTTTTAATAACGAAAAGCTATTGTGATTTATTGCCAGAAAGATATTTAGGTATTTAGAACCATGTTTCCTATGAAGGTTTTTTCGTTATTATTTTAAGATTTATAACAAAGTCTAGTTGCTCAAAGAGTTTTTTGCAATATACGTAGTTTTAGGTATTTTATGTAAAATTCGTCAGACAGACTAATGGCCCGCTTGATGGTAGGGGCTACCGTACCGTCGCCTTCACACAAATGGCCGACGTACCTCCAATTTCGGGTACGCCGAGGTTCTGACAGGGAGCACAGAGTAGGCCTCCCCGCGCTGGATAGCCGTAGCGAGGCACCGAAGTCGTGTAATAACGTCCCCACGACCCCGCCCATCAACGGCCGCTATAGAAAGAAAGTCGTTGGGTTTTAGCCGGTAGGAATCCAGCATAACCCCGCAGTGTCCCCTTCACTGCCGGGTATCCAAGAGGATTTCCAACGTTAAAAAAAAGATGCTGTAATGCAAATTAAGGATAAGGGATAAGGAAGGGATCAAAATCAAAATATTTATTTATCAATTAGGTTTCTCCAAGAAACTCTTATGATCGTCATTATAAATTTAAATTTACTAGGGTATCGGAAAAAAAGCCAAGATGACGATCCTGAGAAGAAACCTCGAAAGAAACGATTTCGTAACAAAAACTTGTGCTCAACAAAAATTGTGGATTTTAATTTTGAAACGGATTTGCCTTCACATCAGTAGGTATTATAATGCACAGAAAATGAAAATGAAAAGAAACAAAGAGATGAAAATCGCTTCAGCTGATACAGAAACACAATTCGAACGATATTCAGATTCTTTCATTTACATTTTAATGTTTGACTTACACGCGCGAAAAAACTTCAATCATCGATACTTCTATCTGTTTGCAATAAAGGAATATTACAATAGAATACAATACGAGCATTTCGTGACAACAAGCAGTTAAATAAAAAAAGAAACTTCAAAAGAAACGATGAAAGAGGAATGAGTTCAATTCGTACAACCTTCAGCTGACTGACTGTTTAACGAATGTTGTTATTTTATAAATTGAATCGTAATGTAAGGAGTTAAGGTAAGTTTTTGTGATAGAATATTTTTAAAGTTCCGATCTATGCTTTGGACTGCACAAGCATCAAAGACAACTTCATTTGTATTTTCATAATGGGTTTGTTGTTAACAGCTTTTGTGTTAATGGTGGCTATTACAATACTCTTATAAAGAGGGCAATTTTTTAAAAATAAATTATATTATCTATATTCTTAAGACATATTTTTCCTTGCCTTGTTTTTCTCTAACTTGAGGCATTAGTATGTAAAATAGGGTTTTGTAAGTACTTCATTATAAAATTTGTGTTATTTCAATATACTAATTAGTGTATACCTACTGTATATATTTTTATTGTGAATGAAAAAAAAAGATTCATTAATTTGTGTTCGATGTAAATAAAAAGATACAAGATTTGTATATTTTTTTAAAATATTCGCGTTTTGAAATGTGGCAGCTAAAGAAAGGACATCAGGTTAGGTTTTTTTTGAACTTTAGAGGACACTTTATTTTGATAAATTTATATTTTTATTAAGTAGGTACACAGAGACAGAACTAGAAAAACAGACACGATCGTATATACTTCCGCAACAAACTATAATGTTTATTGCGGAGTCTGTTATCCAGTTTAACTCATGAAATGCTTGGTTCGCCGTAGAGTCAAAATGTTACTGCCACTCTGAAAACCATTCCATATTTAAAATACAATGGTTTTTCGTCCCTTTTGCCTACAAAAGCATGCAAATATTGGGTACGCAAATGCCTTCCGACCTTTGAAATCCTTTAATGGCAAAGTAAATACGGAATACACTTTGGTTTGTTCTTCTGTTGACTTACGAACCCGTTAAAGAGCTGTGAATATGGCAACCATCGCGATGAGAGCCTTTATGCGTTCCAACTTTTCACCAACTTGGTACTAAGTATATATACTAAAAATATTAAGATTGGCTAAGAACTCTCTCTACTATTTTTTTAGTCACTTTTGACAAACAACTTCTGAGTCACACATCACAAAAACATATCGGTGTGTTCAGTAAGGGGTTGGTTGCAAACGTGAGACCGTAATATGACTTTTATTTGTGGGAAAATTTAGGAACCAGATCCACGGAGAGATATTTTTTGCGCAATATTTGCGACTTTTATACATTAAATGGGTTATTTTTTTTATTTTTTTTTATTTTTTTTAATTTATATTTTATTTATATAACCTATAAAAGGTATAAAAGGCACTGGTTAGGTTACTCAAATTGATTAAATTATGTAATCAAAACGTTTAATGTTACCGCCGTGTTACTTGTGTCCATAATTATGTAAAATATCTACATTCGAGTTAATGGACTACTCGCCGAAATTGGCGAGTTACCATCTTTGATTTTATCTATTACTTTAATAGACAACTCGCCCGCTAGCATAATGTAAAGTACGTTACATAAAGGTAACGCGATATATGTGCTTAATTTTATTACAATAAAGTTCTTAGGGGAAAATAGTTTATTTCTATTATTAGAACTTTTGTTTCGAAAGTGAAAAAAACTTTTAAATATTTAAAAAATATTTTATAAACTGCTCTATAAAATTGAGGAGACACCTCGAACGTATGACTAATACAATGCCGCGATAGGTTAGACCAGAGAATTTAATAAAATCTGATTAAATATTAGGTATGTTCAGTATCAGGTCTTTCGTATTCGTTCTCAAAATAACATAAAAAAAATGTAATTAAATAGCAAAATTACATCTGTGACAGAATTATTCTAACATGTATTTGCCCTTCTATAATAAATTATAATAAAACATTTAAACTAAAAAGCAAACTTATAATTTAAAAAGTTTTTTTCAAATTTAAATACAATGAATGAATCTAATTGCTATAAATTCTGTTAAACTAAGGGCGCATTAAAACTTCAGTAATACGCTGAAAAATATCCTTTTTATTTGTAAAATTTTAACTTTAAAGAGAATTATTCAGTTACGCCTCGGGTATATTTTGTGTAAGCAATATTTAAATAATGCTGTTCAAGGGTTATTACAACGAGTTTGGGTTAGTTAAATTTATTTTAAACTATCTGGTGAACGCGTCTTCGTCCGTGTTCTGGATGAAAGGCTATGTTCTTTCTGGTGTCCCAGACAACGTGTATCGCAAAATTTCATGGTGATCGGTTCAGTAGTTTTTGCGTGAAAGAGTTACAAACATCCATACATACATCCATACAAACTTTCGCATCTATAATACTATCTGGTGCTCGCGACTTCGTCCGCGTTCAGGGTGAAAGGTACCCTGTGTCCTTTCTGGTGTCCCACACAACGTGTATGCAAAATTTCATGCTGATCGGTCCAGTAGTTTTTGCGTGAAAGAGTTACAAACATCCATACATACATCCATACAAACTTTCGCATCTATAATACTATCTGGTGCTCGCGACTTCGTCCGCGTTCAGGGTGAAAGGTACCCTGTGTCCTTTCTGGTGTCCCACACAACGTGTATGCAAAATTTCATGCTGATCGGTTCAGTAGTTTTTGCGTGAAAGAGTTACAAACATCCATACATACATCCATACAAACTTTCGCATTTATAATATTAGTACAGATTATACTAACTGTTGCACGTGACTTCGCCCGCGTTCATAAAATATGGTTATATGTTACTCGCTGATGATGTAGTTTTCTATGGGTGAAAGAATTTTCAAAATCGATCCAGTAGTTTTTGAGTTTATTCATGGCAAACATACAAATCTTCTTTTTTTTTTTAATATTAGTATACTTAGATTATATTATATATGTCGTCGGCACATCGTAGAATTGGGCATATCATGATATTACTGGGCGTATTTCTGTTAAAACTGAGAGGGTCACCTCACTCCGCTCCGCTTCGCTCGGCTCCCCAAGTTCATTTCCATGTAAACCTAACACGCTCCTCCTCGCTTTGCTTCGCTCCGATCCTCGTCGCACCTATTTTTGACTTTTGGTGAAAGATTTTTCATTTCATACTTTACGATCTGCCCACTACATATAGATAACAGAAGTAGAGGACGGCTACCTTTCCTTCAAAAATGTGTAAAATTATTTTTTAAAAACCTTGAACATGTAACTCTTTTCTAGATATAAAAGTCAGTTGCCTTTATAACGTAATTCTACCCTAAAATTCTCACGCATCATAACAAAAAAAACAGGGATTGCTTATTAAAAACGGGAGCTCAAAGGAAAAATGTCCCCGTGTCCCGTATATACCGGAAATTAACTTCTCTCCGAGACGGGAAAATATTTTATATTTTAATTTTTGGTTTTTAATTTACCCATCTCCTATATCTGCGTAGGTTTCAGAATCAATAATATCCAGTTGTTTTTTTTTTAATACTTAAGTTTAACTTAGGTATAAATATTACTTGTTAACTTTATTTACAGACTAACATGTAATTTGTAAAACATTTATGTAGAATTTTTTAATACATTATTATTGAAAGATTATGTGCCTATAATTGAATATTACCTCTCTATATTATATATACTAGTATAATAAAGCTGAACAGTTTGTTTGTTTATTTGGTTGAATTTGTACATATGAAAGAAAAATTAATGGGGAGGAATGTTGTGTTTTTATTTATAATTGTATAATGTAAATAATATTCACATACTGTTGAGACACACTTTATTTTATAACTCGTTAATTAATAATAAATACATCAGGTAGATCTTAATATTTATTCTATGTACAGTAAATATAAGACTACCCTTAATTTCCATTACAATCACAACATCTCCCTCCTCACAAATAAGATTCAAATAACTTATAAGATTCAAAGATTCAAAGAAATCCAATACTATATATTATAATTTTTATAATTATCTTACAAACATACATAATGGTAAATAATATTTTAACATGCATATTTTTATTATTATTTTATTTTATTATTATTATTTTTTCATTTTTTTTTTTTTTTTTTTTTTAACTATTATTATATTTTAAATTATGTAAAAAGATAACGTTTAGGGGCAATAATTCGCCTGCCATATCGACTAACTCTTTCATCAGAACCTACAATCTTAGATGGGGACCCAGGAGTAGAATTATTTACAGTCGAATTGGAAGTTCGGGTTTCGGCAGGTGCCAAATTAGAAAGATTATTCATTTGGTTCGCAATTAATTGTTGCCTATTACGTCTGTAGCAAACACCATCACCTGTGCGTACCCAATATGATCGCGGCTCCGGAGCACATGATTCCACATTTGCGCGTGTCCAGCGCCCGTCACGTCCACGCATACGCACCGTTTGCCCCTCCTTTAAGGGCACTAATGGACGAGTGCCATGATTATAATATTTCACCATATTAGACATGTGACTCATTCGCTCCCGTAAGAAACTATTTCTTTTGACGGTTTTTGGATTTAATTTGGAAAGACTAATTGGAAGCCTATCTGCCAATTTTCTGCCCATCAACAACTCGGCAGGGGAATGATTTTCTCCTGTTATATTAGTGTTGCGAAAATTTAGTAAGGCTATTTGCGGATCCTCACCCGATTCATGAGCTTTTATCAGTAGATTTTTTATCGTTCTTACGTTTCTTTCGGCAAGTCCATTCGACCGCGGATAGTGAGGGGAACTTGTTATATGTTGGAATTCCCATAATCGAGCAAATGATTTAAATTCTTTTGATGCATACGAACCAGCGTTATCTGATATCAATTTCTCAGGGATTCCGAAACGAGCAAATATAGTTTTGAATTGTAATATTATAGTGGAAGTTTGCAAATTGCTTATTTTAATAACTTCAACGTATTTAGAGTAATAATCCACTACTAAGAGATAATATTTATTAAAAAGCTCAAATATGTCGGTGGCGAGAACCTGCCACGGTCGCTGTGGCACCGGATGAGGTTGTAGCGGCTCTCGCCGGTTGCTGTCGCGCCGCCGCTGGCACGTTTCACACCTCTCAACTAACTGAACTATGTCATGTGACATACCTGGCCAATATAACACTTCTCGTGCACGTTTTTTACATTTTTCAGTGCCTAGGTGACCCTCGTGTATGCGCATTAACATGTCTTTTCTTAATGAAATGGACAAATACATATAAATAACCCACTGGTCCTATAGAAATTTCCTATATAATCCAACAAGTGGTAATTAACTGGTGCACGATGTAGCCCCTTCATAAGTATAACTCCCATATTGGTGTGGTGCTAACTGAACCAAACTAGAAAGCAGTAGTTTTCAACACAGCAAATGAAAATCCAGAGAAGCAAAGCGCTACTTCAAAGAACTGGTAAAAAAGTAGGATAATTAATAGGGATCGTAATAATAGAGCTTCATCGAAAATTGTGAAAAATCAGGTTACAGTCCTGATAAAAACACAATCACAGACTCGGGAGAAATGTGTGATGACAAAGGTAACCTTTTGATAAAATATTTGCATTTTTAAGCAATCTCGCACCTCTATTAGACGGTTTGTATTATTAACTTAATTTGGGTATGTTATTGGCTTCAAAAAAATCATGGAGTAGTGTATAAAGCATAGATGAATTATTGGTCTCGCTGCGCTCGCCTAGATACCGCCGTTGTACATGTAAAATGCGGCAATAAATACTACGCCGAATTCGGCGTACCCGAGCCAGTCACACTGCAAACTGTTTGTGATGTGTACGTGCCGAATGTTTTATTAAATTTTGAGCACAATAAAATGCCAGTTTGCGTAGTGAAACTGTGTAAAATATAATAAAACTGTGTAAAAAGTGATAAAAAGTGACGATGTTTTACACACACTACAATAAAAAAACTGCCGCATTTACGGAGCTATCGTTTTTGGTTGGTATCATTGGTATAAAGAATAGTTCAAAAAGTCAAATCTGGACATTCCGAGGACATCAGCGTAGTAGTGACATTGTCAAAGTTATGTGAAAAGTAAAATTGTCATGATAACAAGATTTTTTTTGGAAATAGAATTAAGGACCATTATAACTTTGTATTAAAAATCACACGTTTTCTCCTGTTTTTCTGTAAAAACCATAAAAAGTTGGATTTTTCCTAAACTTGTGCTTTTAGATTTTATTTATTGATTAATGAAAAAAAAAAAAACGAACACTATATCGTTCCATAGGTTTGCGTGTGATTTTAAAGGTAAATGAGATTCAGTTTATTTGGTTAGCAACGAAATATGTGAATGATCAATAGTCTATTTATTTCAATTGAATTTTGTTTCTGTAGTACCTACCTTATAAATTTTATTCATCCTAATAATCTTACTTAAAAGAATTATTATAATAAAAGAAAACTTGACGAACTTGAACAGTCGGATAAACAAACAGATGTCTATTATTAGATAAGATTTCAAAGTACTTATTCCGAACTATTGTTGTTATATGGTGATGTCGTCAATTTGTTTTTCAAAAATTCAATTATATATACTCAAAATTACATTTCAACATAGATAACATTACAGTCATCTCTTTCTCACATAGGTAGTAATACAGAAAGAGTAGAAGCACCCTTGTCAGTGTCGGTTTTACGTCGCATGTGATTTTTCTTGTAACCAGGGCCGCGGGGTAAGTTATATCATTTGTCAGAGCCGCACAAACTAAACTAAACTTTGCGTCTTCGCGACAGAGTTGTAATTTCTTGACCACGGTTTGATAGATGGTGCAATATTAACTTTGACCTTCGAAGGACGTAGCTTTATGTGCTTAGAAGTAATAGAGTTGAATGTACAGGCTGTATTTAGGTGATTACTTGTGTTACTGCTTCGTGACAACTTCCTGTATATTACTGACCCATGTCATTGATTAGCGCTGACCAATTCAACAATCTGACATTTTTACCTGCTAGCCATGAATTTGGGATGAAATTATTTCTAATTTCGTATATTTATAGGCTTTTAGACGTTCTTTTAAAAGAGAAATAGGAAAGGAAATATTTTTGTACCAATTTATAACATTCATCAAACATTGTATCAACTGTATTTTAAAATAACCTTTAAATATAATGTAATCTACTAATACTACTAGACTTTCACTTTCTTTTTTTATCAAAAGTGACTATGGCATCAGTTTCATGCCCAACTGTGGGTATATTCTGCACTCAAAGGACTGCTACTAACTATACACTCTCATACAGTTGTGGCTAATCAGACTCTAAACTATTTTCTTATTAGAATAAATTTGCGTTTACGAGTCATCCTGCTGTAAACAAATGTTAAACCATTAAGCTTAACGATGTAATTTTCTGTTAGCAGGCCAGTTTCAAGTTTGGTCCAAGTTTGTGTTATACTATGTGTTATGTTGCTTGCTTGATTTGTATAAAAAAAATTACGATAATCACCATATTTTAGTAGTGCCAGATTTTAGACCTAAAATTTTATTATTGTTCTCATATTCCACTCTCTGTCACCTGTATATCTATATAAGAATCAGCTAAGATGATTTTTTAATGCATCCGATTCAACACAGAAATTACCTATGTATCTTTTTTTTTTCACACTTCAAAAATTTCTAAAAAAATGAATCCTTCGTTCTCTATGAATTTTATTAGTTATTAGAGTCAAAAGAATCTGCGGATAGAAGGATTATCCATACTGGTTTTATACTTTGTGTAAAATCGGATCTGTAAATAGAAAACTGAAAAGTGGAAGGAGATGTAGCGCAGGCTTTGATCTAAAAAGATTTACAGTGACTTTATACCAAATGAAATTTTTAGGTAACTAGGTCTAGGATATTATATACTAGCTTATTATATAGGTAACTAGGTAGATATTATAATTTTATAAAAAGATATACTTACCATCTAACTTGTCTGGAATCAGTCATGCGTTTTTAAGGCTGTGGATATGATTTCACTAAATCTAATAAGGTATTTTTGTTATAATTCCGCAAAAGCTTATAACTTGTGTGTGTCACTTGCGAAATGAGGATAATTAATGTGAAGCCCCTTGCCCCGCTTCTTGCGAGCCTCAGACAGAAAGATATTCAGGAAGATTGAATGTAATTTGTTGGGTGCTCTTGCAAGTCTTGCCTCTAGACTTGCTTTATCACGTGTCAAAGGAAAATTGCGAGAAAGCAACTCAAGGTAACTTACGAGAGTTAACAAGATTAGTGTTGAAGTCGACATTCCAAAGTTCTTTCTGTTAGGTTGGGAATTTTTCATTATATTCTAATTATCAATTTTACATATTTATTGAAATTAAAATGAAAAGAAACCACCCACTAACCATGCTTCGCTTAAATGAGAAATATAAAAAAATGAACAAGATATATTTGGACATTTTTTTTGTAATAAAACACAATTTCTGTACGCTCTTCTTGAGATGTGTATTTTGGAGTGAACAATAACTCTTACCATCTTAGTAGTGGCAAAACACACTGCGTTTCTCAGTCAATTGGGCAGCCCGTCTAGCGACAGTAACCATCCCCATACAGAAGACTATAGTGAAATATCAGCATATGTGCTATTGTGTTTCGGTCAGTGAGTAAAGGATGGCAGAGCCCATTTCACTAACCCTTCCTAATCGCTTATTCTTAAGCCGCGTATCCATTTGAGCAGCCTCAGGCCGAGGCACGTTGCGCATCAAGCTGAGGCCTCGTGTCTCGTGTCGCGGTGCGCCTCAGGTTGAGGCAACGTCTCCACTTGCGCGGCCTCGGAGCGAGGCATCCGCGCGGGTGGCCCGAGGCTGCCTCTAGTGGATACGCGGCTTTCATCCTACAATTTTCAGCAGAGCAGAACCCAAGCCGTGCTTGTGATAAAGGCGATAGTAGCCATACCTACCATCAAGTGCCTAAAAAGTCGGTGAGCCAAAAAAAAAAGCTCATTTAAATAAGAACCTTGTGTTCATAGCAATACGGCCACTAGCAAATATGTGCACATGATTACAACACAAACTTACATCGCGTTGATAAACTGGAATGGGTAACTGAGCTTTGCTCAGGCCAATGAAAGGTTTTTAGGTTTTTTACATATAAGATAGAAAGTCTTTGAAATATTATAGAAAAAAAAATTCAAGAATATGTACTTGAATTAGTAATTAATAATAATATAAAAATTAGCAAAAACGAATTTTCTCGAAGATAAGACCCTGACAGATCGATTTATAGACCTAAAAACCCCTAAATCAAAATCGTTAGAGCCGTTTGCGAGATCGTCATGGAAAACAAGAATTCCTCGTTTAGTATTACAAGATAATTATTAAAAGAAACATAAATAAATCTTCAACAAGAAATTTGTAACTTTGTAGCAATCACTTTATTTAAAGTTATAAATGCTATTAAATTTGGTGTTTAAATGCGAAAGTGGACCAACAAACAATTAATATTCCAATTTTAAAATGAAACGAAAAACTGACTTCCAATTTATTTTATTAAAATTTGTAGCCTGTATTTCAATAATTTATTAAGAAGTCTTTATACAGACCATCGATATTGTATCTAGAAATATTATATTGATTGATAAAACCAATTTCATAACACAATATTACTTATACAAATTTAGTTTAAACAAACTCATTTGACCATAATTCATAACAGTGAATATTATTTATTTCTTCAAACAAATTAAACATAATTTTTTTAACTTATATTTAAAGTTGAACCAAGTGACAGTATTTAAGGTTTTGTTTTGTATTAAACTTTAAACAACTTCATTGAGCATAATTATCTCAAAAAATAATCGTTAAAAATATTAACCACATAATCCAGCTGTCGCGAATAACTATACTTATTTAATAGACTTTGACGCTAAATTCGTATAGGTGAAACTGTCGTTAAATTGTAGAGTTTCTTTTAATGTTTATCGAGAAATTTAAATAGAAAAAATTCTATAAGTAAGTAGCGATTGGCGACAAAGAGATTATGTTTTGCTAAAATGGACAAAGAAGGGACGGTACGCGGCGCGGTAACGCTACGCTCAGGCTACGCTACGCTTGGGAGAAAGCTTTGTGATTGATCAAAATTTTATGTGGGCGTTACAACAACCAATCACCGGGCTTTATTTTTTAACGTTTCGTAAGTACGCAAAGGGAGCGTTTGCATTGGTTTGCTCTTGGCTAGGGCCCCTGTTCAAGCCTCGGCATTCTACTCGTATTCTTTAAATATTACTTAATTGTAATAATGTAATTATTATTCAGAAGAGAATTATTCACGAATAATTTTTTTTTGTGAATGATTCTCTAACCCCTTCTAATAACCCGATCTTGCAGTCTACTTCGCGTTCCGTCTCCTTTGCATATTTATCGCCCAATAGAGCATAGATTGTCAAAAACTACTTTTTAAAAGAAGCTTTTAAATGTTAACGAAAATGACAGCATAATTTCTTTAATTGGCCTATGTGCTTGCGATTCACAACTGACATAATGACGTCTTAAGGGGTAAACAAAGTCAAAATACTTACTAAAAATTGCATTGTTTACGATTTAAAAATAATAATTGTAAATAATTAAAACAAATGTCATTAACGAAATAACAGCACAAAATATAGATTTCATAGGTAGGTGATAGACGCAGTACTAGTTATAAATTATACACAAGACCTTAAACTTTGTCGAGATTACAACTTGAACCCTAAAGAACTGAAGTCTAACTAATTTGTGCGCTCAAAGATAAATGGCTTAGGGGAGATATTGATTCAAGAGTTACTTGGCTTACGCGTCAACGTTGTGGAGACGATTAGCTAATTACCGACTCTTATCTTAAATAAAAAATCATTTTTCTTGATTTCTCATATTTTTTTCAATAAAATTTCTAATTATTGAGATACCTGAAGAAAGAAAAAATTAAATAATATAATTATAGACACAGTCAGCGTAATGTAGTCAGGTTTTCCAAATATTTTGAAAAGTTATCTTTCTTTAGTCTTTGGTCGAAACAATTCTTTTTTATTGATAAATTTAATCTAAATATATTGAACCATATTTAGTTTTAACTCTGGTACTCTGTCTTCTTAACCATGGCTACATGATTGCATAGTGAGTCGATGTTATATTTTATCAGTGTATTGTATAGTCTAAAAAATTCCAAAATATTATACTTAGATTTAGACTAGCTGGTGCCCGCCACTTCCTTCGGTTTGAAAAATAAAAAAACTTAATATATTATGAACAACATAACGTCTTACGTCTTTATTGCTTTGATACTTTTGCCACGCGTTGGATTTTGAGGCGTGTTAAGGTAACAAACAGACAGAGTCACTTTCACTTTTTTATGATATTAGTATGGATTTAGTAGTAAAAAAAAGTTAAACACTTATTACTTTAATAGTTTCTAAATATTTGGACACTCTGACTGCTAAAACTTATGTCGCTAACTGTACAAAACACACAAATATTGAAACATATTAAGACTCGTATGAGTACATAAACTATTATATTAGGCTACTTTTAATTTTAACTAGAATCATATCAGATGACGTTTAAATCAAAATTTACAATATCATTTACAACCTGTCAACTATTTACACTATGTACAATCGCTATTGGTCCGTCTATGTTATAAATTAAACACTAGCTCGTTTCAACGGTGCGTTTTGGAAGATATGGTGGTAAATGGTAAATGCCATTAAAGTAACCATAATTTATTACTAGATATTTGTGGAGAGTAATTGAAAGACAAGATGTTAGTAGGAAGACAAGTGTTTATACTGAGAGATATTTATTTCACATCTAAGTATCTTGCAAGAACTTGTTTTCGCAGACTCCTTTTTGCTATTGAAAGTTACCGCGACTTTCAAACATGACGTAGTATTTCAGCATCAGGTACACAAAAATTTCATATGTTATGCTTTGCGTCTTTGAATTCGCTTAGGTAATTTAAAAAAAATTATGCTGTAGCTTACGAATAAATAATACTCTTTATTCGTAGTCTGTAGCTACTTAATATCAATTATATATACCTAAAATTTAGCTATAGCTAGATATCATTTAGGATCAAAGAATTTTTCGTATGTATGGTAATGTCATGTTTGTAAAGTCACTGCAACATACAAGAGTAAAAAGCAATGGTTCCTCTAATGTCATCAGAATCATGCTACAGCGAAAACAGTATCATAAGTGCCGATGTGTCCAGAAATAGTATAAAATAAAGTCACTAATCATGCCTGTGTCTTATGCTTTGCTATATTTTCTGCTATCAAAAGTTCTCAAAAGTAAACAGAGCCAGAGAGTCATAATCTGAGGAACCAGATCAAGACAATTTTATCGTGGTTCAGTATGGGATCGAATGAATGAAACCACGTGATTTTTTTAATAGTTTGTATGTACGCATATTTCGTGTATTTTCAGTATGTAGTCTCGTTACGTGACTTATATGATTTTTACATTGGATTGGTCTATTCCCAATATATCCCACAAGAAATATCCCATTTCGAAAATTTTGGGAATTTTAAAAATAAATACATATTTTTATTGTACCCAAAATGTCCCACTAGTCTTGTTACGGATTGTACAACTGCGGTGGGAATATTGGATGTACACGGCCGTATATTCGTAACTTTTTCATAAAATGTCCAGTCTACGTAAACGGAGATTGGGGAAACAAGTGGCCCGGTTAAACCGGATTGGCCAGTTAAGCACTGAGGAGCAATTAGTCACATGACCCAATTCATATATTATGCAAACACAGAATTGTCTGTGCGGCCCACTGAAACTGCTACTATGTAAACTTGTTCCACGCAAACGTCCAAATTGTTAGTGCTCTCCAATGTTTTCGCTACAATGTACAAATGCCTTTTAGTGTTTTCGCTGTTAAAGCTTCGGGAAGTTTTTAGTATATTTTTTTCCTATCTCAAGATTAAACAACAGCGAATTCCTTACAAATAATTTCACGATGCTGCCGCAGAAAAACCGAGACTCTGTATTTTAAAGAATACATTTTAAACAACATTTTAGGTAATTGTTAATGTTTTCTCAAAATGTTATAATTTTGTGTTACTGTAAGTAACAGTAAGTAACAACCGTAACATTTAACAGGCAGAATAGTGACGGAAAAGAGATTACAAAATGTCATGACAATTTTAGAATAGATGTGAAATGAATACGAGATTATGACTTCTAAAATGTGAAAGTCATTTCGAATGATCCATAAATAATGTGCCTTAATCCGGTTTTAAGAGAAAAGTTTTGCACGATGGTATAACAGCTGAATCGTAAATACAGAATTTCCTAAGAAAACATGTCTTTCCCATTACGTGTCTCTCCCATCGATGCTTTTAATGGCGATTAAATTTAGACTTTTTTTTGTTCTGTAAAATGAATACAATTTATAAATATTAAAAACAAATAAACATTTCAATATTGTTACTTAACTTAATCTTTAATTAAGTATATGGTAAAAGTTTGTGTGTCTAACTAAAGATTAAATTAAATACTTATATTAGTTGCAAATTAACTATATATCTCATACACAAGATTCTGGGTTGCTTCACTAAAAGTGGCATACTAGAATATCACCGCATTCACAACTAGGGGTGATATTTCAAATTAGTTGCACAAAGTTCTCCTTAAGGTGAACGACGTGTTACGACTTGAACCATTATTACTAAATGTTAAGGTTCAAATCAGTCATGCAACATTTACATTATTCATTTTTTTACCAGATATTATCGAGAGAAAGTGAGTGAAAATCCAGTGGACACTTTTTCGTAGTGATTTTATTTGAGACCTTGAATCTTGCGCATTAATGATCTAAGATCTCTCTTGTTAAGTGAGAGGAACAACAATTTAATACTATTTTTTTCGAAAAAATAATTTATTGCTTGGAATAAAGGATTAATTTGGTGTCTCATACAATTTTAAAAGTCCTAATTTCTCATAATTCTCATAATCCTAATTCAAATTCAATTTTGTATGTACAGTTTGCTATAAAAATCTTACAGCAATTTAAACAACTCAAGGAGTAGTAACATTCCCATAAAAAAATTTGTTAGATCAAGTATCAAAAAATATGCTAACTCTGTTGTTTATAGAATAACATTATTACAACTTGTAAACCATTTTCCCATAAATTCCTATTTATCGTATCTACTGGTATTTGATTTCAAAACCTATTTGGGGCGTTCTATATTATTTTCATAATTATAAGGAATTAACAACCTTTGGAAGACCAAAGTTATTTCTGAATTTTGTTAATATTAATAATGGAATATATTATTTAATTGTGGACGTTATAAATTATTCAAGATACTATATAAATGCCAACACAAATTTAAAATTAGAATAATTTCTAAAATTAAAAACCCGGTACATCTCCTTTTCGCAGGTATCACCTGAAAGAAAACTATGACCATAAACTATTGTGCTATTCTTGAATATTTAAAAATGTATTAATTTGATTAATACATTTTATTTTTATTTTCGATACTTGCTCTAACGAAGATGTGAATGTTTGGCCTCAATATTATTACTGTGTGTTTCGAGGGCTTTACAATATCGAATGAAATGGTGCAACTATTATACAATATAATTATCTACCCACAAGTATTTCAGATTAACATAATATAATGTCACCCTAAATCAAGTCCATGTGTATGTATGTACAGTTTCCAAATTTATTAGCACTCGTAGACCGAAAACTATTTTCCCTATCACATCATAAGTTCATTTAACATTAACAATAATATAAATAAATTTCAATCAGGATGGATATGCGGCTAACTTGAAAAATATTTACAATCACCACTTCACTTGTATATTTACAACCGATTTTTATACATACATCTATTTTACGTCTCAATACGTTTCTCACCGAGTCTCACTTTTTAAGTATAAAACTGTCCACTTCACTTAATAAAAACCGATATGGTATAATCGTTTAACGTGTCCGGGTAAAGTTTTGAAACCTTCATCAGCGTGGCACAGATTCACTGTGGATTCAGAGTCAAATGTAATCTGTGACGCACTCGAGAAGGTCCGGCCCTGATCACACGACCTCGTCGTGTTGCACCACGTCACTGCAACTGCCGGCTCGCTGCAGTCAGGCCCGCTGACGTCACACGCGCAGCTCCTCCATCGTCACGTTGGATTTCGCGTTCAGCTGAGTGTTTTTCTTCGTCAGCGTGTTAGTGTTTATCATCTGAATATGGTGCGCAGACAACAGAGGCTGATTCTCTTGCAAGTGGCCTGCGGTTAACTTAGGCGGCGGAGGAGCTCTAGGCAGAGTTGCCATCGCGGCCACGTTGTTGCCGGGCAGATCCGCGAACTCAGGCGGCGGCAGCTGATGGTGAGAGTGCGTGTGATGGTGGCCGAGGATGGTAGCGGGGTCGCTCTTCAAGCTCGTCTGATAGCTCAGCGCGCCTTCAAGATCCCCGCATATGTTGTTCGGCATTTGCCCGTTCTCGACTCGCTTCTTCAGATGCGAGCCGTTGTTGAGACCGTCCTGGCCGTTCATCCTAGTCTTGTCCCTCTGGTAGTACACCCCGGCGAATATCAATACGTTGAGTATGAGCAAGGAACACCCTATCGCGATAGTGACGCTCAATGCTGTCGAGTAAGCAGCGAACCCGTCTTCGGGTGGCGTAGAAGTTGTGATGTCTGATTTGTGTACTTCTGTTAGCACCGTGCTTTGCGTGACCGCATTCAGTCCGACTATGTTAAAATTCAATGGAGAAGTTATATTGAGAACACTCAATACGGGAACCTTTGTAGCGAGGCCCGTATCTGTCGCTGAGAACTCTACGACCTTCTTGAAGGGCGGATTGAAAGTCTTCAAAGTGGGTTGGGTCGGAACGTCCTCATTTTCTAGCTGATGATGGGAAGGGGGCACGTCTTCGCCGCCGGGTCGATGCAAGTCCGGCACGAGATTCAACCAGAAAGACAATCTGTTAACAATGGCACTAAATTTAACAGCGAAACTAACTACTAGGTATTGGATAAAGTTAAGGCATTCCGTCTATTCAGACTAAGTAGGTCACAGTACGAAAGCTGAAGTGAAATTGTGAGCGAACATCGCTTTAATACTAAGTCGTCCTTTTAAATAATAATTTGATTAACTCACCGATGAGCTCTATAATGGTTCTTCAGTTTAGACTTTGTGTCGATGTTCAAATACTTCTTGTGTACGGCCTCGTAAGCGGTCCATTCTATGTTCTTCATTCGAACTCTTTCCTGTCTTCCTGCTCTTATTGGATCACTTTCTTGTGCTTCGTTAGGATTTCTAGAACGAAATGTTTTTTTATAATAAAATTAAAGCAATATATTTTAATAAAAAAAATCATTTTTTTATTAACACCAATCCAAATTCATATAAGAAAAAAAAAACATTTTAGGTACACTAGAAGTGAACACAAAGGAAACAAGTTGTAAGAAAATTCTGGCTCAGCGCGAAGTTATGGATTATGGTACAGCCCACTCACAATAAGCCAAGTATATACAAAAGAGGAGGCATTTTATTTTGTTTTAAATTACATACATTACGAAATTACATACATTACATATTATTATGTATAATTAAATTATTATATTATAATTTGTAATATTTAAACACTTATTTCTATTAAGAACTCTCACCCTGTCTTAGCAAAGTTGCCCCAGTACAGCATGGCAGACTCTGACAAAGCTATCTCAGCCTTCGTGTAGTTACGAGGGAAGTGCGCCAATCCTCCTACCAGTGGTGCGCCGAATATGTACGGCAACTCTTCTCCGTGAATGCAGCCCTGACGCTATAGACAAGAAAATTTGCATAGTAGATTAATATAATAATAATAAAGCTTTTTTTATTTCCATAGCCTGTAACAAATTACATTTACAATAGGTATTTACAAGGTATATATACAAGATTCATTTTTTTTAGACCATGGACCCCTTCTGGGTAAAAGCCATAGTAGATTATTTGCGCTAAACCATGTTTGGTTGAATGCGTAAAACTCTGGAACTACCAGCCGGGTTTTTTTTTGCAATTGATGTGCCGATTTCAGAGGAAGGTTATATTATTGTTTATCATCAAACTATTTACAATGACTATGACGCTAAGAAGCCCATCAACAAGAAATAATATAACAAAGAACTCTAAACGAAAACGAAATAATAGCTACTGCGGGCGATGAGATGCGACGCCCAGGTCAAGGGCCGAGGTTGACCGCCCCACGAAAAACGAATATTACCGAGAAGTACCCACATGTGCAATTGTCAATTTGAAATAAATAGAGCGCGAAATCGAGGGATACAACTAGTTAATATATAAAAAAAGTTCAGATGATTCATTGAAATTACCTCTTGTAATTTTCTTGTAAAAGTCTGACATCGTTAAATTGTTATAAAATCCGAGTTTAAACCTATTTCCTTTTATTATTATTAATTAAAAATAAGGATAAAAGTCGCGTAAAAACGCGCGCATCTGGCGAGCTTGTAATTTTTATAGGACGGAGAATAGTCAATATTTAATGAGTAAGTACATAAAGTTAATGATGAACCAGTAAAACAAGACAGCAAAATGTAGCCGCCATTTTGTGAAAATACCGTTTCCTGTTCCGAGTTTCCGGTGCGTTCATTCGACATGCTAGTGAGTGATGTGAAAATGAAAGCTATTAAAATATCATACTTAATTATTATTTCAGACCAGCGCCAAGAAAAACTATAGTGAAAAACGAATGTAAATGAAATTCGACTTTACTTGACCCTAGCAAAATGATAGTCACACACAGTCACCGGCCAGTCACACAAAAAGTACCTACAACGATTTTTACAAAAACAACCTACAATAGCTTTGGTATTAGTTATTTTTTTTTATTTACAGCCTCATTTTATTCTTTTTAAAGGTTATAATCTATTACCACTACGACCTGTGTCGAAAAAAAGTCTGGAAAACCGAAAACGAAGTACAGTCCGAACATTTTGACGAAAATCAAGCATTCGAGAGAAAAATATCAGAGAGACATCCGAACGGCGGGCGGGTGAAACCTCCGGGAACAACTAGTTAGATAACTGATCATATTATGTAAACATCTAAATGCCCTAGAGGTCAAATTAGTCTTGTCCTTAGTCCTCATGGAGATTCTTATGCAAGTCAATGACTTTGAGTCATTGAATGCCTCTAAAGAGATTCTTATGCAAGGCCATTGAGTATGAGAATACAAAACACGAATAACAATGTGGTTAAAATTGGCAACGTGAAATAAAGAGCAGCTGTCTTTCAAGAAAATATTTATCAATTCACCTTTTTTCTAATTTTTAATTCCAAACTCGAGCTCTCCTCATTCATAATAATTTCAAGTAAAAGGAGCTCGCAATATGTTCCCAGGATTCCTTTCACCGTACACATTTCTATTTGAATAAAGCCATGAGAGAGATGTATGAGGAGAAAATGTTACGGATCAGGTTTTTAATATCCCCTTTGCACAAAATTGAAGAAGGTTCCGTTTAGTCGACTATTGCAATGAATATAGCAATTTCAGTCCACCCGCGTACATTTCATATTCATCCATAGATACATTTATTAAAACCTTTTTTAACTTCGTTTCGCCACATGTTGTTTGGTTAATACACTAGTCGTCTTGTTACTTGTTTATCGTTTCCGCATCTAACTTCTATTGAACTATTTTCATATTTTTAACCGTTTTAGCCATATCTTTACTGTACACAGATTATTCTTTTGACATCACATATGGCCAGACTTACATTCAATTCAATAATGATATATTTTTATGATAAAACTAGCTCCACGCTCCCGGCTTCATCCGGGTCCAAAGTAAAAACTATCTTATCTTTTAAGTTGGACCAAATTACTCATGGTTGCGAAGTTTTATCAAAATCGGTTCAGAAGTTTTAGGAGTTAATTGGCATTAAACAACTTGACATGAAATTTATATACATATATTCTTTATTATATGTATTACATATCATCGTCATCGTAAAATCATTGTCAGAAACAGCTTAAGTGATTTGAAAGAGGTTTTCAATGATGTATTGATAATTACTTACTTGGATTAAACTATAGGATACTATTATCCTGAAAAAATATTAGAGTTCTGTGGGATTAATTTGTAGAAAAAATGCATCCATTCGAATCCTGGGGCGGTCACTAGTTTTAGAAAAAAAAAACACCTTTATTTTACGACCATGTGTGGCAATTCTGAGGATATTTTTCATTATGTTAAAAAGGAAAAAGTTTGTTACAATTATACAAATTTTGTGGATTGTTATTTATGTTGATAAACAGAATAGCTGAACAGACAGACACACGCTATCAATTTACCAGTCGGTACGTTACGTCAGAACTTTCAGCTCGCCGAAGTATAATTCGACAAAGAGATATCGATCTTCTTAGCAATTTGCTAAACGGTTCCTTATTCCGTGCTCTGACCACTTTATTTTAACTCAGCATCTCGTTAGCCGACGTCTATAGCGGCAAACGACGTAACTTCAACAACCTTGTATTAATAAGAGGGCAAACTGGCTAAAACGTGACCAATAACGCTGGACCTCTGATTGAAACAGAGCAGTTCGCGCGAAGGTGTATCGTTAAATGGTCATCCAATAATTACTTCGAACAAAATGAAGTTAGTCGACCATTTCGAAAATCACACGGTATATTAATGTGCGATGATGCAATTAGCGCCTTAATGCGATAATAAAGCATTTTAATGAGGTAAACATAATGCATAAGTGATACAAAAGCGTGACATTTTAATTAGTATAGGTAATTGTGGTAATATTATTACTTATTTACTATTCTGAACTTCATGTGGTGTGGAACGCTTGAAAAGCCTTGTACCATTTGTGTAATCCTAACTAATATTATAAAATGCCAAAGTGAGTATTTAGGGTTCAATTTCAACTTTTATTCTACCGAAGACCACTGTGAAAATAACAGCACTTGTGCTGTTGTGTTCGATAAGTGAGTAAGGACGCCATAGCCCGTTTCCCTATCCGACAGCATAGGCAACAGCAGCCACCTACCATTAAGTGGACTGTCAGCCTGTCTACCTTAACTTGAAAAAATAATCATTAATTCAATTTAATGTTAAAATTGCAAATTGAGTTATTAATTTTATTTCATACAATTAAAAAAGGTTTAGTAATTACATATTTATAATAATCACTTGTGGAAATTGGTTCATCTATTTCTGTTATGAGTCCAGACAAGCAAATTTAACAGATAGGCAGACAAAAATTATAAAGCAAATGTTTGGAATTTAATAACGTGCAAATCCAATTTACCTAATAACTATTAAATAAAGGCAAGTAAGTATAAAAATTGTCGTATTATATTATATTTCAAGATATTACTCTGGAGAGTATCAGCGCAGCGTATTCATTGTTATGCCTGTAAGACACCGTTTCCAGGTCATTGCTCTGAAAGAAAGGCGTCTGATACAACGCCTCTCTGCCTTGTCTCCATTCAATGCCCATATTTCTCGGCTACCGGTTTTCCGACTTCGAATTTATTATAATATTTTTCGCTTTCACACTTTTTAAATAGGTTAAAAACTGCAAAAAATTGTATACCTATTTTTAATCTTTTGTCATAACTATAAATAAGTTAGAGACAATTGCTTTAGAAGCAGACTAAGTAAGAGCAATTAAGTAGGTACTAAAGAAAGTTACTGATGACAAATGATTAACCGTAGGAATCTATACTAATATTATAAAGCTGAAGAATTTGTTTGTTTGTTTAAACGCGCTAATCTCAGGAACTACTGGTTCGAATTGAAAAATTCTTTTTGTGTTGGATAGATCATTTATCGATGAAGGCTTTAGGCTATATTTTATAAAGTTACGCAGGCGAAGTCGCGTGCAGCAGCTAGTTCAAGATAAAAAGTGTAAGAAAGATAAGAGCATATATTCGTCCGTTAAACAGACCAGCCCCAAAACACTAGTTAAACAAACATCACAAAACAAGCAACAAACAAGATGTGCTTAAAACACTCGTACTAACGGCAAACACATTTGTCTTTAACCAACGAGTTGGGAAACTTCTAAATTGGTTTTGCCAATTTAATTTATCGCTTTCTAATCACCTTTGGTCGATTTCACAATTACAAACTAAAAACATAATCAACTTTAATGCATATATAGAAATCAATCTGTAAATTATTCAAAATATAACTTTATAACAATTCTAAACGTGTAATTATAAAATTAGGTCGAAGCCAATGCCAGAGTCCATTACCCCATCCGTTTCTTATTCCCGAATGTCCTATGTCTCATGGTAGACATCGCACTTGTAGCACCTATGACATTGTTTGTGTTAAAGACGACGGTAGCCACATACCATCAAGTGGACTGTCAGCCTGTCTGTCGACCTTAACATAAATAAAAAGGTATCTAGGATCTAGGTGAGGATGATTGTTTTGTGAGAAACGTTATATTTTTTGAAATTCGGTGCGCGTTAACAGTAGCTACTTAATATGGAATTATCGCAGCATCTAGAACTCTAGATTCTAGATATTTTACTTTTTTCCAGATAAAGATATTGTAGGTATAAACGTGTATAAACCCACCTGTGGGTAATCCCCATATTTGGTCTGATAGTCGAACACGTAGAGATATGAGTTACGCCGTAGCGCCGAGTGGGTGTCTGCGGTGAGTACTATCGGCGCAACTACTTGCGCGTCGCTGAGAGCCTCCAGAGTTTCATCCCTGTTCAGAACGAGAGATACTTCAATGACTAATCTCTTTATACGCCCTACTGCATTCACCGTACGTTTTTATTTCTAGAATGGACACTTTTAATCCTTTAGGTTAGGTTATAGGTACACAACGTTGACTTATTAAATCGTTCAATTTAAGGAAAAACAATATTATCTATACTAAGTTTATAAGTGTGAAAGTAACTCTGTCTGTCTGTTACCTTTTCACATTTTAACTACTCAATCAATTATCATGAAATTTTGCATACACATTGTCAGGGACACAAGAAAGGAAATAGGGTATCTACTTTTCTTATATAAGTATATATTTTATTTTAAATAAATTTTGTACTGTTTGGAAAATACTTTAAAAAATTGCTCAGCTTAATATCCATGGACATTCAATGTCAAGGTCAATATTGTCAAACACAATTAAAGTTAATAATTGGTATTTGATAAATTAATATAATGATTCCAAAATCTATATTAATGGCAATTCTGGTTTATTTTCCCAATACCTCATTTGCTTTAATGTTGTGGGAAATACTCATGATGTCATGATGGGTTCATGACGTGAATCCAACCTGCAGTGGATTTTTTTATTTTATTGTGATCTACAGCCCAATAGTGGGACATACAATATGTCAAGTAGCAATAGCTATTATCGATAAGATTACTTAGATACTGCTAGTAGTCCAGGAAAATTTACTTACTAATAAAAATGTTAGGCCCTCATAGGGATGTACAGACTAGGAAGTATCAATATTTTGAATTCTTTGAAATAGGGTTTACAGCTGTCTATAGTTCGCAAGTCAAATATGGCCCTAGTACACTTAGGTATACCTGATACCTAAAAAAAGTTCAATAAATATATGACCTACCTGATATTGATAGGATGTTGTACGGGCCTCTCCCAGTCAGTATATTCATTTATAATTGTAGCTAATATCTCAGCCAGGTGATAACTGTAAGTATTGCGAACGAAGGACTTGAGGATCTTCGATCTTCTGTCTGCTTCGATGCCATATTGTACATCGTCCCCACTGAAGGCAAAATACGCTTCAGCCTTGGTCACACCGAGCAATAAATCGTACCTAAGACACATAAAAATATATTTGAGAAACAATATTTATATTTCATTACATAAAAAAGTATCTATTGTTTTAATAATTTAGACCTTTTTTGTTCTTAATTTGTATACTTTTTTGCGTGGTAAAATCTGAACAAGATCCTCACCGACCATGGGGAAATCGGTGGGGTTAAACAATTAATAACCCTGTGTTATAACACAGTGTGTTGCTGAAGCATGCATGCTGAACAGTATGTGTGTTGCTGAAGCATGCGTGCTAAACAACAGCATATAGTTCGATGAACGTGTAATGGGAAGCCAGGTCCAACAAAATTCTTCGGCAGCGCATTTGCAACTATCAGCATGAGCCAAACTTTTAAAAGGTTTGCAACATTGAGGTTCTATTATATTGAGTGTTAATATAAAATAGAAACATACTTCGTAAGCTGAGCGATGGCACTTTTTCTCATGAAGACAGCGTTGATAATATTAATGGCATTCGCATTTTTTCCGAGTGGCAACCTCGGAACGGTTTGCCCTCCCCACTCGTAACCGTTTTCTGGATTCATTAACATGTCTCCAGTGTCTGCAATAAAAAAATAAAATTACACATTGTAATTAATAAACTGTATTATATTACATATTTGACGAGGTTTGAGTAAAGACAATTGTATAAATGTGTATATATTATTATACACAATATATGTACAAGATTCAAACGAAAAGTTTCTTTCAAGAAGCTTCTAAGTATAGAATCCTTGTCTCTAAGCAATAATTTCATGCTGCATTTGATTGGGTTGTATTGGATTGGAATGTCTACAATCTAGATTCTAGAACATCTAACGTCAGTCGGAGCGTTAACAATTTGTCACTCAAGTGTGAATCCTTGGGTTATACAGTTCTCGCCTATGGATTATATTGAAAAGAATAGATACACTATTTATATTTGTCTTAAGAAATCTACTCAAATAAAATACCTAATAAAATAAAATACTAATATCATGAATGGGAAAGTTTGTTAGGATTGATGATGGACGTTTGTTACCCTTTCACGAAAAAACTATTTAACAGATTTGGATGAAATTTGGCACACAGATAGTTTATTACCTGGGTTAACATATAAGACCTAAAAAATGTTAGGATCCCGAGACATTGTCTACAATATAAAAAAAATCAGTCGTCACAGCGATAAAGATGTCAGACATTATAATTATTTTCATTTTTCAACGCGGAAGAAGTTGAGGGCACCAACTAGTCTTACATGTCAACATATGAGGTAATAACGCATCGATAGCATGTGTGCTGTCTGTGAATGTTATAATTCCGTAAAGGGATACTTAGGGTTCAGGAATAAATGATGAACTCAGAATACCTTGCAACCCAGTGACAAGTCTAGTACCTACTTCAAGTCGGAGCTATTATAGTATCCTAATTCCATTAGTATTTGTTATTTTTTCATATAAAAACTACTCAACGGATTTTGGGGAAACTTTAATAGTTTAACATTAGCCTATAATTTATAGAAACGCTGAAGAAAAAGCTAGCATACCTATCTCATAAATCATAGCTGATTCTTCACACAGCACAATATCATAATTATAAATCTAAATTGACTATATTAAATTTTCGATTAATATATGAACGATCTATAATATCCATAATACTGAGCTGATTAACTAAAACCAGGTCACAATGTTCATTTAGTTTTACTAGTTGTGTGTGTCGGGAAAATTTGTCGCAAATTGACTACGATGATTACGTTATTATCGAGGTCATATTAGATACATTGTCATTACTTTGACAGGGCACATTGAGTTTCGCAGTCATAAATTTCATGATGATCAGTTGAGTAGTTAAGGTGTGAAAAGGTAGCAGACAGACAAACAGAATTACTTTCGCATTTATAATATTACTATGGATTAGCTATGGATTTAGAGCCGTTAAAAACGCATGGGATTAAAAGGAGCGCGCGATTGCTGGAGAGTTTCTTTAGCAATTTCTTCTCTTTCAGTACGTTTTTTTTTTGTTTCCTAAAAGGTAGTAGTTTTCTCTACTTCAAAACAGCGATCGTGTAATTTATTTCCAAAGTTGGCTCTGCCAGGAATCGAACCTGTCCTGATCAGAGCGTTAATTTCATGTATTGCTTGCGTAAGGGGCGGCAGTGACCACCTGTCGTCACATTCCTGTCAAATTTCACATAATAAAATTCGCTATAAATGAATTTACTATAATTCACAAGAAATCCTAGTTGAACGTCCAAAACCTCCAATAGACCAGACAAAGTTTCCAAGGAAAAAATAATAACAGGAGTAGAACAAACGTAACTAACTGAGAACTAACGTTGACGCTCGAAGCGGTTAGATGAGAAAACTTCTACGGGAGACGATTTAATAACAAAGCTTGGACGCGCCCTGTTTGACAACCGGATACACTAAACACTACAGATCGACAGTAGCATATCGTAGTAGTTCCCTGAAAAGCGGCGGAAGTACACGGTGCCGTGTAGCTATTGCTGTAAAGCGGTCCCTAGACGATCATGCAGCATAACATGCGTTACGTGTTGTCATGCATGCATGACTGTTTAATTGTATTAATTGATGTGAATGACATGCAACTACGTGCTGGCAGTTGATTGATAGTTTTAGTTCCTTTTATTGTTAGGTACCGAGGAGTACTACTCGGATACCTAAAATTTTTACAGGATAAAAGTACTCTATATTTTAATCCCGGTAATAAACTATCTGAGTTATCTGTGTATCCGAAAGATCTGTGATGATGATCATCCATCATCATCCAAATCCGTTCAGCCGTTTTTGAGTGAAAGAATAACATTCATCCATACATATCCATTCTCATGAACTTTATAATATAAGTTAGGAAGTAGGATGTAAGCATCCGCCAATGTGTAGCCGGGGCGGATCGCTAGTTTTAGATAAAATTTATATAGTGAGTTATGTTGCTGTTTGCTTCGTTTGCATTGTTACGAAAACGGTGTCGAATTGAAAACAACACCGGCTTATCTATAGTTGGCCGGGTTATAACTGAACCAACTCGGCCAAAACGGTTCAGGTTTTGCGTCAATACTTCGATTTTATTTTCTTTTGTCTAACCATTGAATATTCGTGCCCTAGAGGCGTTTGTTTGAACACTCACGTTTATTTTTTTAAAAAAAATAAAGAAATAGGTATTCCCAAATAGACTTCGCCCATTTGGTTTAAAAAGCCACTTTTTTTGTTCAGGTACATAAACCTTTCTGGGAAACAAGGACTCTTATTATCGTAATAATGTTTTACGCTAAAGGCTAGACAGCGACTGTGGATTTCCACTTGCCGGAATATATTTTTTTTTTGTACAGTTCTAGTTTCTTTACTCTGGATTATTAGTATATTTACAGACTGACTGATTGTATAATACAATGCAGTAGTACATATACAAATAATACATAACGCTCTCGGTTTCGCCCGGAATGCAATTTTTATATAATACCTACTAACTCACCCCGTTGTCAAAAAAAAAAATTCAACTTTTTCATTTTTGTATGAAAAATAGATGTTGGGCGATTCTCAGACCTACCCGGAGGTGTATACCTCTTTATACCTCTTTCCATATAATTATAAGAAAGCAGAATAAAAATCCGTCTGTATTCTAGAGTTTTTGAAGCGTACATAAACCAACTCAGCATTTTTATATTTATATAGAATTTCAGCCTTCAAAAAAGCGCTACGCCTAATAATCTTTAAAAAAGTTGCATCTGATGTCTATATCTATATAAAAGTTATTAACAATGCTGGGAAACCGGGTCAAACTTCATTAAAGATATGAGAGCGACTATTTTTATACTATCGAGAGATATATAAATGTACCAATCACTAAATAAGTAAGTAGTTACACGAGTTATTTGTTTTCAGTGTAACATATTGAATGTCCTCAACAGATATTGTTCTGTTTGAGAGAATTGAGAAAAAACATTCCTCGTCTACATTGTGTCAGTCAAGTCAATATACAATTTCAGTGATAAATGAACGAACAAATTATATTTGCGCGGAGCGGAGAGCATCCTTTTTTCCTAAGCATTTTTTATTTGCAAATTCACCAAGTACTTACACTCTACTGTATATTTCTACTGTCACTCTGAGCGGACTATCGAAGCGATCGTACGGTATAACAATTATTTCAGAGCACTTTGTGACGCTTTTCTTTTTATTTCAATAAATTCTTTGTTTATTTTTTAAAAGAGAACAGCGGATGATTTTAAACGTGACATTTTAATTGTAAAGGTACCTACTTTGTGTTATGTAGTCATAAACTTGGCATTCTAGTAAAGACCAACATTAAATAAATGGATAAGTGCATAAAGAATGCCAGTGTCATTCCTACGAGTATTATTTAACTATGTTAACCTGTCTAACTAATATGTTAACTATATATCTTCTTAAGCTATATGTTATATATGTCCTTTAAGATATGTTAGTGATTGCAATTAAATTTTATTCAGACTGAAAGTTAATATTATAGTTCCTTAGCCATTTGTTTGTGAGATTTATTTAATAAAATAAATATTTTTATTTTTCACAAACAAATTCCTTCTGAGTCGGTAGCGCACCTGTAAGGAAACACGCCTTAGGCGACTGTCACCTGCCATAGTCAGCCTGACTGCCACACTTATTACTAAAAAAAACTAGATTCACAGAAAACTTAGTATGATCAAGCCCTTAAGTCTATTTGCGCAGCAGGCAGACATTGAGATTTATTATTCAAATACTTTGAGACGGGTTGTTATTAAATTTTCAAGGATGAAGTACTTCAGAGCCAGACACGGCTGAAGGTCGCACAGAGACAAAAATACTTACCTATTATAACTCCGTCGACGCTCGGGCCAAACGCGTAGGCGAAATCGGGTGCTTGAACTGGTGCGGACAGAATTACTTCTAGGGGTCGCTGCCGCAAACAACTTAGCAGATCCGGGGGATTTTGCTCTGTCGAAGACATTATTGTGTTAGGTAAATTAGGGGAATCACAGATATGTTATTTCGATGGGAATGAATGATTAAATTTTGGTTGTACAGAAGCCAAATGGTCTCCGCGCCCCTTTTTCCTAGGTGCACATACCTACTTTTGTTAGGCGTTGAATTTAATTATTTGTAGAAAATCCCTCGGGAACATTACTGAACAAAGGTAGCCTATGTCCTTTCCTGTATCCCTGCCACGTGTATGTGAAATTACATTCAGTTTGAATTTGAAATTTGATTCAGTTGAAGATCAGCGCTGTGTGTGACTCGTTGCACACATAGCATATGCTGAGTTGGGTGCCTATTTGGGTCGATGCACTGGTGCATGCACTGGCAAATATGACAGTATGGCAAGTATTGCCAATATAATTAAGTTTGTTCTGTTTTCTCTTGTTCTTGTGCGCATGTGCTTTTTTTATTGGATCAATAAACGTTCTTTTCTTTATTTCTTTCTTTTTTTCTTTCAGTTAAACATAGTTATCAAGACAACCCATTTGGAGTGTATTTGAGTGACCACGAGTAAAACTTATTACCTGGTGAGCAATTAGCGTGCGAAGCTACGATGGCAGCGTATCTGTGCGGATCTGCCACCAAAGACCAAGGACTGAGTCCAGAGCCTGACATGAGAACCGCTCTGTGGAACAGCAGACCTGAAACAAATGTTTATTTCTAATTCCAAAGTTAGCGTATTTGTTTTGGGATTGTAATAAAATCATCCCATATCGAAAAGTATATCGTGACCCCGTAGACAAAAATCTAAAACAGTGTTTAAATTAAAGTTTTGATGGATTTTCATTTTTATGTATTTACAAAATTAGACTAATTTTACTTATTAGTAGGTATCAACACGATAAAGCAAAAATACAAAATAAGTTAAAGCCATGACTATAAATGAAATGGACGATATTACAAAGTTAATATAAAAATGTGCAATCCTTTTTGGACAATAAAACCAAAATTCTTCGTCTACATTGAAATTCACTCATTCAATATTGTCTCGAAGCAATTGCACGAAAAGCAGAATTCGTGGAAATAAATTCAGTGCAATTTTTAAATAAAAGAAGCTGTCACATGTTGTTTACAATCCTTAATTCATGTGCGACGAAGGAAATTATAATACTATTCCGCCTCACTGCAATGCACTGCATCCATGTCAAGGAAAATTGATAAAGAACTTTCACTTTAAATATTTAATATTTTAACAAAATATTTCACGACTTAAATGTTCGCATGAAAAATTATTCAAGAAGAAATCCTTTGTCTGTTCATAATATAGGAGAAGATCTACTGGAGTAGGTATATTTTAACTTTCTTTCAAGCAACGGTTGTCAGACAAGCTGAAGCAAGCAAGCAATATAAATTGGCTACCGTTGTCTATAACACAAGCAAAGTCACATATGTTACAAGCTCGCTGCCAACCCTGGTAATGGGCTCTGGCATTCCTACTCGCTGAAACACAATATCACAGTCATGTTGTTTTTTTTTCACAGTGGTTTTCTCTAGGAGGTGGTTACTGTCTCCAGGTGGGCGTACCAAATGACTGCGAAACGCAATGCCCTACTGCCACTACTTTCCAAACCAGAAGTACCTAATTTTGAAAATTTAAAAGTAAGTAAGGAAAAATCAATTATGAAACGTAATAATATTATCATGTTATGAACGGAGTCGCAGGCAACGGCTATAGTGAGACACGAATTATTGCGCGTTCGTTTAAATTATTAATTTAAATTATTATCTAAACAAAGTCTTCGTTAACAATCAAGTAAGATTGAAACTAACAAAGCCGACGCAAGTACATAGTTACCCAATTTTACAAGAGGCTTAAAACAACATTCAAGTTAAATCTTGCAGCTAATTAGGGCCAAGTACGTTGTTAAACGTAAAAACCGATTAACTTTCTGTTACATTAACTCCTCCCCGTTAAAATCATAATAGCTCGCTTTCAGAGCACAACGGTGCGATGGTAAACATGGCCACTGAAAAACGCATTACGTGAGCGAAATCGCAATCTTTAAAATTAAGGCGAGTCTACACAAGTGATTACCCAAGATCTCAAGGTCAAAGTTAGAAATTAATAATTATGTAATTTAACAATATAGATGAAGTCTAAAGGTTTTTGCTATTAAAAAGGATCAACTTCTCTATGCCAAAATATTTATGTAGGTGACTAGCGGACCCAGCAGTCATTATTCTGATTTCAGGGCCGCTTTACCCAATCTAGATGAAGAAAAATGTTGATTTGTTGTGTGAATAAACTTAAATCGCCATCTGTTAGAAACTTACAGAACATAATAAAACTCTTTGTCTAATATGAAACATCTCATTTGAAATGAAAAATGTGAGATAAAACTATCAAGTTGGATAAGTTACACACAATGTGCGAAATTTCATTAAGTTCGCTTAAAATAGTGTCGGAGTTTACCACGGGCAAGCATTGTAACACAGGATTTTTAAATACATACTAGCTGGTGCCCGCGATTCCATCCGCGTTGAAAAATTAAAAAATATTACACCACAGATATTACGAATATAGGTATAGGTCACATGTAGTTTAATTTTTTTCTTGTGTGTGTACACAGCTTTAGATTGTTCTGTGCGTGACTAAGCAGTGTCTGAACGCGGTGTTCATTTATTTTACGCTTTTGTCTCTGTTGCAACCCTTAAAAATACGTTCACACTACGTAAGCGCTATTCTTGCTATATCTATGTGTGAAAGGTGATGTTAAAATCAAAGGTTGCGAAGTATGTATAATAGGTGTAGTATCAGTAGTTCGGTTGTTTGTTCGGTTGACCAAACTCATGAAACTTTTTAGTAGCAGTAGTATGATATTATTTATTCGTAGGTTAGATGATATATTTTGTAACCCAACATACAATATATTTCTTTATTTAAAACGAGAAACGTAGAAAAGTTCTTCAACAGATATATTATTTGAATCTGGAACACAGCTGCCACTTTCTTATCTAATATTTTCATTGTTTCTTGTTGCCCATCTCAAGAGACGGTACCTAGATGTACGAACGAAGCAATACCAATTTGTTCTGGCATATTAGAAACGTTCTAACAGAAGAAAATAAGGAAAAATCTTCACGGTATACAAGTATACGTGGTACATATTGAAAAGAATTGTTGAAATATTCATCATTAGCCCACAACACAAGCGTCCCGGTTGGACGCACCTGAACCCTTCGGTTATTAGTCATAATGTCTCATGTTTATGTTATAATGTGATTAAGTTGCAATTTCAAATAAGATATACTTATTTTCAATAGCAAATTTATATTTACGTTGGTAGGTTTAGAAGAAGTTAGCAGATAAACAGACAGTTACTTTATTTTGTAATTAATATAGGTATAGATATACATACATACACATATTATTATATATGACGTTGAATTAAACAAAAAAGTAATGTTACAAAAATCTTGAGGATAAAATAATTAATAAAACAAAACTTGATATAGCAAAAAGTGCGTTTTCGACATAAAATTACAAGGTAAGTACGTGCGGTGAAAAACGAGTTTGCATATTCATACGAGGTTTCCAAAACGATGCTTCTGAAGAGATTGCAGAGGGCTGAAATGGTGTTCTTTTTCCTTTTCTTTGCACGAAATATGGCGACTGCTCGGTAAGAAGCGAAAATAGGACGCTAGCTGAATGTCGGTCGAACGAGAATTCTATAATAATGAGATGTATAACAGTTTAGTACCATCCCAAGTTGGCTGCTATCTCTTCTCTACATAGTATAAAACAAAGTGGCTTTCCGCATCTGTTCATCTGTATTTCCGCTAACTCTTCCTAAACCAAGCAATGGATTTTGATGCGGTTCCGTTACCATTTCTTACATTAAAACTTTAATCTCGATATTCGCGTCTGTCTGTTCCTTCGCTAACTTCTTCTAAACCACCCAATAAATTCTGATACCAAGGGGTATCTGTGATTTCCCTTCCAATCAATATATTATCAAAAATTCATTATGAATATACGGCCCACGAGGGTGGTGTAACCCCCACCCTCGGGGAGAAACTAAAAAAAAAGGAGGGGACAACGAGGAAGGTTTATGTATATTATAATGTTGCAGAAAAAAAAGCATCCGTGCGAAACGGGAGACGGGCCGCTAGTAAGGATATAAAATAGTCTTGTTAGACATTTATTCCCTGACTTTATGCCTAAGAGATTGAAAAATGTGCGCCAAAAAAGTCGCAGACGATGGCGTCTGTAAATAAATAACAGCGACTGTTTCAGTGACCCTTTAAAGCAGCGGTCGTCACACTTTACTAGCCAAGGGCCACAAATGACAATGTGGGTACCAGGGCCGGGCCGCAGAGTATGTGAAGGAGCTTCAAGAGCCTTTGCACACTCTTATAAATACGAAAGTGTCTCTGTCTGTATGTTACCTCTCTACGCTTAAACCACTGGACCGATTTACATGAAATTTGGTATGGGGATAGTTTGAGTTCCGGGGAAGGACATAGAATAATTTTTATCCCAGGAATAACTACGAGTATTACATAATAATATGTAGTACAGTGCGGGTACTGCGAGCGACGCGACGCGTGTGTGTGGGAACTATCGTATCGTCAGTTCGTCACTCGTCAGTAATCGTTGCCGAATTTGAATACAAAGTCGGATATTGATTTTGTTTATGATTATGACATGTAGGTATAGTTGACTATTATAAATGCAATTTACTTTGCCGGGCCGCAGAAATAACGCCCGCGGGCCGCATGCGGCCCGCGGGCCGCTATATGACGACCACGGCTTTAAAGTGAAGTTAAGTGGTGTGTAAATAAAAAATTCAAATGGCCTACCCTGTTGCAATCCTCTTAGTGAAATCCCCGTGAAATAGCATTAACTGCAGTGCTGTGCCCTACTTTCGTGGCTAAGCCCTTTTATGCCTGTTTAGAGGCCTCTGATTATGGAAGAAGATAATGTAAAATATTAAATCCAGTGGCCGTGTTTACAAAAGATCGTTGATAACCCCTTTCAATGCAATCAATAACAGCTAAAATTAACCAATTATGTCAATACGATTTTTTTCAAAACTGATTTTTAATGTTGATTCAAAACTGATTCAAAACTGTTTTTTAAAACAGACTAAATGTGTTCCGCAGTTTAACCTGCATAAAATTTAAATTGATACATTAATGCAGTGGTCGGCTATTCTCGGTAATATGTTTTCGCTTAGCATATTTCCTCGCACTTTTTTTCCCTTGGCTCCAGATGTTAAATTATAGCTTTCTTCAAGAGTTAAGGATAAAGCAAAAAGATTTTTCAAATCCTCCTTGTAGTTCCAGAGATTGGAAACCTTAAAAAATTTAACTTTATTTGATTAATAAGTAAAACAAATGGCTCACCTTCGGGCACCGCCAGAGACGTAAGCAAGAAGTGTACGCACGCTGCTCCCGTGCCGTGACCCATCAACGTCACGTTGGTGGGATCCCCTCCGAAGACAGCCACGTTCTCTTTGATCCAGTGCAGTGCTGCTATCTGATCCATGAGGCCGTAGTTGGCTGGGGAGCGCGGAAACTCGTCCGACCGAGGATTCAGAAAACCTGCCGAAGAAACCTTTTATCAATTCTCGTTAGAAAAAAGTACTTATATTCAATGCTAAATTTCCGTAGAAGATACGTCTGAAATACCTATTCGGTAGCTACGAGTACGAAACACTTCCATGAAAAGCCAGTATTATATAATGATAAAAAGTGATCTGTGCGAAAAACCCGCATCCAATTTTAAGGTCGCGTGACACGGCGTGCTTTCCCATTTGCAAACTTAATTTGTCGCGGCATAATCTTCATCATATCTTTCTCTGCGTCTTTCCATTCGTACTGTTTCAACAAAACACTGCGCTCAAGAAATTTCCCGTCCAATTTCCTTTCCATAAATAAATTTAGAGACACCGAGGAAAAATTACACGAAAACAAAGATTTCCAGTCCGTTGACATCTGTGTAATTAAAGGAAAACAACATTTGAGGTTGAGGCTCGATGCTTCGTCACGATTCTCCGTTATTTACCTACTTTTTTATTACAACAACCTTTTCTATTAAACTCGCTAATCGACCTGGATTTTTTCGTGTGTAAAGAATTAAAAAAGCTATTACATTTACATATACTTATTCACAGGTCTACCATTCCCTTACAAAAAACCAACGCGGAATAGACAAAAGTCGCCAGCTTCACATTGTTCCCTTTGCTTGCAGCAACACACTTGGATTATCCTGGTATTGCTTGTGTATACAATCGACCGTTGCAACCTAGTCCTCGGGGCCTAATCTTGAGGGACGACGCGAATGAAATATATCATCTTCCTTGTGTTTTTTTATTTAATGAACTACGCCTATAAGACAAGCAACCCCAGGGAAGTACAAGTATGTTACCAGCCTCGATAAATTGAGCTCTGAAAGCCCTCTCACGCACTTAAGTGACGGTAGCAATTTACCATCCAGTGGATCGTCAGCCTGATTGTCAAGCATTAACAATAAGAACATGCTTTTTTATGTCATATCCAAATCCCCTAACTTCACGTTGTGTTATTTCCCATAATATAATATATTCTATTACGGTCATTACGGTTGACAGTACGTTTGAATCCTTGCGATGTTGCTTTAGGCCTGTCTGTCGCCGTTTAACATAAAAAAAATACAAAGTCCAAATCAAGATTTCCTTCCCTGCGTGGGTGTAACTGCGATCCTTTTTTTTTATAAGAGATGGGTTAGCTCTTGGCCATCAACCAGCCATGTGGCAAGGATGAGGCCTAAGATGGAGCGAGCTAACCCAGAAGATGCCTATTCATTATTTCGATCCTGCAGTACATCGATTATATTCATTGAACTGGATATCTATGAATATTAAACGCGAATAAACTATCTTACAACAAGTACATACGTAGACCAAAGAACACTTCACACTTGAATGCCAATTTAAAATTCAACACATTCAAAAAGAGACTTAAACGCTTTGAAACAAAGTTAAAAATTAATATCGCGACATTAGCATAATCATTGCGACAAAGTTTCCACTGAATTTCTGAGGGTTCCGTTCTAAACAAGTTTGTCCTGAAAATTATGAAACTTTGCTCTTTACATTAATTAATTAATAGAATTAGACTATTTGGAGGTCGCCCGCCGCCGCCGTTAAGAAAGGATCTCAATCAGGAAGTTGAGTTTATTTATTCAGTGTGGTTTAAACGCTACATTATGCAAATTGCCACACTTCAAAAATAGAGATTTTTGTCATTATACTAGTCACACATTTACACTATTTTTTGCTTATTATGACATAATACTCTCAAAGGTAAGTATTACTTGAAATTATTTACTACTTTATTATTTACTTGAAGCTAATAATTTTATATAACTACAAATTTAGCAAAACAAAGCTGAAGGCAAAATGTTTCACAAAAGCCATAGTCCACCGAGTCGATAATTATTTGAAATTATTTTCAATGGCAAAGTTTACCTATTGTTGACTGCATACTTTTCAATATAAAAATTCAACATTTCGCTTGTACTATACCTAGAAGTTAGAAATAGAAAGTAGAAATTCTTGCAGAGGCATCCTTTTGTTGGATGATAAAATTTCAAAACATTCCTATAATCCGCTAAACGAGATCATGCGGGATATATGAAGACGTTTATGTGACCCGTTTTAACGAAGCGAAAGTATGTTTTTGAAATTCGAACCTTTGTTAAAAACACGTCAAAAATTGTCTATTGTTTGAGCCTCGCTACCTAGCGAGCGAGACTGGCAATAATTTTAACTCAAAAATGAAATAAACATTTTTAATAATTTGTCATATCTTTGTTTTAAACTAGCGTCTCATCCCAGCTTTGAACATAAGTTAAATATTGATAAATGACCATGCAGTCCAAGTACTCTTTTAAAGTATAAGATGCAGAGCCTGACACATAGACGGAAAATTGCCAGTTTATGTGTATTTTATAAGGCGTACTTCGGAGTGCTCAGGAGCTGCATGAGCTGATACTGCCTTTCCCTTTCTTTCATCGGACATACAGACGTACAGCTGGCTACCATCCTATCCTCATCTTATCGAAATCCCTCCTTTTCGGACCAAGCGCTTTGCAACATCCTTTATAATGCGCACTGCCAGGGTTTGGAACTCCCTGCCGGCGTCTGTATTTCCGAGCACATATAACCCTAATCTTTTCAAGGTTCGAGTGAATAGGCATCTTCTGGGTGAGCTCGCTCCATCTTAGGCCTCATCCTTGCCACATGGCTGGTTGTTGGCCAAGAGCAAACCCATCTCTTATAAAAAAAAAGTGGTAAGTGACTACCTTTACCTAAAGACAAAGGAAATGTTATAGTCAAATTATTTAGTGTTTTTAAGTTTTGCAAACAGCACTAATACGACGCTTTTTTTTGACACTGCTGGTTATGCCGGATTCGTACTGGCTAAAACTCAACGACTTTCTAGATGGGCGTTATGACACGACTTCGGTGCCCCGACATACTAAAGCGACCCATAAAATTGCATTCACTCTAAGTTAACTGAAGCGTTCACGTTTCCTCGGACTTAAGCGGGCGTTAGTGAAGGGAGGCTGTCGTATAAACATTAAACAAACAGACCAACTAATTAACATAACAATCAAAGGATAAGAGCCGCATAATGAAAGGAAATTTCAGTTTTAAGTAAGGACAAGTTGCCACGGCTGTTTTTGAAGGGAACTTGTTTTACAATTAGTTTGTATTGTATAATTGTATACTATAAATTATGAGAAGGTTGAATTTGTTTGTTTACATATAAACATGTTGTTGGCTGGCCTACTTGTTTGTTTAGATTATGCTGAATGCTGAACAGATTGTAATAATTGATGATAATATGTAAGCATACCTAAATATTAATCTAAGTTACGAAGAGGAAAATATTAGTATCGACTTATATTACCTGTTTATATAATACCTACCAGCCTACCCAAAAATTATGACGAAAAAAAAAATAGTCAACCTATCCTTTGCATACTTTTGATTAGTATCTAATTTGTCTTTAAAAAAACAAAATGCAATGTTCAAAAAATTATAGTAATCATATCCTGGACGGAATTTTGATAAAAATGTGAAATTTGAAATATCAATTCATTTTGAAGTTGAAACGGAGTTTAAAAAAAAAGCTCTTACGAGCTCTTCTTCTAATTAACTTAAACCACTTTTAGCGGGTAAATAATTAATATTACATTCATAAATTAACTAGAAGATTCTGAGTGCTTTTTGTAGCATTCCTAATTTTATTTTTAAAGGCTCTTCTTATCTTTATTTATTTCCTTAATTAACTAATGAGGTTATATTAATTAAGAGTTTCATTGAAGTTTGGTTAAATTAATTCTTTAGAATAAATTGAGAACAAATTTATAATCATTTTGTAATTTTTAATTTTTTTTGAAAACTGGATCTGGATGCATATTCTAAATTCTACGCATACTTAGATGTTTCTTTCAACTATTTTTTTATAAGCACACATTACAGTTATTTTTTAAAACGTTTCAAACTTAGTTAATGCACTTAAAGAGCTGGTTGTATGGTGGTTAGGTTGTTAGCTCTCTGACTCCATATATATAGTTCGATTCCTGTCAAGGCCAACTACGGTTTTTTTTTAATTTTGTCTCGACTTCTAAATTTCATAGTTCATTTCGATTGGGCGATATTTCCTAGATTAATATTAAGCTTAAAGACTCTTTTTCTCTTCACTTATATTAAAATAAAAGGTGACACAGTCCACACACAGAGGAATCCAAATCGGCTGCCGTTTTTTTTTAATAATGCTTACTTTTTAATATTTTTTTAATTATGTTCGTTACATCTCCAATTAATTTAGTTTTTTTAAATAACTCCCTAATTCAGTAATGACTTTGATAATTGTATTTTTCATTTTATGTGAATTTTCTTAATTCTGCAAATTTTATGTTGGGTGCAAATATTATTTTAGTAGTTGGCTTTGTAAATTGATTTTTTTTGCATTTATTCGTATCAGTGGGGAAACATAAAAGTTCTTTGGCCATCTATCCCTACTATCCCCACTGAGAGTAAATCTCTTCCTCTTTAGTTGCAATGATTCGAGTATTTTTTTTGTGATGATAGTAAATATAGCTATGATAGCTATATTAGCCAGTTTTATAAGAGACATACTTTTATAAGTTTTATAAGACAGTTAAGTACATACTTAACTGTTTTTTTCTTATACTTACGTATTAGATATCGTATAGCGATAATTCCCGAACATTCCGGCGACTTGTCATAAAAAGTTCCCATCATTTTTGGTCGTTAACAAACATCGTTTACTAGATTCGAGGGCAAAAACACGTAACTGCCATAATAAAGCTGAATCATCTTAAGAGATCGAGCGTTATGGTTGCGAAGCATGCGAACGAGTTATTACAGATGCCTACCACGTCAGAGAAGTTAAACCCATAATGGATATTTGAGAAGTATTACGTGTTGCCTATTTACAATTATTTTTACATCGTGTTATCAATTTTGCTAAACGATATAGCCTGTCTATAGACAGGCTGACGGTCCACACCGAAATTTGTAGATGTGAAAAATATATATGTGAATATTGAGGATATCATATGTAAAACTACATTTCATTTGATGTAATTTTATCTCTTATTTTCTGTATGAAACTTTACAAAAAATAGTTATTCTAAAATATTGGTTATGAATTTAAAAATATTTTAACAGCTTATGAAGTGGACCTTATTAAGTGGATCTGCTGTGTGCTTGTCGATCTTCACACAAAATATAACTATATTTATAAAAAAACACAAGACAGGTAAATGTACTCACCTAAAATACCAAGTCTATAGTTAATTGTGACGACGACCAGTCCAGCGTGTGAAGCGAGCACCGTTCCGTCGTAAGGATTTCCGGAACTCCACTCGTAGCTTTCTCCATGGACGAAAACGAGAACTGGATACCTGGCCACCGTGTCGCGTACACCTGCTAAAAGAACGAATTTTATTCATAAGAGTACTCCGTTAAGAATTATTAGCCCATTCCTCGCCTGTCCAACCTTGTGTTACTTGTAATAGGCGACGGCAGATTTCTATCATTGAGTGGGGTATGGCTTGCCACCGTAAGACATTTTTAGCAATGCGAAGCATTTTGTGCCAATCCATATAAAACCTTAAATTTTTCAACTCGTCTAAAGATCTGATCTGATATCATAGACTTACTCTAATACTTAGTCTTATTCCTTACTCTTTACTAAGCATTTTAATATTCTGCAATTATGTGATCGGTCTCATGACTGCGCTCGAAGCCTGAGCGAAAAGCCTTTATCTTTATCTTTATTTATTTTTAAATATATTTTTTTATGTATTTAAGTGGCCTCATGAATGGTTAAGGTTCACACTGAGACCGTTAGGTGGCGCTACAATCAGGTTCGAGTAGGACAACGTTTTCTGGGACTAGTATACCAATAAAATAATTAATATTCACATTTATAAATGCCTATCTTGTTATTTTGTGATATTTTGTGGTTAATTCGTAATTATGAACTGTATATAAATCTATACTTAATATTATAAAGCTGAAGAGTTTGTTTGTTTATTTGTTTGTTTGTTTGAACGCGCTAATCTCAGGAACTACTGGTTCGAATTGAAAAATTCTTTTTGTGTTGGATAGATCATTTATTGAGGAAGGCTTTAGGCTATATAACATCACGTTGCGACTAATAGGAGCTAAGAAACAGTCGAAAATGCGGAAAAAAACAGGGGAAATTATTCATCTTTGAGGGCTTCCGTTGCGTGCGCTGCGAAAACCGTTCGAGATACCCAAATGATTCCAAAAATAACTATTCCACGCGGACGAAGTTGCGAGCACCAGCTAGTAAAATATAAGAGTGAAACTATTGCAAGAGTTCATGTTTTATAAGACATAAATGCGAGGCAAATGCACTGAGGGAAATTCCTGCAACGCAAACAGATGCACGTTTGAGAGCTAACTTCCCTCTATTATACCACTTCCCGGATTCCTTCCTGTGCTTACTTTACATGCGGAATATACTGCCGACATGTTTCACTTAATATTTCATATCAATGACTTTGTGATTGGTTTTATTTGTACCAGGGCTTACAAGGATATTTCAATTTATGGTATACATTATTTTAAAAAAGATTTTATTTATTTATTTACGAGAATGCAAGTCAGCTGTGTCGTGATTAAAGTTGAGGGACAGACTAAGAGGAAAGGCTCCATTATGCTTTAGTAGCACAGGTGCTGATATTTCACACTGTAACGGTGTGACTGTAACGCTATTGCTTCACCACTAAAACAGTAACTACAATACATTTTAAACTAAGTAAAATAAATCTAGAATTTTTTTTGTTTACTCTATCAATTTAGCTGAAAAGTTTTTTTTGATGATGATAGAGGTTATGTCAGTTATTTGTACATCGTCTGGTTGCTATAATTTATCTCCTATTGTTTGTTTTAGGACAAGCATTTCGTAGCAGCTGCGAAATATTTAATCAAACAAAACTTGGCGATTATTAATCTCTATAAGAACGAATAATAATAATATAAGAACAAACACTAGACAAGAAAGAACAATAAAGTGCCTGAAAAAACAAAACATGAGATATCTCATAATGTTAGAAACCCCTCGGTTATTGTAGAACTAATATGTTTTCCACGAGTACTCACTAACAGAAGGCCTATCGAGTTCGGCGAAGTAATGCCGATATATTATTTTTATGAGCGTCAGGGTACTGGTAATAAAGGGAGACCTCTGGGAAGACTGTATTTCAAACGAGAATACTATGAAAAGAAATTCGGTGCGATATATTCATAAGAGGGGTTCGTTTTATATGAAGTTATTCGCGTTAGATTGCTTTGGACATGGTTTTACATTTACAAAGACATTAAGCATTTTTTCATAGACACCATAAAGTCTACGAAACATTCTATTGATTACTTGAATGTCAGCGGCTAAAAATAAGATCTTATTGTTATTAGGCCGTCGCGGCCTTATTATCTAACGGCCGACGATAGCAGACGACACGTCTACTGCCATAAATGATGCACTTTAATTTGTTATTGTCCGGAGTCCTTACCGCAAACCACACCTTTGTTTTGTTATGAGTTACGTGATACCAAAAACACGATTTAGTGTGTTATTGCACAAATTAATAGAAAGTTTTCGCCTGTCGCAAGTTGGTCGCAAGTCGTCTGCTGTTAAATAATAAGGCAGAAAATTTATAATAGCTTAAAGTTAAAAAAAATTATACAAACTTATCATAAATGCTAATTAATATGAACCGCTAAATCAATTAATTTTAATGATTTTTGTATTTTGATACAGACAGAGATGGTTTACAATGTCGATCGGTACATTGTATACCATCTCTCTAGTATCTACTCCTAGTAGTATGAAAACTTATCGAGATGCACACTAAGCATGCCGTTACACATTTTGCAGGTGTCTTCGATCAGTTAGATCAGTAGAAAAGGAGAGAGAGGGAGAAGGGGGGGGGGTAGTTTGAGAGAGAGAGAGAGAGAGAGAGAGAGAGAGATGAATAAAATGTAATTTTATCTAAAACATAAAAATTATAATCGAAATGAAAGTAAAGAATTTATATTTGTGGGCAGATTGGACCCTTATTGAGAAATGAATAAGTAATAAAATTAATGACGGAATTTCGAATGATGAATATTGACAATAATAAACAAGACAATAATCGAAGCGCGTTCCATAATCGAATTTTTGGACAGTTCATTAACAGAACGCTGGTGACGTTCGCACTGGCAGCATATAAATGTCCCTATATCCATCTCCCTCTCCCCTCATTACCGTGTAGATTTGCAAACAGATAGGCCCGAATGTTCCCCGGGCAGTGTTTATGAAGGGCCCCTTTCTGGGTTGGTCCAAGTAGCCAAAAACTTTTCATTTATAAATGAGAATGACTTGATAAGGCAAAATGTTTAGTCTATAATAAATTAGGCTTTTAATTTGCCAATATTTTTAACGAGGTATTTAAATTATTATAGATATTTATTTGTTCTCAACAAGTACAGACAGCCCGTACCTACAGTACAACTCATAGTAACATAAGATGTAACCTTAAGAAGTTAATTATTAATTTTCTACCAATACTACTCGTAACCTATTCTGTTCTAATTTAAGGTTTGAAAATTGACGGATTATTTTTAAAATGTCTTACTTTTTTGTATTCTAGACAATATTAATGACGATGATACTAATTCTAAAATGTAAAGGAAATTTCAAACACATATCGCTGATCGCTCATATTTGTACCATGGAAGCGTCTGAAAAAAAAATTTGATTTATCCGTTTCTTCCCGATCCATCATGGCTGAGATAAGGCAACGCGGAGGATTCGACTCCGAACACTGGAAATTCTCGCCTATTCCGATAGAGAGCTCTTTTTGTTCCCGCAGATTTGAATGGAAAATATATTACCAATGGCGGATTTGTCGAAAAAGTTTACTTTTTATGTAAACCGAGTATATTTCTAATACTTATTTATGGTCACCCTGAATAACTACTGAGAAAAGTGTCAAAATTTCATTTAGACGAATTTTCTTCGGATTTGACAATCACCAATAGTCACAGTATTTTGTTTAACGAAACTTGTACTATCTTTTACTCCCGGCTTCGCCTCCGTTAAAAGGAACCTTAATTTTAATTAAGCTTTGAATTGTTCATGCTATCGAAGTATCAATAATTTCGTTGCTATAAGCTATACTAGTGGTCTTTGTACAGACAGACTTGCAAAGTTATACGTGTGTATTGACAGGCTGTGCTTGCAGCATTGCCGGTGTGGATTTATTTTTTGAATAAATTAAACACCAAGGTTCAAGATTAGATTACTTAAACTCAAAATAGTTCGAGTTATGTAAACGTAACAACGGAATGGGCTTTTATGCAAAATATTTTCGTTTTGTATTTTATTATTAACAATCTCTTTGCAAAGGTTCGTCGTATTTTGTCAGAAGTACACAGATTAAATAATATGTACGAATTCCACGAACGAAATATTATCCGAAGGAGACTCATTTTTATTCGACAGGAACTAACCGATTAACGGAGTTTATGCCCAATTGAGTGAGAAACAACATTTTGCAAACGATTTGGATTTATCATATTAACAAAAATAATATATCAGATATTATTTCTCTATGTTATATTTTCACTTCTCCATGAGTGCCAATTCTACCGATCGTATCATGGTGAGTGCTCTGGTGAGTTGCCCCATTTAATGCTTAAGTACCCAGAGTTTTTACTACCGCCATAGATTTGGAGCTCATACACACTATTTGGATAAAGTTGGAATTCGGATAAAAAGAAATTTTGCCGCTTAGCTGCAATATTGCTCCACAAACTTGCTGTAAAAAATCCTGCTGTAACCATCTGATATTAATATCAAATGTTTATATTTCATATACCTATTATAAAATAAAGTCGCTGGCCCCTTCTCTCTGTTTCCCGCTACGAATGAGTATTATTATTCGTAGGTTTCCCGTACGAATTCCCGTATTATTCGTAGGCTTCTTAACCAACCAACAGATTTTGATACGGTTTTTACTAATAGAAAGAGCGCTAAACGAGAAAGAACTGTATAACTTGCAGAAAAAAAAAGCATTCGTGTGAAGCCTGGAGCAAATCGCTTGTTACCTATATAATATTGTAATTCATACCTCACTTTCATTCCAATTCGTCTTTGGCAAATCTTGTACCAATTTATTGGTCACCCTTTTTTATAATTCCAAAGGAGTAAGAGTATAAAAAAAACATATATTTTTAACTCACGACCACCGATGCTTCATATAACTAATGTGCCAATAAATACCCATATTTTCCTCACATAAAGCCCCTTTCACTCTAACCGACATTATCTGTTATTCCCTTGATGGATCGAGCGAAAAGCATAAATCAACCCATGGATCTATAAATCTGGTGGCGGCACCCTATCACAACTGTCAACCGGGTTTTTTGTTATTGATATGCGCGGTTGGATTATCTTATTGCGATTTTTTTTCACATTTACTTTCATATTTCAATTTGAAATTGGTTGCATTTGAATATTAATTACAACAGATAACATCGAATTGAATCCAGGTTTGATACAGAAAGCTGTTATAAAAAAATCACTGATTTATTTCAGCGACAATGAAGCCTGGAAATTAAGCGATTCGGAGCTCATACTATGTTTAGTATTCATAGAACTATGTTTTTTTTTTAAATTAAGCGTAATTATTGTTATTTTATATTTTAAAGATGTCAAAACGAATAGTATCCTGAGTTTCTTTCGGGGTTTCTTCTCAGGATCGTCATCTTGGCTAATCTAAATGCAAAATATTATGGTATCTACTTGATCACTAAACCTACTTGAGTCAACGAGTGTAGTGAACAGATTAACGCCTATTAATTTGACAGTTATTTACGTATGTTTACAATGTAGGTACAATTGGGGTAAGAAAAGGTTCGTCACCTGAAAGTCGACATTTGCTTGCACCAGGGCAATTATCAGTCATACCAAAATTTCATTTCAAACGTGTGACTTAGTGCTTTAGTTTTAAAAGATATTGAGAGTCTACGATGTGATAAACGAATGAATTTAAAAACTGACGAAGGCTTTCTTACTCCGACTGTACCTACATTCGACCTTACATAGGCGTAAATCTACCTTTATTACATAAAAGGCTGTAATGTAGCAACAGCTAATATCATATGACACCCTACCGCGATTCGAACTACGATTAATTTGAAACCACTCCAAATTCACAATTATGTCAATAATTTGAATAGTTGAGAGCGAATATCAAAGGTCTAATATCCACTCAGAATTCTAGCGGCGAATACCGCTAAACAGGATATCGAATAATTTGGAAATTCAGTCTATTACGCAACAGAGTAACCAGAATAACAACTCGATTTTATGCGTAATGATTTTGGTTTAACATTACTGAAACCTACACTAATTAGCTCTGCTGATATTACTTGCTTAATGTTACTTGAAGGTGATAGCTGAATCTAGAGCATACCCCTTTATTTTGGATCACTTTGACCAGGTCTCTTAACCATATCGATGGTAGCTTTGAAAACAGTAAGAGTTTGCTTCTTTAGTTAGAAGCAGTGACTCACTCAACATAATTAAAAAGATGAAAGACGTCAAAATATTGTGTTGTGTAATTAGAAACGATAAAATTAGGTTCATTTTCAGTCGCGTAATATACGAACCTTGAGTCCCGAACGAGCCACCAAGTGTCGGTTATGACAAAAAAACTACTAACGGACCAGCAAGGTGGACAGCGCGATTTGTCGGTCGGTAATAGACAGAGTATCATATCTTATGAGTAGGTATTGTAATAATGTGCGAAGCATTTGTAAGACGTCAATTTTTGCTTAAAAATGTATTGCGACCACAAATCGGATCGGATCGCTTCGATCAGATAAATTGGAAACGTTCTTGTACGTTGCACTTAATGTGAACAATGTGTTCAAAACCGAGTTGATTTTGGCCACGAATTGGCCCGAAGCCAATACGTTTAAGGAATATGTGAGGATTTCCAAAAGCGTACTGAATCGGTCGGATTCGGTGACCAAATCCAATACATTTAAGGTATAAACGTAGTAGGTTTAATATCATAACTGAATTTTTATTTTAGTTTTTAAAAGGAGGTAATACTGATTTTGTATTTTATTAATTATTTTATATGATATTTGAAGATTTTTATTATTATTTTTTCTGTATTGTTTTGCATTTGTAGAGTCGTGCTTTATTTATATAGATTCGTTTTCATTGTAATGTTATTATCTTGACCATCAATATTTCATCAATCAGACGGCCCGCCTGTAGGCCCTAATAGAGCACCCCATTACCCAGTCTAAACCCCATTACCCGGTCTGAACCCCATTACCCGGTCTAAACCCCATTACCCGGTCTAATCCCCATTACTCGGTCTAAACCCCATTACCCGGTCTAAACCCCATAACCCGCGGTCTCCTTATTACTTATTCAAGGTCGGCAGCCAACTGTCAACCTCTACGACATCGCTTGTGTGGTTACGTTAAAACGAAAAAGAAATACAAATCACTAGTATTATCAAAACTTTTTAAACGCTGTGTTTGTATCTGTCATCACCCAAAAGGCTAACGAAAAGCAAAACACAAACATACGCCGGTGGTGTAACGTTCATATAAAGCTACGACAAAAGCCACAACGTCAGCAAAACCGAGCAGACGTGGGCAAACGCGTCCGTGATTGAACAAGTAACTGCTTGGTTAGAGTAACTAAACTCTTGAAAAAAAGTTAAATCAGATTCTAGAATTTGATATTATTATACAGGTATTTTATATGAAAAATACATATGTTAACGCGTCACTATAGTGTTTAAATTTGTTTGAGATATGTTAGAAAAATTATTATGATATCATTTAGAAACAGGACCCAAAACAATCCTAAGCTTATAGACTCTTCTATTAGAAATAGACCAATACAATACAACCCTATACAAACGTAAATAGAAGATTGCGAGCATAGCTTATATAAAGATATGTTAAAGATTCTTTATATTGATTTACACTTAAATTGTTTTAATTGGTTTTTGTTTTAACACATCAATTCGAAAATATCTGTTAAAAAATTTCTAGTTGATGTTTTTTCAGTTTTTTGATAAATTGGTTATAGCATTTCAGTTGAGAGATAATTCTTGAGAAAATAACCTTATTCAACACGTTTTCGAACTTAGGCCCTAAATTAAGTTTTTAGAATTATTTACAGTAGTAACATTACTGTTTCATCCGCTTACTGTGTAGAGTACGTTGCTTTCGAGGCAATATTCGCTGCAGTGCACGGCTATACCTTTTTTTCGACCCCGCATCTACTTTTATGACTTTTTTCGGGACACAAGGAGTATTCTGCGGCATGCTCTCTGTCTGTTACTCAACAATTTGAAACAAAAAAATGTGTTTACGTGAAAACATTTAACATATTTGAATCATTCTATTATTTAATATTTTTTACTAACGAAAACCCATTGACACAATGAAATGAGTAGCAAAAACCTCTCGTTTGCTTATTCCAACATTACAAATGATCCCAGCGAGTTGAATACCGCTGTTTGCACTAGAAAGTTTTGTATACGAAATGTACGAGTATTTTCAACATAACAACAGTTTTGTCAGAGCATTTAACTGGAGTTAAGTCGATGTAGTTTGCACTCACACTAGTTCCTGTGCCCATTTGCATTTTGCAAGTAGGAGTGAACAATTTTCGCAACTACACTCGCCTGAGGCTGGATCTAATTTCGATATGACCTAAAAACTAAAGTTTTCAATTCTCAATTCCAGTAATTTTGAAAATAAATTGAAGTGACAAGAAAACCCATACTAGTAGATAAGTATGCTGTGCTAGTAGGGTGCATACCTTACCATCATTTTAGTACCATCATGACAGTAATGACAGCTTTTGAAAAAATCAAAATTGTTTTTGTAAGTTTTCAATACACTTTTACCTTTGCTTTTTGGAGTTTACTCCCGGGGTATGATGGGAGTAAAATCAAATTTCACCTGTCACACGTTACGCGTTACAGGCTACATATGCTTCAATACATATTAATATAGTAAAATGCATATAATATATTAATATGTTTTGATGATATTTATTAAATTATTTATTTATCGTTCGTTAGGAGTAAGCTCCAATCGTGACACAAGGGTAAGTGAGTAAGGAATCCCAGAGCCCTTACTCAATCCCTTCGTTATCCCTTATCCTCAATTCTTATCCTTAATCCTTCTGTGGTCGGCAGCGCACTTACAGCACTTATGGCTTTGCTTGTGTTATAGGCGACGGTAGCCACTTACCATCAAGTAAACCGTCTGCCTGTCTGTTGACTTAAAAAATATATTTTCAATACGGTTTTCACTTATTGAAAGAGGAATAAACGAGGATTCCTCTTTCAATAAGTGAATATTATGCCCACATAATTTTATGTGGGCTAAAAAATGCATCCTGGACAAACCAGAAGCGGGTCGCTAGTTGTTTTATATAAGTAAAATTCAAATCAATAATGACATAAACTTAATTGAAAAATGTTCAGGAAAAAAATTCAATGTTACCCAATTTAAAAAAAATGTAATTTTCATGTGTTAATCTATCTTAGTCTTTATTACTACAGAGGTAAGGTTCGATGGACGTATTCCTATGCGGCCTTTACCGTAACTCGTTTAGCACCCTTTGACAAAATTATTAATCAAGCCTTTGTTCTAAACTTGAGCAGCGGTAGCGAATTTATTTTAAAATTGCTGTAATTTTTGTTTTAAACTTTCCTAAATTGAGATCATTGCGAACCTTCTCGTTGAAATGCTAAAATACACATAACAATATGTAAAAATCGATTGAATACTGTGAACCCATCACAGACATAGCAAGCTGGTGCCTGCAACTTCGTACGCACTGTAGTTAGTTTTTTTTTTAATCAGGAACCGGGATATAAAATAGGATATTAATCCAGGTTATCATCAATACGTTAGTGAAAACCGCATTCAAAGCCGCTAAGCCGATTCTGAGATTACCGTACACAAACGCTCACACAGACAAAATTCTTGAAATAATTTTTTTGACTGCGGATAAGGATAAAGATGAGGATGTGTTTTTATAATGTACAAAAATATTTAATGTAAAGTGTATATTTTGTACAAAAAATTGTTATCCCTAAAAAAAATGTTTGTCCTAAGATGAGTACCTAATTTAATGCACCAGTAACAAAGGGTCGTTTCTGTATGTGCTTAATGAATAAAAATTTTATGAAAACTCACCTTGTGCCGGCGCATAAATATTCAAATAGAGGCAGTCTTCTGATTGATTAGTTAAAAACGGCAAGATTCTCTTCAAATATTCCAATCTACCCTTCGATATCCTTCTCAAAACGGCCGTCTCGTTTCTTATATCGGGCAACACTTGCGGACAAACTGGACTAAACTCTTCTGTAATTTTAACTCCCGACCATTGAGCTCCCGACACGGGAGGCATAAACCTCAAAGAGCCAACGGGAGGAGATGCGTAAGGGATACCACGGAACACTTCAACTGGCTCCAAAAATCTGGACTCTGGGGTGACAATGAACCCTCTTATGTCTCCATATTTGGTTCTGACTACTCTCGAGCTTATCAGAGGCTGCTGCGGTTTCTCCTCCATGGTTGAATCTCCTCTGACCAGTCTGGACGTGAAGGCTGGCAGTGTAATGAAATGGAGGATCATCAGTATTAACATGTTTCCGCTTCCAACGCCAGCGCTCGAGGTGTTCCGCTTTGTCTGCTATAAGACTGCCATTATGGTGTATGCTTTTCCGTTTTCTCAGCATTTACCGAGTTATCTGTAACAAATGAATGTCTTTCTTTATAATATGTTAATTATTGTATTATTTAGATATTCTAGTAATAATAAATCGGTGCGTAGGTATCTAATTCATTACAAGCGCACATGAATTAAAGATTAACTATAAAAAAAACTTAAAACATTTTATGAATTGTATATTTTTATGTTATGCGTATTATATGAGAAAAAAACTGGCAGAACCCTTATAGTTGCTCTTTTCAACAGCAATTTAGCCATTTCTCTATACCTTCCTAATAAAAAAAATACTGTTCCAAAGGTATCAACAAATCAACAGCTCATAAAAATATATAACAATAAGTAAATATTTTAACACACAAAAAGGGATGCGGACGAAGTCGTGGGTAAAAGCCAGTTACTAAATAAATGAGGACTGATTCGATTATATAATTGGAGTTAAAATAAAAAGCGATCAACAAGGGGTCGTGGAAATGAAATCTCAAAGCGGGCGGTATCCAATCACGAATACAATTAGCGTGGAGTCAGGATGTGATTGAACATGTTCTAATAACGAGCGGAAACGAGCGTGACGTGGGCCCGTGATATTGGGGTAGTCGTGTGCGAAAGGGACACAAGCTGAGGGTTCTATGAGTGCGAAAGAGTGGCAGCGATTATTTAGATTGAAGGCTTGCTTCAAAGAATAATTATCATTAAACCAGTCAAATAAAACTTCATCTCGTTTAAACACACTCCATCTGTTCTTGCTTCCTTTTGTGTACACGGACTTTCAAAGCAGACGTGGCAGTCTGTTGCACCCAGTTTAAGATAAGAGATATAAGCGTCATTTACTGCTTATTAAATAGTTGTAAATAGGCTAAGACAAACTTAGTAAGATGGTTAAGTGAATTGTCTTAAACCAAGATTGCATCATATCTTGTAACATTTATAGCTTCCATAAGAATTTTTTTTTAAATATTTTATGCCCACATAATTACTAAAATATTTATTTTTATATCTCATGGCTAGTCAATAATTAGTATGAAATACTTTATTAAAATTGTATGAGGTAACTGAATAACTAAATCTCAATATCACATGATGGAAAGTGAAGATGAGGTCGAAGATGGAAATAGCTTGCCCGTTATGTATAAAAATCTAATCAGCCGTTTTTTAACAAGTAATAAACACCTAAAAACATCTATTGTCAGACTTTTTCATTTACTTATAATACTAGATTTTTCCCTTGAAATTTAATCTAAATAAGCATTCAAAGTCAAATAAGTATTCAAAGTCACCCGGACACGAAAGATATTGGCACTATAAATTTGTTTTCAAACAAACAATTGTACTTGTAAACACTTCTACTTGTACGGCGTCCTTTGCCGGAGAGATTGCTTCCTGTTTCTCGAACATAAAACTTGGAGATAGGGATTCTCGTGGATATTATTCGACGCTAGTGGACACTTTTCTGATATAGGAACGAAGAGACAAAGAGAAAATATAGACGGAAACGCCGAGTCTGGACTGTTTACAAAGAATTTATTCAAGCGAATAAAAATATTGTTTGACTTGCTAGTAATTTGAGAGATAGATTACCAGAGAGATAGAGATTGATAGAGAGATAGATCAGATAGATGCTGTTTATTTGTGTTGATAAAAATAATAAATAACACATTATTGCTTACAGAGTAATTCACACGTTCGCAGTATCAATGTAGGTAATATAATAAGGATTTTTCTATTTACACTTAATAGTCTAATTAATATAATAAATGCAAAAGTGGGTTAGTATTACACTGACTAGATCTGCAAAACGATCTAATCAGCAGATAGACAGAATTATACCATGACCAGTTTTGCAGAAAGTCTAGATACCTATCATACAATGACTTTGTAGCAAAGTTATCGCATCGACGAATAGGTAACAGAATGCATTCGTAAAATATAAGTATACAATCAGCTGCCACAAATTAATCTCACCTATTTCCTAGTTAGATAAACATAATAGTGATTTATAAAAACTCTATTACTTACATAACTCAACATAAGAACTACTTAATTTTCAAAGTCAATAAATATTGAAAGAACAATGATCATAAGAGAAGCTATAATAATTAAAATAAGAACTAACCTACGACTTGCTATAATAGCCCAAGTACGCTTTATCTGCTTGAGCTTAGTTGCTGAGGAGTTGGTTATACCTATACCGCAGACTATTAATCTGTGCCGCAGACTACTAGATGCTGCAGCAGTATTTGTTAAAATATTAGGGGATAAGCAGTTTAATTTTCAATTGCGCAATCAAACAAGCTGGTCAATTAGTTGAGATAGAATAGAATCCTGAGGTTAGTGGTAAATCTAGTCTATTACCTATTCCTAATCAATAGAGACGTAGAGTTCAAATTTGATTGAAATTTGGTTCACGCTGTTCACGTTCGGATGAATACGTTAGTGTGTGACTGCTTATAATCAATCAAATTGTCAAACTGTTCAATTTTGTGTACACACCTGAATTTTTCCATTATAATACTCAAATTGAACCAGATATCTAGTGTAGCACCTTTTCGACGGTCATACAGTTTTATTAAAATTTTATATTATATTATCTGCCTTGGTTTCCTGCAAAAATAAGGTAGTTTAAAGAAGGCTTGTCTTCTTTTTCATACACTTTATGGTGGGGATTATCACAAGATTGTAATCTTAATCTTCGATATTCCTATTTATATAGTTATTTCCTTTATGATTATTTCACTGTACTAAACGGATATTACCACCAGACAGACAGGTCAGTAGTGTTACGAATCCATAACAAATACGAGTAGTGCTACAATTCCCAAGTGTTAGGTGTGAAATGTCGAAACTTAATTTTAAACAAATACAAGTACTTAATAATGCGACTATAAATGTTTACTTCATCAATGAAATAAAACTTAAAAAATAGCACAATATAACAAACATTTAAAAAGACTGTTAAAAGTCCCATTTATATCGTGTGGAAAAAAGAAACAGACTCCAGACAGTGCTAAATTATGCAACATTTTAATGAAAAGATTCTATTGTAATGATCTCTAAAGTTACATGAAGGTCCGATGGTCAATATTTATATCGTAACGCAACGCGAAAAACCTATGAAAAAAAAACACTTTTTATATTCACTAGTTCGTCCTATTACAATATATATATATATATATATATATATATATATATATATATAGTTTAATTGTGAGTGAGTGACAATAAGTGAAAAGAAGGGAGAAACTTCCTTATCGAAACACTTTTCCGATTGTTCTACTTTATCGACACGGAGAGCTTGTTGAACATTTTCAATATAATATATCACTAAAACATATCACAGACTAGTAGTAATCTCCCTCTGGGGTGTTTCTATCTAGCTACAATACGGGCTTCGTCAAGCGTACAGTAAACAAATTCCTACTCTGCACACAAATCGGGAGTCGTCAGTAGTCAAAAATACTATTATTAAAAAAAAAAAAAAAAATTCATACAATATCACTGAAGCCGAAAAAAATAATTGTTGCTACATTAATATATATGTACCCGAGGCAGAATTAGCATTCCGTAGCGTGTAAAGATAGTGTGACACGTGACTTATTTGCATACACAAATGCAAATGGCCACGATAAATAAATTCGGATAGAAGTAGGTACGCTTGTTGACTTCACTTTGTGCGAGCAACTGTACACGAGAACTTAATTAAAGTTTCAGTGTTGGGTTAATTAAAATACAAATTAATTAATCCCCATCAAAATATGTATTTAACTAACTGTTGAATACTTTGTTGATATTCTATTGTAAGTTCTTATTATTTAAGTTAAAATCGGCGCCTAATTCAGCTATTCAACTGTTTAATCTATCCACATCGAGCATTCTTTTGCATCTCTGGTTAATCTTGTAGCTGCCTAATTTTAACAAAAGTTAATCTAGACTCCCCACACTACACATGTAGTTTAAATACATACATGTAGTTCCATAAAACGAAGTTTCGTATTCATTTTATTCTCGACCTAAACAGTAGTTTTTTTCTCACAGTAGTTTTTTTAAGATTAAACTCACTTTCTTTAACAATTTTAACTCATTCTTAAACTAAACTCTTACTTAAAAAAAAAACAGTTACAGTATTAGGTAGTATCGTCAAACAAATAATAATGTGATAATAATGCAATCAAAGTAACGGCTTGATATTAGCATAGCATTAGTATATTAGTAGGAGCTCTCACCTAACTCCTTTTTTTTTACATCATTACAATTTTTCTTAAAATGTCATATGAAAATCGTCTTAACCCTCAAATACTTACACAGCAAAAGCACATTTTTTCATGAACCATAAAAGATATACCTACTTTTTAGTTAACTTTCTTCTGTTCTCTATAGTTCACAAGACAATATCTATAGACTTTGATTGTGTATTGACTGGATTGGAGTGTCTAAACTCAATATAGACTGAGACTGAACTTAATTTAGACTACGACGTAGTGTGATATAATTATGAATGGATAGAGGATGGGCGCACCGCACTAATTCTCAGTTATTGTAGATATATGACAAACGTAGTTGCTTTAACGACAAAGAAAAACATCAAGGAAGCATCCTCTGGACATGTGAAGTTTTTTTTTAATTCAATGTAGACCCACTTGAATCAGATATAAGGCAACATTTAAACGCCTCATATACGTATAGATGTTTGGGACGTGTATATACCAAAGGTCGCTGGTATATACAGATACGATCGTATACATAAAGATATATGGTGCTGAAGAACATATATACTGATGATAACATTTCTGAAATGTCAACAAACAACACTAACAAACAGACATATCAATGAAATTGATATACGTAGAGGGCGATCTTCCAAGTTTTACAACTGGAGATAACTCCGTTCGGACTAGCTTTACCATTTTAAGGGCTATTCGCATGGAAGAAACAGACTTTATCTTGTTTTATTTGGCACATATTTGCATCGAGGAACTTTGAACAAAATGTAACATATTATTCTTTTGTTATTCGGATGTTTAATATGAATTTCGTGCGGATATATTGTCTTTATTATATTATATTTATATTTTTCTCGTAATTTTTTACTACATCTATGAAAGGGATAAGCGGGGACAGGCGACGTGAAAATATTCTATTATTTGATCTATTAAATTAAATAGTATCTAAAATTAAAATGTACCTCCAGGCTCATTTGCTGCCCTAAGGCTCAAGTTATTTATTCACACTCTAGCTTATTGAATCTTTGTTTGGCTTTGTTGACTAGGTACTTTCTCGGCCGATCTCAGGTATTTTGGATCATTTCATTGATATCGAGCTATTTCATAGCTTGAGTGACTTTCGATGTAGTTGCAATTTCTGGGCGACGATACCTTTTCTCACTATTTTACGTCCTAGCACCATAAGTTACTAATTCGTCTTTAAAAGTTCTACATACCACTATTATTATTGCAGGATTTTCAAGGCTTCAATTTTCTACTGGTATTGCAGTCCAAGCTCCGGTAATAATTTTATAATTATTTGCTTTAAGGACAACAAATTCACACCTTGAAATTTTCTGTGTGTTCAAACGGTAGTCTATCGTACATTATTCACTTAATATTGATTAGAAGCAATTCTCAAAAGAATTCTGTGATATTGGAACGGTATTCGAATGTTTATGAGATGTCATTCATATGCCATATTATCAATTCGAAGCGTAGAAAGCTGGAAAATGGCGTTGGGAGTATAGGAGGGGAAAATGCGGTCGAATACCAAAGGCCTATTCAGTTGGATTTATGAAACCATGTGTATTCACGCGACGGCAGATCATGCACATCATAATGCGATGCGCTTCTAATATCCAAGCTTTACTCTTTCCTAATATGAACTTCACACAAAAAGGTTTGACAAAAGTCGCGGTTTAAGGCAGCTTCGCTATTGGGCAAGATTTTAATGTTATTAAAATTGTGTGACTATTGTTTTTTTATCTTTATTTGTAAAAGCACTATTCCCGAGGGATCATCTAAAATTAAGAAAACTAACGCCTGGCAAAAGTGTAATAGCAATAAATGTACTACTAACCTAACCTAGTACTAGTATGATTCAAATCATACAAATTATAAAATATACGTGTAATCAAAACATACACATCATGTGGAAGCAATTATCTAAATGGTACAAGGAAAATGACCCAAGATCCATGCTATAATTAAGAAAACAAAAGGACAAACAGTCATAAAGGTTATATTTATGAACTGTTTAGTGTTCTTTCATAAAACTAAAATTCAAATTATCAAAGTGCATTATGAAAATAGGAAAATATATCAAACGCGTTATACGGTCACTACATTAAATCTCCGCTTTACGACCATTATAAAGCATCCGGCTTCAGCCGAAGTTGTATTTTACGAGCCAATGTCTTTATTTGAATTTGAGAATGCTGGGATTCTCTTTATTGCAGTTTTCGAATGTTGTTAGTTATGAACTTATGAATGAAGAAGGTTATGGCTTTGATCGTTGACCTAATAAAGTGTCAACTCAAATATTTTATGCTCGTACCTTCTTTCATACTGTCGAGTTTCAAGCTAACAATAGTGCTGGTTTAGTGCGGTAATGAAAATTTCAAACCAGTAGTAATACTATAGAGTTCATTCTCAACAAATAAAATGGATATAAATATTAGAGCATAGATAATAAAAATGATATGTAAACGACGCCGTTCAATAAGTAAAATAAAATTCAACGCATCACTATTCGCGCCATCTAGTGGTGGGAAAAGAGCATATTACTTAAATTGGTTAAGTAATATTTCATCGAGTATTGTGCATTTGTGTGCCTTCTAGGTTCATCAAAATCCATAAATTCTACGGATCATAGGTAATCTCTGGTTCTGGGAATAGGCTCTAGCATACCCTTTGCATTAAATTCTGATATTCTGATATTGTCTACACAAGACTACTTTATGTACTTAACTTCATGTCTATATACTTTATATTTATATACCTAATCGGTTATTATTATTTCGATGGTTTTATATAATAATAATTATTATATTATTATAAAGAGAAACTTATGTACGCTTTTACACAATATGAGCGTTATAATGATGTCAAAATTTAGTTAGAATTAGAAAAAAAAACCTGTAAAGTTAATTAGTTAAGTTAGCTCGTCTAGCCTCACCACATCAAAGTGTAAATAAACAGAGTGCACCACATCAAGTGCATCGCCTGGCTTTTAGCTTCTAAGTGGCATCTAAATTAAACTGGCAATGTATTGTCAAACGCCGGAAACGGTCGCGACTCGGTTTCAGGAAATTACGACCCTGCTGCGACCAGAGGCCATGTTTATTTTCGGTTTGTTTAAACCTAGTATTCTGTTAGTCTGCGCGATTGGACTAATTTAAGGCTGATGATGATGGACATTACATCTGAAGTAGATATTATACAGTTGAAATCAGCAACAGTACAGTCAAATTAAGCCGAATATGGGCAATCACAGGAAATAATTCGTGTAATTTTGAAAATTGGTACCTTACGGTATACCTTATGTATCCAGATGAACATACTAAAAGTCCTCAAGGGTGGGGCTACGCTGAGGGTGTAGTAGGAGGGGGGAGGGTCAAATGTACCTTTTTTTTCAGGATTTTGCTCATAGCATTATGATTACTTCTGACAAAAGTTTCTACATAAACTTTCTACAAATTTGGATAGGTATATTCTTTTTTACTCTACGATCAATACTTTAGGAGCTACAGTCTGTGTAGGTTAGCAGAGAGTTAAGTTGGGAAGATGTGGATTTAGTAGTTCTTCTAAAGGCTTTATCAGCAGCAAACATCCTTGTCAAGCCAGGAAAAGGAAAAGTGGAAACCAAAATATAATGGTATATTATATCATATTATATTAATTACTAACTTAGGGAGCGAGTAGGTACATCCATTGTATCAATATAAATTATATAGTCAAATATAGTTAGTTCTATATTTCCCCATTGAGAGTAGGAACGAAGAGAATATTCACATTATAGCATATCTCCAGCTCGCTGGGACCTCTCCCGAAAGTCCATTACTCAGTATCGAGTGGTATCAAGCCATTAATAGCCATCGGTTTAACGGACATCGTTAATCACGTGTTTCGATTCGACATCCTTACGGAGATTATCATCTATGTGGCGCTCTGCAATAAATTCATCCGATAAATTAAGATAGTGTTTAAGATTAGCACTTTAATTTTCCTACCAATTAGTATAGTTAGAGAAAATCTGTTTTCTTTTGACATTTAAGAGGCGCTATAGCTACAGGTATACAGCTATAGGCTCATCATCATTACAAGAATACACGAGGAAGGCGGCCATCAGAGAGGAACGGCGGCGTGTTGTAAAGCTTGCCACCAACACCTGAAATGATGACCACGACCACTCTGTCAAGACTCAAGAGTGAAAACGAAGAAGAAGAATAGCTACATACATCAATTTATTAAATACTACCTGTTATAGCCTATGTTACTCGCTGATAATATAGCTTCCCAACATTGAAAGAACTTTTCAAATCGGTCCAGTTTTTGGAGACTATTCAATGCAAACAAACAAACAATCAAATATTTCCCCTTTTTATTATTAGTAAAGATAATATTTAGCATTTATTCCCTAAAGAAATCTGAAAATTGATGTACTCACAATATTTTATTGACTCCACAAACCAATAACTTAAACAACCGCATTGCCTTCATGTCGTGACTGAGAGTAATAATTGCATATGCCAAAAGTAGAACTATGAAGCTATTAAATCCTTTTTATTCGCAGTCCACAGAAACCTCATTTAATGGCTACAATGGAACAAAATGCTTTTAAAATCGCACACATTTTGGATACAGGTATACGAGTTGGTATAATGAAGTCTATCTTTTGTTTCGGCGAACTCCATCAGAGTTAACTGATCCTTTGAAAATATTATATCCGATTTTAAACAAATGTTTCGCATTCAAAAGAGTATTTTTAAACAAATAATAGCGAGTGGGGAAAAAATTCCCAAATGGCTATTGAAATTTGCAACATTTCAGTCCGGAATAAACTCTCCATCGGAAAATGTCTGACGAGAACATGATTGTTTCGCCGTATTCAATTTAAAATAGAATTTCACGTAACCGAAATGACTTATCGGTTAATATAATTTATCCATGCAAACAAAATATGCAGTATAAAATATAAATAATAGCCGCTGGCGAAACAAGAGTAGACGCTGGAATTTTTCAGTATTAATTCGATTTACTTCTTGGAAAAACTTTAAAAATTATATTTTGGAAAACGTGGTAGGTACAGTCAAAGTTGTCAGAAATTTATGGCTAGGCCACAAGAGATCGAAGTCTTAAATTAGGTAGTCAGACTCAAGTTAGAATCACGGTCGGGCTTATTATGATGATTATTGCCGACTATATTTTTACCTTAGTAGGATTGAGGAGAAGGGTTAGGTTAGAGAAGATTGATCTGGCAATCCTTACTCACTGAACGAAACACAACAGCACACGGGCTGTTATTTCTATAAAGGAGTGATAAAGGAGTGATGAGTAAAAGGAGTGAAATAATGATCACTAATTCGTAGTGATCTGAATTGTAGATAAATTTTGAGAGTAGTCGAACAATTGTTTACACCAATAAAATAAGGGTCCTAATAATAAATTATATAGTATTATCATGTGTTATCAATTTAGTATTGTCAATGTGGGCCTGTGTATTTAGTGTGAAGGATGCGTGCACAAAATGTCACAAACGAGTAAGGATGAAACGGCGAGACAGAGCGCGACCTGAATTGAAATCAATAATCGAAATATAAATATATACAGTTCACATATAATTCAGTCCTTGTTCGCTTCTAAACCTTATGGCGTTGGGCCATAAGGTTTAGAAGCGAAACCTGGAGAAGGAAGAACGTTCATGAAAGCATTAATATAAATCGTGCCAGAAAGTTGTGTAGGCAATAAAAGGCACTGAGCAAAACTTTGTACTTCGTGTACAAAAATTGTTACTGCAAGAGAAATCAAATAAAAGAAAATTAATTGTAATAATATGGAGTAGATATACATTTTGTGACATAATTGATACAAAGGTTCTTAAATAACACATACTTTGCCTCGTGGGCTTGCCTGGAGCCAATATACAAGAACAACTTTTTTCTAGTAAAAAAGCTAGGTTTCGTTTTTTTAAAAGGTGTCACAAAAATACAAACAACACCGCTACTGACCTGGCTAGTATAAAGGACTAGATAGTATATCGTTCCTTTTTTATATGTGTTTATGAAATTGAAAATAAGCAATTAGAAAACAGTTCCATTCTTAATTTACTTAAATCCCTTTTTTTAAATATTCTTCAATTTTATTCATATTATAAGTAACTTATTTAATGTATACAGTATGTATGTTTACAGCGTTCTTTTTGTTCGGTTTTCAGTTTAGGAAATGAAAATACGGACAAGTGTAATGATTTCTCCCTCGGGCATATAATCACACAATGTTTATACAGTCATTCGTTATTAAGAAATATTACAATGGTCATTGTGTGTTACATAAATGGGGATTCCCCCAAAGTGACACAGTGCGAATTAGCTCCTTTGAAAGCGGCAATTGATCCAACCTTTCTCGGAATAACTCAGCCGGCACAATTTCCCTGACGTCTCCAATCAGAGTAGTTTCGCTCAGGAGCGAACCTATTCGGAGGATTAATCTGTCCTGGTCGTTCGGTGAGGCATAAAATATTTCGGGGAAAGGGATGAACGGAGAATATTGTTCGAGACCCACGGCGAGGGTCGAAGTAGTTATTAAATATTGATCCTTTCAGCTCGTGGGCGTTTGAAAAATGATGGTCTCTGTATTATTAATAACGGTGCGTGTGATTGTGTACACAATTTCGGCGTGAGAGGGGAAAAAGTGTTGTTTTCGTGAAAAATGTATTCGGCGAAGTTGTATTTGAAAAATATTTCCCAGATATTGTACTCGACACATATTTATATTCTTACGAGCGACCGGCTCCTGGTTTCGCACGGGTGCAAATTTTTTATGCAAATCCATACTAATATTATAAGCATGAAAGTAACTTGTCTGTCTGTCTGTCTGTTACCTTTTCACGGCTTAACTACTCAACCGATCATCATGAAATTTTGCAAGTCTAAAGATTGATTCCTGACAATTTTTAGCCATATTATGTTGACTAACACTTCACAGCATGTTTGATAATATTCATAATATTATTGTTAAATAAGAAAATAAATTAATTAATCATCCGCGGTTTAAAAAGGCCCTATTCTACAAAATGTAGTTCAAAACTATCCAATTTCTGGCCAAGGTTGTGTGTCTCGCATAAGTGTCTCTTCTTCAGAGTGCTTTGTACTGCACTTTACAATTCCGTGCCAGTGTCTTATGACATATACTTTTTGATTCGACTGAGTTATATACCGGTACATGGTAAATCATGGAAAGCCTATGCTATATGACTGTATTTTGAGCGAAAAATTTATAATACATTTTATGTATAATATTGTAAATAAATAAATAAGTAAATGTCTATCGGTGGAGTAAGTCCGGCTAAAATTATGATAATGAAACAATTGCCTACAAAGATAAGTAGGAAACTAAAATCAATGACTATATTATTCATATATACTAATATTATAAGGAGGAAAGCTTTGATTGTTTGTTGGTTTGTTTGCATTGAATAGGCTCCTCAACTACTGGACCGATTTGAAAAAAATCTTTCATTGTTGGGAAGCTATATTATCAGCGATTAAGATCCTTATCCCTTCCTTACTAATACTTATTATAAATGTGAATGTGAGTTTGTTTGTTTGTTACGCATTCACGCAAAAACTACTGAACCGATCACCATGAAATACACATACACATTAATAATAATTGCATGCACGTTGTCTGGGACACCAGAAAGGACATAGCCCTTTCGGACCTGAGTCACACGATCGTGAGTTACAACTTTAAAAAATTCTAAATCCGCGCACAATTCATTTCTATGCACCAAACCGAAAGCATAACATCGTGTGTTCGTCAAGTAACCAATGAGAAATCGTTTTCGCGGCAACGTGGTGTAGTTGTCGCGTGCGGGCCGGCGAGATGGCTGCGCACCTTGACCCCCGGACAGGACGTCGTAAGTTTTATTTATTTTATTTACTTTTCATGCGTTTTATTTCATTCTTTTTATGTTTTTATATAGTAATAAGTATAAAAAATCGATAACATTAAATATTACGTTTAAAGCACATCTAATTATGGATTCATATCGTTGCAAAGTAGGCATAGCACAATCGTGAGCTCGAGGTCGTAATAGAACTAACGTATGAAAGTGAGTTGGTCTAATTTTACACCTTTTCTTAGTATTTTGTTTTATTTTAGGGTTACCGTTTAATGAGGAACTCGTGCTAAGCTTGCTGCAAGATGGAAACTGTTCAGACATAGAGATAGACGATGCTGATGAAGAATTTTTCGCGCCGCAGCTTGAAAGTGAAGACTGCGCATCAAACGAAGAACCTTGTGTTCCTGACCTGACATCACCGCCCAAGCGAGACAAAAAACTCAACGCTGATGCTCAAAAATAAACTGATGCTCAAGATAACAAAGAGGCAGGACCATCAGCTTCCAAAAAACGCAAGATTCCGATCAAAATGAAAGTTCCTTGGCGTACACGTATTTGGAAAAAAACAACCTTTATCGATAAGCCACACGATTAATCTGGCCATCTAGAACCGATTGTCATTAGATCACACAATGAATATTTTCATATTATTAAATTGATGATTTTTTTTTAAATAATGGCAGTTCCCAAATATTTATTACCTGAGAAATACTGGTGCAATATTAAAAACTACTAAAGCGGAGGTACTGTATGGTATTCACCTCATGATGGGAATTTTATCTTATCCTAGAATAACTATGTATTTGAGACCAAAAATTAGTATTGAAGTAAAATGATAAATGATAAATGATGATTCTAAAATGATTCTAAAATGATAAGGAACCTATTTATGATGCTGCGAAACAATTTACACGTAGTGGAAACCGATATTCCACCCGTTCAAGCTACAGTTAATCCTCTCTGGAAAGTGCAACCGGTAATTGACGCGGTCAAAGAAGGCTGCAATAAAACTTTAAGAACACCAGAAGGTTTTCAATAGATAAACAAATGATCCCCTTTACAGGAAAGTGCCACCTAGGTAATTAGTAAAAAACAAGCCTTGCCCAATGGGTCTTGAAAATTTTGTTGTCACCATAAGTGAAGGACTTATGGTCGATTTTGAAATATATTATGGCCAAAACCCCGCACTTTCGCACCTTCTTGGACTCGGACCTGCAGTTGTGCTTCGCCTCATACAGAGTGTGCCTCCTGGATGCTGTGTCTTCTGAAGAGACTCGGGTATCATGGTACCGGTACAATCATGGCTAATCGTATTCCGCAACCTCAAAAGCTAAGCTTTAAATACAACAAATAGATGCAGAGAGGACATTTAGCAAAGAGTATCTAACGACATAGTTTTGGTTAAATGGAAGGACAGCAAAGCAGTGCTTACAGCTTCTCCTTAAAACGCATTTTTTTTGTTTGTTAAAGAGTTTATTTAGTTATGTTTTTGTCTGAAGGACTTTAAATATTTGCTTTTTAATTTAAAGAATAAAGACAGACTTGTTTCCAATTTTCCAGAAGGGCATTACGTTCAAACATAACTTGTCTGTGATTTAAAAACTAAAAAATAAATAAAATCTTTCTAATTATCTTTTGGTTTCATTTACCCAATCACACATACATATATTTATGTATCTGAATGCTTAAAACATCCTCAATTACATTAATCAAGTAAGTGAATTACTTTAATCAAATCAGTTAAATAAATTCAATTTAATCATTTAATCATTAAAAATCTATTGTTTAATCAAGAACTCACAATCGTGCGCAGGTAGAAGTAAGACCCAGAACTCACGATCGTGATATGTACTTCTAAGAACTTGGGTTAAAAATAGAATTTTTTAACTATTTTTCCCATAAATGACATTACCAGCTATTACAAAAACCAAAAAATTAGGTTGATCTGAGAGAAAAAAAATCTCAGGTCTGAAAGGGATAGGGTACCTTTCATCCAGAAAAAAAGTACTGCTCCCGAGGGATTATCTAAAATTAAGGAAACTAACTCCTGGCTAAGTATAATAGCAATAACGATATCAGGCGATATATTGCTTTTTCAACGCGGACGAAGTCGCGGGCACCAGCTGGTTTATAATATATTACAAGGGTTTTTCAAGTTTGAAGGATTATGAGTGGTATCTAGTGTCTACTATGTATTTTAGCAAGTTGTTCTGACTAGACACATTCTTATGGCTTCAGGTTTGGTTACTTGTATTACTTACTTAGTTAAAAATAACAGAAGCCTTTTTATATATATTAGCTTAACAATTTTTCTCTACATAATAATTGTATTTTCTATTTCAACTCTCTCATGACTGAATATTCACTGAAGATTTTATCTAAAGATAAAAATTGATAGTGTTTGTCTGTTACTTTGTGGTTTATTTTTAGGCTTTCATATTGTAAAGTTATTACATATATTATATTAATTTTATTTATTATTTGCACGTTCAAAAATTAAAAAAAAAAATATTGTTTTAGTCTTCCGGTTTAGTTAGGCCTGTTTACTACTGGCTAGGAAAAAAAAAACTCAAAAACTACTTGACCGATTTTGAAAATTCTTTCACCTATACAAAGCTACTTTATCACCGACTAACATAGGCTATATTTTATAAAAAGTTACGCGGGCGAAGTCGCGTGCTACAGTTATTAATTAAATAAAGCGTTGACAAGATTACCTGTACGCCTAATGTGAGGAGCGAAACCATTGATGCTTACGGAGTACATTACGAATTCAGCATAAATCACGGACATAGGGAGGCACGGCTCGTTACTCGCGCATTTCCTACCAATCGATATTTACGACTGCAAACAGTTTCCTACTTTACCATACGTTGTTGCTTTTTCTCGGAATTTATGACAAAAACGTACCAAAAGTATCTCCCGACAGAAAGAGGGGTAATAATGGAATATACCATAAAAGTCTTCGAGTTAGATGTCGTTACGAAAATAATAGTAAGCCAGGGGATACATAAAATGGCAATGCTGTTATTCTACAAATTAAAGGAGGTCCCTTTCTTTGTAAATAATAATAATAATTTTATTAATGAATTTAATTATGAATGAATTATTATGAATAATTTTATTTTATTTATGAATAAAATGGATCCATTTAAGTATTAAAATCTATGTTCTAAGAAATACTCCTTTCTCTATATTATCTTTATTTTATTTTATCTTATTGATATCTTATCATAATATTTTATATATTTAACCAACTAGGTAATACAAATTTAAAAGTAAAATTTAATTTCCCCGAATTGGTATCTTGTTAATAATTTTTTGCTTTTTTATATAATATTTTTTAAATATTATATATATTTAAATATAATATCACATTGCGAATTATGTACTGGTAACTAAAATGTAAACAAAAAATTTGATTTCAAAAGGAGACGTAGTAATGGTTTTAGCCTGCGGGCCGCCCGAGATTGTTACTTTGGAGGATAATAATGAAAGTGTCAGCGAAATGTTTCCATAAAGGGAACAATTTCATTCCCAACTACAATAACTTACAGCTATATTGCGCGTCAACAAAAGAAGAATAACACTCGTGTCTTTACAGATTTTATTCCGGAAAAAATCCACTCCGACCAGGAGGAACAAATTTCGCCAACGAGAAAAAGAGTACCAGTAAACGCTGGCTTATCAGACACCGTTTCGTAAACTGCTTTAAACCATTTCGGCTCTGAAAGGGTCGATCATTAAATATATAGCCATAGATCGGAGGATCACTCCATTTAAGTTTCACTGTCCCTCCGGGAAGCAGACAGATTGTGTTTTTGAAAAAATTACAACCAAGAATAAGTGATGTTAAAAAGATAATATGAAATTCTGTCAAGACTACAGAACTTATTAATTTCCAATCATGTCGTCATACACGAATGCATATATTGATTGAGATACTAGCTGATGCCCGCGACTTCGTCCGCGTTCTGGGTGAAAGGTACCCTATGTCCTTTCTGGTGTCCCAGACAACGTGTATGCAAAATTTCATGGTGATCAGTTCAGTAGTTTTTGCGTGAAAGAGTTACAAACATCCATACATACATCCATACATCGATACATCCATACAAACTTTCGCATTTATAATATTAGTACGGATTAAAAAACTTAAAACCATTACGAACGTCTGCAAAAGAAATTCATAATGTGCTTTCACTGTTAAGCTCATGAGAGGCTAACGTTCGACGATGAACATAATGAAGATGACAAACAAATAGATTTCTTAGAGAATAAAATACTATGATAGAATTCTACGTATGGAACTAGGAGAAAATTACGGCACCTAAGTAATTGAAGTAAGTTATCTAACTAAAATAAGTGGGTAATTGAAGTAGTCACTTAAAGTGAATGAATCATTAGTCCGAGATACTCATTCAAAGTCGAAAAGATATTTGATGTTAAAATTGCCAAATTTATGACCCATAACGATACCTCGTACATATTTGCGTCAAGATTAAGAGATCGCCTTATTAAAGTTCCAGCGTCCCTCAAGGGCGCGTATTAGGTCCCGTTTCCTCGAAATATATATCTAGTAACGAGATAGTTCAGTTGACGGAGGCTCGACACGGTCTTGTGCGGGACCATGAAATTACATCCTCTCAAATTTATGGCTGACACCGCCCGGAGGCGCAGTTTCGCCTATCATCTCCCATTTTCACACTTTCCGTTTTGTTTTTCTCAATTTTTTTTTAAATTATCATATTGCGGTTCCCATACTTCGTATACTTTAATGAGTGTAACAATTAATTTTATAATTTAAATCACTGTTCAATATATTAGTCTATACCAGAAGTTGAATTTTGAATCTCAACCAAACATCGGGTCTGTATAGTTTATTTATTTATTTTATTTTATCTATTAGGAAGCCAACAGTATATAACAATTCCATACACTTGACGACACGCTTGGTCTAGCTACTAGCTCTAGTGACTAGTGAAAAATAAAAATAAATTACATTTATTTTATCAAATTGCATAATTTGCACACATTTATTATGTTACAATGATAATAGAAATTGAGCAAATATACACAGCAAGATCTACACAATTAAAAGAACAAAATTAAATTTAACTAAACATAATTAAATTCTTACATGGGTTGATTTCTTTATTCTTATATTTCTTATATTAGCATATTTCTAATATTAAAAAAAATCCCTAACAGATATTCAGATTGATTTTGAAATCAGCGTCATCAAAATATTTTAACTTATAAATTTTGCAAGAATAATAAATACGAAACGTATAACAATATAACATAACGCAAACAAAATGAGTAAATGAATAAACAAGACGACAGCTGGAGCGTAACAAACAAACAAAACTAATTAATAGCATATTGTCCCTGAAGGCACCTACAGCTCCTTATGAAGACAAATGGGTAACAGTTATCCGACTCGTTTTATCTCAGTAAGCATTACGTTATCATAACGTTATTATTTTAGGTAATAGGTAATTTTAATATGAAATTGTCTTTTCATTTTGAATTAAAATTTAACTTAGATGGTGCCAGATTTCAAAGTAAAGCTTTTTAACACTAGAGTTGATAGGTAATTTTTTAAAAATCACAGTGAGCCAAACAGAATCAACCCTTATCTTATGACCTCACTAACTCTGTTAATTTTAATTTTAGCAAAAAAAAGTCATATAATTTTTTACGTAAAACTAAATTTTTTACAATATTTGTTTGAAACTCTTTTTTTGTAACTCTTACCATTTTTGTATAATTTGAGGAATTTAAAAAAAGTTCCAAAATTTCTATCATTTCTATTCATTTCTATCAACCGATGGGTGTAATAAGTTTCTAGAATATATTACAAATTCTAGAAATTACATATTCCTCAAGGATCTCAAACTGCAATTTAACACTTTAACGCCTAATATATGCATCTAAGTAAATTACTATTTATATATACTTACTAATAATAAAATTAAAGTGACTGTTTGCAATATCAAAATAACTGCATTGTGACCATTAGAGAAATCTAGTGTTCACATATTGTAACCTAACACGGTAACTACCAAACCATGTAACAAAGAATTAGTAATCTCTATAAAACTCAACCAGAAAAATGTATTGTATCTCATACGCATAATGATGCGCTACTAATATTTTGTCAAAAACAAATGTTTTCATTTATTCTGATTTTTCATCCAAATGATTGTCTCGATTTCAGGAGACATTTACGAGAGCTAAGAGCTTTTAATTTATTTGCACTAGAGCCCATCGTGTTTGCGAAACGAAAACGTAGAAAAAGTTGCTGCTGACAAGAATCACTAGAAGCCGAAGTGTCGCTGACGTCTCACCCTTGACCTTTTGAGAGATCTTAAAATCGCTACATTCTCGGCGACATTGTACTGACGACTAAGTAGTGATTTTTTTATAAAAAAATCTAGAGCTCCAACTACAAGTTTACGCGGATTCATTTTACTTGTTATAATATAGACATTTATTGTATTGTATGTAACTAATTGTTATTTTATATTTTAAAGATGACAAAAAGATAAGTATCCTGAGTTTCTTTCGGGGTTTCTTCTCAGGATCGTCATCTTGGCTTTTTTTCCGAAACCCTGGTAAATTTAATTTTATAATGACGATCATAAGAGTTTCTTGTAGAAACCCAATTGATAAATAAATATTTTGATTTTGATTTTATTTAATTTCATTTAGGCAAAAACATGTGTAGAATATCAACATAAGAGCACTAGGTATATAAAAAGAAATAGTAAAAAGTAAAAATGTCTAATGAAAGAATAATTATGACTGTGTAACGATAAAGTTGACGACTTTAATAAAAAGTATGTGGATAGAAAATAAAATAATATAAGACGAGAGTCAAGGTTAAGGTCAAGGTGAGGATGAATAGCATATTATGACAAGCCAAGAAGTAAATAAGTTTTTCATAATGAATACTCTGAATGTAGGTCATGTAAGATTTAACTCGCAATGCGCTATAGGTATTACTTGATATAGAGATAGGTATATAGGCTATAACTTGGTATAATTTTTTTTCGCTTAGCACACTTTTTTTATTAATTTTGGTCTACTACTTAGTGACATTATACAACCAACTTTGATAATCTCTAAACAAATTCGCCTTTATTAATTTTATGGCCGCTATTTTGGTAATAAAATTAAAAAATATTTTTTTCAAAATCAACTGGCAACTGCAGAGATTAGCGCATTAAAAGAAATAAATAATATAAAAAAAACAATACGTGGTATGAGATTTATTACCAACTAGCTGGTGCTCGCGACTTCGTCCGCGTGGAATAGTTATTTTGGGAATCATTTGGGTATCTCAAACGGTTATCGCATCGCACGCAACGGAAGCCCTCAAAGATGAATAATTTTCCCCGTTTTTTTCCACATTTTCGACCGTTTCTTCGCTCCTATTATTCGCAACGTGATGTTATATAGCCTAATGCCTTCCTCGATAAATGATCTATCCAACACAAAAAGAATTTTTCAATTCGAACCAGCAGTTCCTGAGATTAGCGCGTTCAAACAAACAAACAAACAAACAAACTCTTCAGCTTTATAATATTAGTAAGTATAGATAAAATAATGATTGTAACTTAAAATGATAAATGAAGTGAATGTTTCCGGAATCGATACGACTCCTCCGTAATTAATTCGGCCACCAAAGACGTTGAGATTGAAGCAATCAATTATAATGGAGAACGATCTTCAAAAAGATAATAACACAATAAGGTAATACACAAGAGAAGAGAAAGCCTCATGGTTGCTCGGGAAAGTTGGGACAAAAATAAATATCGGGCTCTAGTTTATTTCTTTTTTATTACTATTATTGAATTTACTATGTACTAAGTATTATTATCTATTATTACTATTATTGCGTTATATGTTGTTATATTATTTATCTATGTATTTAATTATTCAAGCTATCAATATAATGTTTTTTCTTTTTTTTTTTATATATATAAGTCAAGGCAGCGCTTGGCCGCGATCTCACTTGATGTTAGGTGCAGATGCGGCCGAAGGTGGACCACGCTTACCTAGTAGATGCCCATTTACCCTACGTTTGAAGACCCCGAGATTGTAATTTTGGGGAAACACAGACGCAGGCAGTGAGTTCCACTCCTTAGCAGTTCGGACAAGGAAGGTGGAACTGTAACGCTTCGTGCGTCTATGTAAATTATATAATAAATCTGTATAGCGTTCGCGTGAGTCACACGGTGCTGGCTGAAAATCTGCTGAGCCAGTATCCGATTCACTGCCGCGAGGACACACACATCTTTATCTCTCTGTTTTATTAATTTACTTGTGTCTTTTTCTTTTTGTTGTTTTTTATGTTAATGTCCTTCGTGCAGTGAATAAATGTCTTTCTTTCTTTCTTTCTTTAGTTTAGTGACAAGAAATCTATTGGTTTTTTATTTATAACTAGTATTTGCCCGCAATTTCGTCTGCGTCGGATCGCTACCAAACTTCAAAGGAACACCCGCTGGACTAATCTGAAGATTGCCTGAAAGTTTCAGCAAAATCGGTTCAGCGGTTTTGGAGTCTATAGGAGACATACATACACACATCGCCTTTTATAGGTATACTAGCTGGTGCCCGCGACTTCTTCCGCGTTGAAAAAGCAATATATCGCCTGACATCGTTATTGCTATTATACTTAGCCAGGAGTTAGTTTCCTTAATTTTAGATAATCCCTCGGGAGCAGTGCTTTTTTCTGGATGAATCGTTAGTTCATCTTAATCCGTGAAAGTGTGTATGGATGTATGGATGTTTGTAACTCTTTCACGCAAGAACTACTGAACCGATCACCATGAAATTTTGTATACACGTTGTCTGGGACACCAGAAAGGACATAGGGTACCTTTCATCCAGAACGCTAACGAAGTCGCGGGCACCAGCTAGTATTATATAAAACCCAGTCTAATTATTCTATTCTTCCTAATTAATTATGATAAATTTTAAAACAGTTGTTCACTTAAATTCTGTTTTAATATTACGGGGGTAAACACCATCGTTTACTTTTATCATTTGTATCCGTTTTGAATAAATTACCGATTTCTTTTCTCCATTCCTCCGACGAATAAATTATAAGGCGATCTGTTAATTAATGACAAAGATGATTAACAAGAACGGCTCTAATTTTTCATGAAAATTAAATGCGTTAATTCTTTTCTCCTATACATCAAGAGCATTTTTTTAATATGATTAAAAATGCTTTTGTCATTTGCTTTTATTTTTATTTTTTTGCTTTTATGCTTTTGCTCGCGACTTGATTCGTGTAACTTGTCAGCTAAAGTATGCGTGTTTATTTTTAACGCCCGACGCAAAAACGGCGTGTTATAAGTTTGATTGTGTGTATGTGTGTCTATGAAGTACCTACCTAGTAGTTCCTAAATTATTATTTACTATACATATATACTTATTAACAACACATATTATAACATACAAATTATGTATCTCAACAAAATTTCACCAACTAAAAAACGTTTGTCGATCTTTCAGATGGTGAAAACTGTATCAAAATCTGTTAGGTTTTTAAGAAAGAAGCAGATAGCGACTTGGTTTTAAAATATGTCCAGAAGATATAGAAATAAACGACCCATTGATGTTTTTTTCTATATGGGATGTATATTTTAATACATAATGATTATTTTACGTACTCGTTTTGCCTACTGCTCATTGAAGAAAATCATCATAGACAAAATTTACCATGAATTTACTAAAATTACAACGATCATTTTGTGGCTTCTTATGTATATGAGTGTTTACTTAATCATCAAACATCAATTCAAATTTACAGGAATTCAAGTGCTCATTGAACATCTCAATGGAAACGTACTTAATTCGCAATAACATAATATTTGTGTCAAAGGACGATAAACGAGGAAAGCTTCTGTTAATATTACTTAGCAGAAAAAAATCGCTGTCTCCTTCTGTCTTTTAACTTTTTATTCGTTAAATACCCCGCTGAGTTCGATACGCTAAAATAAAGAAGAATGTATGTGTTATAGAGTTCCTAATAAAAAAATAAACAAAATAGAGTTCCTATGTGTATCGCAAGTAATATTATTGACTAGCTGGTGCTCGCGACTTCGTCCGCGTGGAATAGCTATTTTGGGAATTATTTGGGTATCTGGAACGGTTTTCGCAGCGCACGCAACGGAAGCCCTCAAAGATGAATAATTTTCCCCGTTTTTTCCACATTTTCTACTGTTTCTTCGCTCCTATTAGTCGCAACGTGATGTTATATAGTCTAAAGCCTTCCTCGATAAATGATCTATCCAACACAAAAAGAATTTTTCAATTCGAACCAGTAGTTCCTGAGATTAGCGCGTTCAAACAAACAAACAAACAAACTCTTCAGCTTTATAATATTAGTATAGATTACTTAGGTACTTGTAAAAAGTATTCCCAGTGCCGCTAACATTAGGTGCTGGGCGACCCCCACGTATCCCTATCGCCTAGCCAGCGGTAGGGGATCTGTAAGCGAAATTCTCCTCGTCATAAAAAAAGGTACTTGTAAAAAGTACTTATCAGTTACTACCTACTGATATTATGCTGCTAATCCACATATAGATCTATTTATAACATAAGCCAAAGCTATCTGTTCAGCCCGCATGGAAAAACGGAACTATTAACCAAGCGATAAAGGGAGAGTTATTGCGTTAAAGATTATCTATAGTCTATACTAATATAATTCGATAAAAAATAAAAAAAATATCTACGTGGTTGTCATTGTTTTGCATTACTAATCTATTTCTCTGATTTAAGAAAGTGTGTATGTCAGCTCCGACGCATGACTGGAGTTTACTCCTTGCGAACGATAAATAAATAATTTAATAAATATAATTAAAACATAATATATATTATATTATGTAAGTATAATATTATATTAATATGTATTGAAGCATATTGTAGCCTGTAACGCGTAACGTGTGACATGTGACATTTGATTTTACTCCCATCAATTTTCATATATGAAATCGATTCTGAGTGAATTCTGAAATTTGTGAATAGACTGTGCAAACGACGCTGCACGTGAATTCAGTTGTATTTTTTTTTAAAAGGATCACCAAGCTTCAAAGAATGTTCGCGAAAACAGGAGAATTGTCGAGTCGAATACAACGGTTTAATCTTTTGAGCTCATAACAGAGCAAGTGACACTTGACACTTGTGACAAAATCTCATCTCGCTGCGACACGTGTCGCTGTCATTCGTCAGACACGGCTCGCTCTGCGCTCCTTTTGACATTTAAGCACAACAGAATATGCTTCACATTTTGCAGTTGGTCTGTCATCCACACGATATTATTATTACATACAGCGCATTCTGTAAAATGTTAATACAGAAACTTGGACGTGTATCTGAAATCTGACATTTTCATCTAATATGCATAAAACCTAAAATTGCGGTTTAATAACCTTTATGAAACTTTAGAATATACTTACTTAACAACTTAAGAATCATACCTAGCTAAGGGATACAGTAGGAAGTTTAATTAACAGCTATATTAACATTACGTTCGTAGCATTTGTATTTTAAGGGTGGCAGACAGGCTGACGGTCTACTTAATAGAGTGGTTTCCGTCGCTTAAGGACAAAAGCAGCACTATTTTGCTGCCTACCCTGTAGGAATTCCTTTATATTTTAAGTACAATCTAAGTACTTTTCGCCGTAGTCTTATTTGCACAACCAATAGGAAAAAGAGACAATTAAGTCCTGAGTAGAGACCGCGATCGAATTGCCCCGTATCACTTTCTCTGTCAACCGATGACTATAAGAGAACGATTGGTGGCGCTGATGATGATGATGATAAAATATGGTCTATTCATTGTTATATCTAATCTTTTTATCAAAAATGAAAACACTAAAACTGAAAATAATCAAATGAACTGAACTGAAAATAATGTCTTCTTTGTCTGTCATTTTAAATTTAACAATAGAATGTGTAACACTCGCATTTAAACACAAACAATGTTATACAATCAAAATAATTGGCTCAAATATATCTTCTATATATTTATCGTAGTATCTAGTGCAAACAATACGAACTATGTTACAGGGCCTAATCTTATTAAAGCATTCACTATTTAGTTATATAACTTGAAGGGAATGTCGAAATATATGACCATTGTTTTTCTAAGTTCTAACAAAATAATATTTGTGCTAGCAATACCAGGCTTTCTTAGTCACAAGATAACATTTATGATTAAGAAAGCCTGGTACATAGAAAATCCCTTCGAGGGATAGCTTTGTTGATATCTTTCATTCATTATTTATCTAATTAATAATACCTATTCCAAGTATTTCATTTTTCCAAAACCCTTTGGAAGTTATTTTCACAATAACTCGCTTGCTACCTTATGCTTAACACTTAATCATTATGTATGCTAACAAAAATCAAAAGAAACCAACTTCGTCAGTAATATTATTTACTTATTTATTTACTAGAATGCGCCCGCGACTTCGTCCGCATGAATAAAGTAGCCTGACATAGTTAGTCTGTGTAGCCTATCCTATGTCCCGTCGTCTAAATGTTTATCTACCAGAAAACCAGTTAATTCGTTTAAGAGTTATGGAGGAACATACATACATACAATACGTTGTTTTGGGGTGGACCACCCTTAACATTTAGGGGTATAAAAAATAGATGTTGGCCGATTCTCAGACCTACCCGATAGGCACATCGAAATCGTTCCAGCCGTTTCGGAGGAGTTTGGCAACAAACACCGCGACACGAGAATTTTATATATTAGAATTATTAGTATTAATTTTTCAGGCAAAAACAGTCACATACAACTTATCCTACAAAAAATAGAAACAATAAGACCTAATCAAGTATTATGAATTTTATAATTTAAGATTAACAATAGATCATCAGATTATGTAAGTACCTAATTACAAAGATTGCTTGTTACATAGAATTCATAACAGAAAGCAAACAAATTATATTTGTATGTTTGTGAGTAAATCAATAAAGGTATAACCTGCTTATTACGATATATTTTGATCCGCCATTTATATTACCTTTATATTTTTTATAAATAACACGACGACGTAAACAAGAGACCGAGTGTCATCAATCATAATATTGACACCTTGTTCAATAAAATAGTGTCTAAAAGTGTCTAGAGGCCATTTGGAGGGCTTTTTGTTGTGATATTTAAGTATTATTTTATTAGAAGAAGTGATAGTCTGATAAAAATATGGATATGAAACCCGATCGGGAAAACAGTTTTTTTTTAGTTTACTCCTTAAGAATTGATTTGCATATAATATAGCCCGTGGTATGAAAATTTATGGGAGTAAAATTAGAACTGTCACACGAATGCGTTATGTTATGCGTTATAGTTACGTTCTATTTTTTTGGATATTTTAGAATATCTGTGAAAGTTCAGAGAATTTTCGAAGAAATTTCAGAGAATTTCGAATTCAAAATTCAGATTTCTTTCGGCGTGTTTCGAATTGTGAAAATTTAAATTTTATAATCGTTCGTAAGTAATAAACTCCAGTCGTGTGTCGGTGCTGATACACCAAACTTTTTTAAATTTTAAATTTTATTTTAATGGTGGATAAACTGTATGCCCACTTTGCCGACTGTCTGCCGATCTGAACATAAAAAAAATCATCAAATAGTTTCGCTTTCGAGAAACAACCACTTCGATGCTAGAGAGGTGTGGAAATCCGAAGCACACTTCCCTTTACAAATGCGTGGAATAAAATTCTCTGGAGAAAGGGATACTTATCGTGGCGACGTGAACTAATGGTCTGTCGGCAAAGTACACGATGCAAAGAGCATGCCTATCAAGACTCCACATTTTTCAGTTATGCCGCGTGGCATATTTTTCATAATAATTATTGTAACTATACTATAGACCTGCTGGTCCTGGTCTCCTAGTCGTCGGCGAAAAAGCCGGGTCTAATATAGATATTACCGAAAAAATTTGACTTTTTACAGAAATCTTCGTTGCAAAGCCTGTATCGTTTGTTAAAATACAGTTTAAAAAACATTAATACATACAAAAACATTGAGGAATACTTAAGTAATGAATTATAATATCTTTCAGAAAAATATCCTATCTACGATATTTAAGGTACTTTCCCTTCATGTCGCCATAGCCTTGGGACGCCCTGTATAGATTAGAGTTGAGACATTTTTAAAATTGAAATTGAAATCGAAAGCAGACGAATTCATACCATACCACTAGTTCTTGTTAGTTATAGTCTCAGAAACAGTGACAAGCAACTTAAAGAAAATTTTTAAAATTGACCATGACATCTTGAAGTTAGACCAGTGACCTTCTATAACTGTCACCCATGTGGTCCTCTATCGCCATCTACCATCAAGTGGACCGTCAGTCGATTTTAACTTAAAAACATAAAAAACGTTAAGCTCTCATAAATATAAATAAATCCGTCTCGTATCTACTTCAAAGAGCTTTTCAAATAAGAAGCATTACGTGGATTTGGTATCAAATCTGTATACTGTACGAAGACCTACAGGAGCTTGCAGGATACTTGCAGGAGCTAAGTTACATTACAAAGTACCTATATAAGATTTACCTCTAGCGGTTATTCCGCGAACTTAATTTTTAAAATATTAATTACTTTACTGAAAGCTTCCTTAGTTACTAAGGTGGCCCTAGAGATTTGAGCTGTAATTCCTTCCAAGGTAAACTTTGAATAGGAACTTTATGAAGTCAGTCCTTGTCTCCCTCCTTTCTGATTTCCATAATACAATTAATCTAGTTCGATGCTTATTAATCTGTCGATTATTATGTAAATTAAATACTACACCCAAAGTAAGTCAACATAGTAAATATCTCCTTGTGAGTAGATATATATATATTATATATGTAGTGTTCTGTGCATACTACGTATGTACACAGATTAAACTTTCTGTCAAATGACTATTTTCATTCCTATTTTTCAAATTCAAATGATGTTTGGTATTTGATGTTACTAAACCTTATTCACAGAAACGAGCTAATAAAGCGCTTCGGGACATCAAACTCCTCAACAACTTACAGCAGATAATTATAGCTTGTTTGGGCTCAAAAAAATTATACTTTTTAATAAGTAAAAGTCATAATAAGTAAAAATCATTACAGATTTATTAGAAGACTCGTACATAAATCGTGTAATAAAAGACAAGATTAGTATCTTGCCGTATTGTTATTAGAGCAGTACGAATTCGAAGCTGTGTACAAAATTAATTGAGGCAATTAGGGCCCAAATTGAATTATACCCAACTCAGAATTGAGAAGAGATTATCGTGAAAATGTCAAATTGTTTTCGCCCTGAGGTCGTGAACGGTTATTATTGGAAGGTAAATTATGTATTAGGTATATATATATATATATATAAGTAGCCGCGTCCTACCTCCCAATTTACTTTGCGTCCATAATCGAGTTGCCAAGTAGATTGTTTCAAAAATATCGCTACATTTCCAAGTGTACCGAATATTTGCGAAAATTATCAAAAAGAGTCAAAAAAATTTCAGGCTCTTACTTGCTGAAAATATATAAGTAGATATTAATTTTATTCATAAAATCCAGATCATCGCAATATTTTAATTGGCGCCATCTATTGCTGATTTTCAGTGATATAGGTATTAGTTATTTAAAAATTATTATCAGTATCCCATATTGATAATTTTTATAAAAGAAAGTCTCTTCCACTCCTATCTGTTTCTCCGCTAACTTATTCTAAACTACACAACTGAATTTGATAAGGTTTTCACTGATGAAAAAGCGATAGACGTGCAAGGAAGGTTTGTTGTAGTTTTTATATGTGTATCTAATTTTTAGAAAAAAAATATCGCATCCTTGCGTAGCCGGGACTGGGTCGCTAGGATGAATGGTAGCGCAGTGGACGGGTAAATAGGCTCTGACATCCCAGTACCACGCTTAACATAGGTAGGCGCCCTAGAAACCATAATACATTGTTTAATCAGCTTACAATTTGTTTTAAACTGATATACAGATAGGGTTACATTAGAGTTATTTTTATATCTTTTAAACTCTTCGTAGATGATTCTTAATTGAGTAATTAGAGTAGCCTGATTTACGGTATCTAATAAAATTCCAATAGGGTTAAAAATGCTATGGAAACGAGGATAATTAGATGAAAGGCTCTTGCATGAACTAGGTATGGTGAGCAAGCATAATATTACCAAAAAATATCCAATTATATATTTATTATTTATTCGTTTCTAAAGTAAGCATCAATTAAGCTTAAATTAATTTCAAACATTTTCATTAATTTTGTAAGTTCTTCAATGAAAATTCAAATGTTTCCTTGATTAGATTTATTTGAATTTCATGAGAGAACAGTCCCAGCGTTTTCATTGCGTAAATATAATTAAACTTTACGTCCTTTTTTACGATTTAAAACGTTTTAAATTCTTTTAACATTCCCAATTATCCATTCACCATTCCCATTTCTTAAAGTAATTGTATAAATATTACATACACTTAAATACTAAAACTGAATTAGCATAGAAGTTGAAATTTTATGACGTACCAACAGAAACGTATTTTCTTTTTTAATTTATTTAAATAAAGTCGCAATACTGAATTTGAGATTAATGCAATATTTCATCTAATAACCAAATGAAGGTCTATATTTACTCACCATGAAGTAAATCCAGTACCACCGCAGAATAAGGTCAAAGTCACAACACTTAATACATCACTTAGCACAAAAACAAAACAAAAAAATCACTAACACACACACACAATGATGAATACACAAATTGTTTTAAAATATTCACTCGTAAGAAAAGCGGTGTAAATTTTTATACGCGAATGTTTTTGGGTGCGGTCCCCCCGGTGCGACAGTGCGGGCTGGGATGTGGAAGGCGTTTGACGGAAGCCTGTTACTGCGCATGTCTGCCCGCGCAGACTCATTGGACGAAAACGCCCGAATGTGGACGAAAAAAGCCGAATTCTCAGCACCCGTGACGCTTGCCTCGTTAACGGTTCGCGGGAACGTCGCGCCGCGATAAATTGATGTTAATTTTGTTATTGTGCGCTACGAATTGATGGGGATGTTAACTTATTTGTGGGGGGGGGTTGGTGGTGAAAAAAATTGCTCTTTGATCGACTACAATCATTACCGATTCAAGTTAAGACTGAAAAAGACACTAAATGATAAGTACTTTAGCCCAGGGTTGTTGCGAGTGCAGAATTTTAAACATCCGCGGATACAATAACAGACGCGGATTTTTAGAGGATCACATCCGCAAGTTTTACAGATTTTTTTTTTTTTCAATAAATGATTGAATTCTATAATTTTAATAAATTTTTAGAAAACACCTAATCAAAATCAAGTAGTAATTGAAATAATTTAAGCAATTCGATTGTTCATAATAAGCATCCGCAGTAGATTCGAAACTGATTATTGTAGAAAAAGATCTTGGTAGGAATCCCATATTAGTAGGTATGTGTTGTTAATTAGCTAACAGATTGAACAAAACGTCTAGGTACTAAGTACGCCAGGTCTCTATTAGGCGCCAGGTCAAGGCGAAATTTATTAAGTTAATTAAAGTAATTAACGTTCTATTCTAAGGTTTTGTGACAATCTATCTTTACATAGTATAAAACAAAGTACTTCCCGTCGTCTGTCAGAGTCCCTCTGTATGTATGTTACGTTTAGATCTTTTAAACTACTGGAAAAGGCATTATACGAGGAACGAGGGTCACAAATTTGGTTCCATATAATTTATTTCACTGAATCAAAAGTTTTTGACTTTTTTCTGTTTTTGTAATCAAAATTTCTAAAAAAAATATTTTCATAATACTATTGAAGGCGACTATCTTTATTCGTCTACGATCGACAATTCTCGGTTATCTTCGACCACCCGTAAGCGGACACTATTTACGATTGTACGTTACACGCGTCCACAAAATTTAAGATGCCATCTTCCAGAGTTCTATTATACAACAAAATAAAGGTGAAATTCGTTTGACGCTTTGTAAGTACGCTTTGCACACATCCAGAGAATCGGACCGTGATAGCCTTTTCGGCATTTTTTCCGGCTATCTTTCTTTGAGTAAAGGGATAAATATGTGTGTACAATTTCGTCGTGGAGAAAAGTATTTATACAGCACTTTCTGACCTTTCCATTCCATTCGACCTCGCCAGAAAGACTAAAAGTATTCAGACCGTCTTTATTCCTCGTTTCATTAAATTTGAGACAGTAAATTGTCTGCAGCAACTAGTTCCCAAATTAGTCGGGCGACTTGGCTTGATAAGATTTCTATTTATGTTATTTCATCAACAATTTCTATGATAAGAACCATGTAGAAGAATTGAACAGCGCTTTTTATTGTATTAACGTAAATTGTTCGTTTATTAAGGAATTATGATTTTTTTTTTTCTTTACAAACCTTTTTTTCTTTATTGAAAACTAGCTTTGGATCGCGACTTCATTCGCTTCTTACAAGTCTGTGTAACATTATGTTACCTTAAATTGCAACCTCCTTTCGAAAGGAAATCTGTGGTACCTTACCATCTTCTTTCGGAAGGAAACTATTATATATTTTGTATTTTTAGTATTCGGAAGGAAGTATATTTAGTATAGTTAAGTTTATTTAGTATAAGCTGTAGTATATTATATTATATTATATTATACTAAATACAGTTGCTGTACCAAAAGTAGTCTTCGAGTTATGAAAAAATATGTGTGTTACACAAAATAATTATGAAATTACGCCTTTTTGTTTTACTAAGAACCTGGTAGGGTATTTAACTTTCAACACTAAAAGTACTATCGAACATCGTGGCAGTAATATGTCCAACGCATTTTATTTCCTAATAAAAATTAATTTATGATCCTGTATCTTCTTGAGTGTTCTCCGCAGACAGCGTGTGTTACATTGAAACCATTTATCAACGTAAGGTAAACAAAGACATTTATCCAACCTAGCAGTGGACTGTATGTCGCTTATACAAGTAAAACAAAGGCACGACTGGCACGGCTATGTAAATCATGTGACCGACGGCGCGTGAAAGAGGCAAGAACCGTGCGGAGCAACTGGGTCAAGTGTCTAGGAATTAACGATTTAGTTCTGCCTACACATTATTATAATACTGAAGCTCGATTTCGTAATTTGGCACAGCCGCTCTCTGTACTCTCAACATAAATTTTGGACCCATGAGTTAAAATTACTATTGCTGCTACCAACTACCAAAGTCAAGAATTCCTTTTCATTATGATTCTCTCTTCTCTTCAATCGTACCCTCGTACCCTACTGACGGAGCGGTCGTGGTTATGAAAAGTCTGAATCTGACAAGTTGGTCTCGGGATTCGCGAGTCTTCTCCATCCTCTCTATAATTTAAAATACGGTGATAACCATGATTATCAATCATCAATATAAATTGATGTCACCCTCTTTTTCGATGTCGTCAGTGTTGTATTGAACAACAATTAGAAATATTATAGACATACTAATCTCATCTCAATTACACTAAATCTAATCTACAAAAGGAACTGTTAAAACCCCAATAATATACTTAAGGGGTTTTTTATCGTGATGACGTCCCACCGCAATCATCTAAAACGTCTTCGTATTGAGACAATGCTGTAAATAATTCCATAAACGACGCGCATATCCTCATGCAACCTTCAACCGTTTTTGGCTCTGGTCTAAGTGACGGGACATACAAGAGAGTTTAGTTTTCTTGTATACTTATTTAACTGTTTTAGAAACTGCTACAGAACGGTATATATTTTCAAATAAAAGTTCTGGAAGCAAGTACGCTGCCGACTCTTTTAAGATAAATGGATGAGTCTAACATATAAATAGCACTAATGTTGTTGCTACATGGTTGTCTTCTACCCAGGGAATAAGGGAATCTCGTATAAGGGGTTAGTTATTGTTTATTACTAATAAATGGCATATCTATATATAATAAATGGAAAATCTTTATCCTTCACATGGGTTTTGCCAAAGTTAGCCCATGACAAAATTTGATACAGCGCCTATCTGGGACAAATATGCCACTCTGTGGAAATCTGGGGCAAGATATGCCTATATATAGATATCTGGAGGAGGTTAAGTTTTGAAGTTTCCAATTACATATTTTTAACTTCATTCACTTGATAATCGTTCATCGTTTGGACAGTTACGCAACCGATATCTATAGCAGGTAATAAAGTTTCAGTCTGGGTTGAGACATTAGACGTAATGCTTGGTATCCCACGGGGTTGATTTCCGTATGTGAGCGCTGTCGAGTGCGTGACCCTTCTTTGTATTTATTAAAAGAGGTGGTCGGATACAGTTTTCTTTTAGTTGAAATGTGCCCACTTGGGATTAGAGAAATGATATTGCCGCTGACTTAAAAAAAAACCTGGAAAATCAGAGTAAGTAATTCTAATATTTTGTGATGAATCTCCAAATTACTGGAAGTATTCAGAAAATATATGCTGCTAGAGGTGAGAATGAAGTCTAGATAACTAAAATCACTAGAGTAGCTAAAACCTTATTTACCTAACTAATAAATATTTCTTAAACTAGGTCAGTAAACTTATACAAGATTTTTGCGTAACTTTTTTGACAACCCATAGATACTTATGTCTATTATTTGTATATTAAGGTGCGCAATCCTGCCATAACTTACTACTGTAATAACTTATAACTTAGAACTGTAATACTACTGAAATAACTTACTTTAATTTTTTTGTAAACATTATTATTTGACTAAACATCGTTCACCTTGTTATGTAAACTCGACAAATAAAGTGCTTTATCACCCTAAGATTGAACATTCTTTGTATGTTGTAGATGTAGAATGATAAGATCGGTTTTCCTTTGAAAATTCAAAGTGACAATTTCTATTGCTATCTTTATTAGCGATGACAAATTATGTCAATCAGTAATAAATACCTATTTCAAATCTAAGCCTTAGCGAATTTTGAAATGAATGAAATTTGTAATCGAAACTCATAAAGCACTTTTCTTGTCTGCTTTACATAATTGACATAATAATAAGTATGATAAGCTTATACTACTCGACAAACAAGTGATTTGAGTAAATTATATGATGAAAGGAAAATTGCCATAACTGTGAAGTTAATCATTTAAATTTCCTACATTCGCACAAAAGGTATTTCGAATGACGACGTAGGTAGTATCCATATTATACCAGTGGCGCTCATTCTTCACTGAGGGTTGAAAAGACTCCTTTACAAAGGCACGATTAATTGTTTAATCCTTTCCGGGACGGATTCCTGGGACCGTCTCTAAGACGACACGAGGGATGGAATGGAACTTGTGACGGGTTTTTTGAAAGTCGTGTTCAAACTTGAACACTTCGGAAACATTCTTTGCGTACATAACTTATTTATTGCTTTCTTTTGTAAAAGGTGCATTTCCTGTTACTATAAATTTTTTATTGGAACCAAATATAATAATAAACCTTTATGATATTTAATGTTAAAAAAATAGTTAACATAATTGAAGTTATTACAATTTAAAATATTATATTGTACTAATTGACCCCGCAAACGTTGTTTTGCCAAAAAATTAAAAAAAAATGGGGTGGACCCTTAGGGTTTAGTTTAGGGGGTATGAAAAATAGATGTTGGCCGATTCTCTGCACACAAAATTTCATCAAAAATCGGTCCAGCCGTTTCAGAGGAGTTTGGCAACAAACACTGCGACACGAGAATTTTATATATTAGATAATGTTTGCACCCTCTGCTTCAGGTAACATTTATTAAACAACTTTATGTTTAGTTGAAATACTTTTATAGTCCGACCGATAAATCAGAACTACAATTCCAACTATGTATAAGATGTGCGGACATAAATAAGTATTTTTTTTATATAATTTAATTAATTGATTATGTTCCATTACTAACTAGAGAACTGGAAGATAAACTATAATAATAAAAGGAGTGGAAATAAATAATGAATGATATTTTATTCAAAGAAATCCGTTTTTGGTGTTATGGTGTTTAAATAATTTTAGCCATAGTAAAAAAATAAAACTACTTGGTTATGCAGAAAGAATTTGTTTTTGTGATAATTGGCAGACATTTGAGTATTTTATTCCATAGGTAACTATAAAACTCTCTTTCAAAAAATTGGTACAGTGGAATTAAAAAGGTTTTTATTTACTTAAGTGTCGCCTTTAAAAATATACTTAGTCAATTAAATAAAGCTATTCAGTTCGTATAAATTTTACGTGACTATTTCGGAGAGTCGAGACACTTTAACCTTTTCCAAGAGTTTCCCAAGGGGAGAGTTAAAAATTAATCGCGCAATTCGAACTACTAAAGAAGTTAGACTTTTCAAGTTAAACTTTCCTCCATATTATGAAAGAAATCAGTTGATATATAAATCATTGGAAATAAAAAGAATGAATGAAAAAAATAAATAACAACACTTAAATTCTTATTAAATATTTTTTCCAAAAAACAATCCTATTTTATAATATTATAAATGCGAAAGTTTGTATGGATGTATGGATTGTATGTATGGATGTTTGTAACTCTTTCACGCAAAAACTACTGAACCGATCACCATGAAATTTTGCATACACGTTGTCTGGTATACCAAAAAGGACGTAGGGTACCTTTTATCCAGAACGCGGACGAAGTCGCGGGCACCAGCTAGTTTGTACATATTGTATTTATGTTACAGAGGTAAAAAAAAAATAGTTTTAAAAAATCCCGTTATTTAACAGCAGTGTTATGTTACAATTGCGACCAGACCCCGAGTGTCCAATTTGTAGATCCGTACAAAACAAGTTCCCAGCGGTGGAGCTTGAGCTTTCACAGGTTTTCTTTGTGCTTTCAATTCGCTTAGTTGCTTATACAAACCACTCATTATACCCGGGAATTGCTGGCTTCCATAGTAAAGTTATGATTTCAAGTTACAACACGCCAAGAAAGCTGAAATTGGAATCAAGCTCTCTGATAATGGCCGGTAACAACGCAATATAACAGTGTTTTTGATATTTCTCTTCGTATAATTTGTTTTTAGCTTTCATTAACAAAATGAGTTTTAGAAGAACTTTGCTAGTGGGGGGGACACTGTAATCCGTAGTCATTTCTGATGTCAGTTACCACCCTCAAAAAGAAAAATAATGGTGAAATAGCAGCACTTGTGCTTTTGTAAGGATGTAAGGATTATACGAATGCTGTGCTGCTATTGTATTGTGTTGTAAGTGTGTAAGGATTGTCAAATCAAAATCAAAATATTTATTTATCAATTGGGTTTCTACAAGAAAACAAGGTTCTTTATCATAAGAGTGTCACATCTCATTCTCCCTAATATGGATAACATTGCTCTATCTATTAGACCACAAATTGTATTGTACAGGATGCTGTGGTACAGGTATGTGACATTAGTACCTTTTTAGAAATTGGAATTTTAGAAAATGTGACATTAGAAATTTCTTTGGACTTGATTTTGACTTGACTTGAATTTCAGTTCCGAGACACTACTGGACTGGAAATTTAAATTTTCACAATTCGAACACGCCGAAAGAACAACATTGTACTTTTTTTAAATAATAATGTTTAAATGGCGCTATAAGTATCTCTGAAGCTTCAGATATTCTAAAATATTAAAAAAAAAATTGAACGTAACTATAACGCATAACATAACGTATTCGTGTGACAATACTGATTTTATTCCTATAAATTTTCATAACACGGGTTTATTGTGAAAATAAACTTCAAAAAAATATATAAAGATAACACACATACAAGCACAATGTTACTAATAGTCGTATTGGGTACATTTAGAGATGAGCATATCAAATATTATGAAAACATTGTATTGACTATAAAAGCAATTTGAAAACATTTTTCCGACTACATGTACAATTTTCGAAGTCGGCTCCAACAACAGTAAAACGGCTCGGCTGTGTGTTGAACTTAATTTATCCAGTTTATAGCACTTTTGGGAATTGTAGATTCGCGTGGTAGTTGTAGTTGTGAATTGTTTTCAACGAAATTAGTTTTTGATGGGTTTCATAGTCAAGTCATTTCATTAACTGTTGCGAACTACATTATACCATAGTTTTAATGGGGATTTTATTTGAGATGGTAATTCAAAAATATTTCTATAAGTATGCCATTATCAAAAAGTATCCAGAAGTGAGTGAAATTGTTATGTTATACTAATTTTATTGACCTCGAAAAAATTTGTAGTGCCTGAGAAAAAAAAAAGAAGCGTTTGTATGCTGTTTGTTTGTTTGCGTTTGTTTATGTAGTCTCCGTCTGTTTCTCGGCTAAACTACCCAACGGGTTTTGATACGGTTTTCACCAATGGAAAGAACGATAAAAGGTGGTTATGTGCGTACATATATTATAATTTGCAGGAAGAAAATGCTTCCGTGCGATGCCGAGGGTGGGACTCTATAGGTATAAGTATATTATAGGTACCTATAGGCAACGAAATAGTATATCTCTGCGAGCAAGATAAATTATAGGTATGGTATAGGTATCCGTAAGTAGCTTTTTTACCCTACTCTTGTTTCTAATGCAAAATTGAATTGAAAACAGAGACATTAATGAGCTTAACATAAATCCGTGATATGATCCAGTCAGCGAACTGGAAATTCAGGTCCAGTGAGTACAACGATCCTCCAAAAACCTTTCTCCTTTCTCCAAAAATTTTTTTTTCATTCTTTTTTTGTTTCACAACATGTCACTCGATACTCAATATAATGTTTATTTACGTGAACAACCCACGTATAAATATGCTGACATAAAGCTAACAGGACGTGACGTCTACATCCTTAATAGTCAACTATTTGTGGGCAAAATAAACTTGGTGTGCGATTTCTGAGAAACCGTAAACAAGTCGTTATAAAGGTTGTCAAACCCTGACAAAATTCTTAGTGCCACTAACATCACTCGAAAATATAATTTGGCTAATTTATAAAAGAATAAAATTAAAATGTAATTTTATTTGTTGTTTGCTGGGGTACATACAGGTTGAAAAATAAAAAAATAAAACGCCTTATATTGAGGCCTGAAATTATACTCTTGCCAAACGTTGTATTCATAGATAAATGATTGGTCTCCTTGCGCTCGACTAGATACCGCCGTCGTACTTGTAAAATGCGGCATAAAATAGTACGCCGAATTCGGCGTACCCGAACCAGTCACACTGCAAACTGTCTGTGATGTGTACGTGCCGAATGTTTTATTAAATTTTAGGCACAATGAAATACCAGTTTGCGTAGTGAAACTGTATAAAAATATAATAAAACTGGGTAAAAAGTGATAAAAAGTGACGATTTTTTACACACACTACCATAAAAAGTTGCCACATTTTCGGAGCTATTGCTTTTGTATAGCGCTCTATCTAGTCGAGCGCAGCGAGACCAATCCATTATCTTTGGTTGTATTTTTATCTTAAGACAGAATATCCATATTGTCCATCCTGAAATTCTATTCTTACTATTGGTGAAAGATTTTTTAAATCGGATATATAGTTCATAAGATGGCGTCAACTACCTATGCTCAGTTTTTAATATTGATTAAAATATTATATTTAGTGAGAACCAGTAGTAGAGTCAGCAAAAAAATTCAGCACGAGCTCGGGTTATAAGGAGGCTCGTTACAAGCAGCTAATGTTAGACGCCATTTTGCGGAGTCACGCGCGTTGTAGGCGGGAGCATGCATCAAAATTATTAAGCGAATATGAATTTATAATGCTATGCCAGTGTTTTGATAGACCAATATGAAATTAATGGATGGGTCTTTCTTTATTCACAAATTATCAGCTTAATGTCAAAATAATATTATTTTTTAAACATGAATGTAGAAAAAATATATTCAGACATTCATCGTTTTCAAAGTAGTTTTTAACTGATAATTAAGTTTCAAAGTTTAGTTAAAAGACAAACCCATATTTAATTACATAATTAGATACTCAGGAGTGATAGAAATAATACAAACATTTCCATATTTGGATTAAAAAACATACGTGAAAGTTATACAAACAGAACAAAATCAAATAAATGTAAAAATTACAAAATATAAATTTACAATTAAATTAATTGCTAATAGTATTTTCCGAGTACGTATCAAATCAATGTACATCCAACAGAATCAAAACTATTTAAAAAAATACCATAATATTATGCTTGTGTTTTTATTATTTAATGAAAATGTATTCATTTTCGATATTTTATTTTCGTCATGATGGCATGTGGTGCATTGTTCCACTCAAAAGTGATGGCCACGACCTCTCCACCAAGATTGACTTCGGTCAGGAAGAAAAATTGTTTATTAATATACTTAAATTTCTTAAATATTGTTGCGATATGTCCATTCATTTCATGCGGGCGTTGACCGGTAAGGGAGATTTTTGATGGCCTCAGCAGTTCTAACATTTAATGAGACCCTCTATACTCTATTTAGTACGAGAGGAAGTAGGAGGTAGATGATAATGATGCCCAGCGAGAGGAAAGCGTAAACATATTATACACTAATGACGACTTATCTCAAAAAAAGGCTATTTTAAAAAACACAAGAAATACTACCGTCATTTGTTTTTTTCTATTTGCATTTTAGTCTAGGCATATTGGCATAAAAAAGGTTTCTTTTATAAACTTGCTTCGAGACAAAAACTAAAACTTGGAGTATGTCCGTAACTGTATTAGAAAGCTTTTTAATCCAATACCAACATCTAGAAGTTATACAATGTAGAACACCTAGGAGTTACCCCTTAGGGATCTTTTCCAAGTATTTGGTATCTATCTAGTTTTCGTCCCAGATAATGTTTATAAAACATTATGCTAATATGACCTGACTATTGGTCTTATGACTTTTTTTTTATTTTTCTAAATATATCAGCAATCGGCCTCAAGAGCCATAATCTGATTTGGTATTGTGTCTGTTTAGGTTATGGTTGATGTTCCTGCGAACATCACCCCAAGATTAATTTCGATGGTCCAAGTCAAAGATTTGCCATCTCTTCAGTCGATTTACATCTCCATCTATGTCCAGGAGGTTTTTGGCCAATTGGTTACTGTGTTTTTTCAATCTGACACTGCCTGCATTGATCGACTCTTTAATAGTTTCTATACCCAGGTGTTCGTGTATTTCGGTGTTTCTAGTGAACCAGGGAGCGCCAGAAATGGATCTCAAGGCGATGTTCTCGAATCTTTGTAATATTTCCACATTGGACTGACTAGCAGAGCCCCAGAGTTCAATACCATAAGTCCAGATTGGCCTAATTATCACTTTATATACCAGTATCTTATTTTGAAGTGATAATGGCGATCTTCGTCTGGTCTTATGACTAAGAGCGTTTTCAGCATGGGCCTCGCAAATTGGAGGAAGGGAGGCGGCTGCCAAGACATATTGGCGACGGTCACCACCAACCATTAAGTGGACCGTCAATTTGTTTGCCACCCTTTGTAATATAAATCAGAAAATTATTACATGAAATACTTACTCAAGAGTTAGGCTATAAAATACAAAAAAATTTTTTAATTCTGATTCATTCTGATTCATTAGTGTTAAATCAACTAAACAAACTCTTTAGTTTTGCAGCCAGATACACGATCTAATTTTTAAATTAAATCTGCTCAATATAAAGTGAATAATACATTTAATTGAATATTTGAAAAAGTTGCGCTATTAAAACCGAGTCCGGCTGTACACAAGTCGTTAATGTCTCGTCCTGTTCCACGACAGAGTGGAAACTTCAAGCTCGGGAAAAGGGAAAAAATACACTCTCCGGAAAAGTAGTGAGTTATTATAGTATTGGCGGAGTTGACAGCACCATTATCAGATTTATATAGTGTAAGTGCGGTGCCTTTTACTACGACAATTTTTTGCTTAAGTTTATTTATTGATCGCAAATATATTGAAACTTAACACTATTACGAATACAGAGCAAGTTAATAGAAAATTCTAAAATTTTGTCTAAAATTCTAACCTTGTCTGGGACACCAGAAAGGACATAGGGTACCTTTCATCCAGAACGCGGACGAAGTCGCGGGCACCAGCTAGTAGCCTATATTTTATAAAGTTACGCTGGCGAAGTTGCGAGCAACAGCTAGTAATATAATAACAAAGTTGATAAATATAGTGTTCGGACTAAACCTTTCACTCCAGGGCAGCGTAATGAGCAGAGCAGGCTTTAAAACATGGAGTAATGCTTATTAGGACGACTTTTACTATCTACAGCGCAATGCTGTACTATTTGACCACTCTTATGGTTATATTTAGGCCCTAAAATAGAGAATGATCTGATAATTCGTTCCTTACCACAATTTCGTATAAACTCCTAGCAGACGCTGAATTTATTCCCATTATCTAGTTATGAGTTATTACGGTGTAGATATAGATAGAATTACGGTGTTACCGTCACATAGGAGACGAAGTCATCAACGAGTATGCTGATACGCTTACAAAATTGCAATAATAAAGTAAAGGAATATTACAAAAAAAATGGTTTTTCTTCAAAAAAATATTCGTTTTTACAATATTTAGGAACGTCGAAATGTTTTATCATCTTTGTGTAAGCTTTTGAAGCCTTTGAAAAGTTGAAAACGGTTTAAAAATAGATGTAAAAGCCGAATGTCGAAATTTTCGAGAGGGATTCTACGGCATTCGAGAAACGATAAGTGGCACTCGTCAAAACGAATTCGGCAACTCGATTCAGGTATAGGCTTTGCTACTAGTTAACAATGCAGATTCTTTCGAGCGCACAATTCGGAATTATATCGCTCTCTACAGGAGTTCGGAACTTTAATAGACGTGTTTTTATGGTAATGATCGACAGACAGGCTTAGGTAGATATATATATGGTATATATATATGGTAGCTACAAATAATTTTTTTTTATAAAAAAAAGCTTACATAATTAGAAGTTATATAAACATAAATTATTGCTTTTTGTAAATGATTAAAATTAAATGAGCACTTGCTCTAACCCAGTGATAACAAGTACCACCGGGAATGATAAGTAACTCCTTACTAAAATTTTGTGAATAACGTTGTGTGAGCAGTCATAATTCCTGGTTTTGCAACATATTTTTAAAGATCTAAGCATACATAGGGAGGGAGAGACAGACAGACAGACAGCGGGAAGCGACTTTGTTTTATACTATGTAGTGATAGTGATAATGATGAGAACCAAATCAGATTTATTTTTAACATTTCGAGTGCACCATATGACTTGGTTCTTATTCCTTACTGTACATTTCTTTCGCTGTACACCGCAATTCCGCAATCCGTCTTTGTCGCTTGGATCTTTGACGTTCAGTCTTGGAAAAACTTGTTAATGACTCCCAACCCACTTTTTGTATGTGAAATCATACGAGCTTGAAGATTATTCTTTACTCGTACGTACAAAAGGATTTGTTACATTAAGAACAGTTAGGTACTTTATTATTTCACTAGCTGAAGCCCGCGACTTCGACCGCGCCCCGTTTTCTTAGATGTTAAAACATTTTATCAACCCTATTTTTTGTTAGTCGTAAACGCTACGCTCAGGCTACGCTACGTTTGGGAGAAAGCTTTGTGATTGGTCAAAATTTTATGTAGGCGTTACAACAACCAATCACCGAGCTTTATTTCTTTCGTTTCGTAAGTACGCAAAGGGAGCGTTTGTATTGGTTTATTGGCTAGGGCCCCAGGTGTTGAATTTTTTATTTATATTTTTAGTTAATCATTCGGAAACAGTACTTTTTTCTGCATCCCTGACAAGTAGTTGTTGGCATGAAAGCGTTACAAACAAACAACCCTATTTTCCAATTATTAATATTATTTGAGATTAGTGTATCCAAGTTTTTCTCTTATTTCTGCGTGATGTTAATAATTTATAGTAACAGCCGACGGAAGTCCGCTGCTGTACATAGGCTTCCATCATAGACCACCAAACTATGGACCACTGACCAATTACCATAGTCCAAAATAGGCTACCAAATCACTCGACTAGTATAGGTGGCTCCCACGGTTCTTAGACCGTATAACGAAGATAGAGGTCATATAGGTTTAGGCATAGCATTTTGGGAAGTTGATTGTGAGGTTCATGCTTGGTAATCGTGTTGGTGACGGCAGTAACACTCCCGATAGTCGCTTAACGTCATTTTCATACATCCCAAAATTAAGTGGTTAAACCAAATAAATGTACAAAATTTTAATAAATAAAAAAAAAATAAGTTAACTTGAAAATAAATAACTAGTGTGTGTTACTGTGATGTTACATAAGTAGAATTCGTCTATTATTTTTTAAAGTAAATATTCAAAATGACAATCATTTTCGTTAAAGCAACGTTGAATCGCTGGCCTGTGGACCCTTCAGTTTATTGTTTGTTTGGGTAACTCATATTTGCACAAAATAATTAAATTCAGATTTTTCTTCCAATAATACACAGGGTTTCATCGCATTTATTGTATACAAACTACGTGATAAAAACGCGATATTGAAATGGCAATAATTGTTACTAGCTCGTGCTTGTGACTTCGTCCATGTTGAAAAATGAAGCCGCCATTTTATTTTTTTAAATATTTTCAGACGAATCTAACAGTTTTTCACACACTTATTATTATTATTAATCCCAACAGTATCTTGTTGTGTTTAAAAAACCTAAAATTAATAATTACATCAAAATAATGTAATTACTCAGAAAAATAGTAAATTTGTTCGCACTGTCCACGTTTCCAGGGCAATAAAACTTCTGCCCGGGACACGGGAACGCCTATCTCTCATTTTCCTGTAAAATCCACTCAAATGGGCGGAGTTTGAGGCCTTAATTTTTCGTAGTCGTTTATTTGAAATTTACGGTACTATTATTTTTCCATTTTCACCAGTAATTCTGATAGCCTCCGTCATACTCGGGTAGGTAATAAGTAATAAGGCAGTTAATTTACTGTCAACATGGAAATCAAGTAGACATTGTATAGACAATGACCTGATGCCAGCACCTGATGTTAGTGGCACTGGGAATACCCACTAAAACTCCCCGGTGCCTCCTTGCCCTGTGAGTGGGATGGACCGGGCTCTGCCGAGGCAACAACTCCGATCCATCCCAGGGCAGCCTAAGCCATTGTTGGCTAGACTAACGCCAATGGTGGATTGCCCGTAGACACCCAGGCAATGGGGGACCTTGTGTAGGCACACACAGCTACGCCAGTAGCACCTAGACCAGCACCTAGCAGACAAAAGTTACACACGTGCGAAGCCGGGTGCGGGTCGCTAGTAACGTTCAGAATTCACATTCAGAATGTATATGACATGGTTTAATGCGATTACTATAACAGCAGACCTGATCGGTTTATATCTACAAAACCTTGTTATTTTTGTTCGACTTTTGAAATGTAATAACGAAGGTAAGTACTATGGTATACTAGCTGATGCCCGTGACTTCGTCCGAGTTGAAAAAGCAATATATCGCCCGACATCGTTATTGCTATTATACTTAGCCAGGAGTTAGTCCCCGATCCCTCGAGAGCAGTACTTTTTTTCTGGATGAAAGGTACCCTATGTCCTTTCTGGTGTCTCAGACAACGTGTATGCAAAATTTCATGCTGATCGGTTCAGTAGTTTTTGCGTGAAAGAGTTACAAACATCCATACATCTATACAAACTTTCGCATTTATAATATTAGTAAGTACGGATTAATCGGAGGGCAAATGTCTTAATGTCTAAACAAATCAAAGCATTTCACAATTGTTTTCTCATCCTCCATTGTTGAACCTCGAAATCGACAAACCAATAAAAGTTATTTTATGAGGGGAAATTCCTATACAAGTTCCTTCTGAAATTGTAAACGATTCAGAGCGAGTGCTGAGAACTTTTTTAATAGCTTTTCTTTGGCGTTTGGCGTTAAATTTTCTATAGCCGACGGAAATTTAATAAATGATTCTGTATTTTCTATTACTCTAAATATTGTTAAATTTAAACATAAATATTATAAAATATTAGACATAAATATTTTATGTTAGTAGTCACATCATATGGTAGGCAGCCCGACCACTGTAACCTCCCTTAAGAAGACCACCATGAAATATGATATGATTATTTCATGGTGGTCTTCTTGAATAAATGGTTTAACATCTAAGTAAAAGGGGCGCGGATGAAATCGTGTGCAAAAGCTAGTAAAAACATAAATAAAAAATGAAACTCATCATCATCATCATCATCTCAGCCGTAGGACGTCCACTGCTGGACATAGGCCTCCCCCATAATTTTCCAATAGGACCGGTCAGAAGCTTCCTGGATCCACCGCTGACCCGCGGCCTTTATTTTATTTAAAAAATAAAACTACAAATATAATAATAATAATATTCACACATTCCACACAGCACCATCTAGTTCCAAACTAAGCAACTTAATACTTGTATGGATACCAGACAGTTGATATACATACAATACTTTCTTTTTGTTGTAAATACATACATATTATAAATACAAAACATCCATGACTCAGGTACAAAGGTGAATGTTAACACATAAACATTTTCCCCTAGCGGGATTCGAACTCGCGACCGCTTGGTTAATAGCTAGGGTTACTAGCCACTAGAACAAACGTGTCGTCAATGTATAGGTAATTATATTGAAGAAATCATCTAAAAAATTATAGCCAGAGTAATGTTCACCTTCGGATGAGTAAAATCTTAAAGTAACAAGATCAAAACTTTAAAAAACTTTTGGAGCTTTAACAAAATAATTAGAATATTAAATTCTCTAAAACGGAGTAAAAATATAGCAAAATTTGAATTAATTTATATTTATGAATACCGTTCATACTTCCTAAGTTTAAATTAATCATAATTCAAGTTACGCAGAGACCGGGGTAAAAGCTAGTCGTATATTTTAACGATCTGATAACTTCACCCTTGGGCTTAAGCAATACCAAATTAAGCGACAAGCGTTCAAAATTAACGTTTAACGCCTTAATACAAAGAACAAAGATTCAAAAGGTCTATTGAAAAGTTGAAGACTTATTAATTTTGCCTTCACGATCATGTGACTAAAATTTGGCTATATAAAAATGCGTAGGTATGATGAGTATTGGTAAGGTTTTTAATATGTTATTAATGCGGTATTGTTATCATAACCAATATAATTATATAATAACCAATAATAGTATAATTAATTACGTGTCGTTTTAAAAACATTTAATAGTAAAATTATTTAGAAAGATTTTGGTTTACTAGAGTAAATAATCATTGTCAATGATTAAAACATTGTAACAGATATGACCATATAATGTATATCTATACTAATTGTGTAACCAAACTCCTCTGAAACGGATTGACCAATTTTTATGATTATTTTTGTTTATGGTAGGTCTGAGAATAGGTCGCAAACTACTTTTATACCCCTAAGTGATAAGGGCCCATACCAATTTTTTTTTGGCAAAACAACCTTTGCAGGGTCAGCTAGTTTTAATATAATAATATCTAATAATAATAATATCTTCACACTTTCACACACACTCGTTAAATAAAGCAAGCAGAATGAGCTCGTCTTTGATTTGTAAACATTTAAACTTACATATAGGTATTACTGTACAACTTATATTATTAAACTAATATGTAATCAAAAATATAATTAAATGAATTTACAATATTTACAAACTAATAACTAAATAAATTATACCTAAAAACAAAATTCAATACAAAAATGGACCCCGCGGCATTGTACCGAGGACGCTGGCAGCATTTCCTCGTTGAATGGCCAAACCAATGATGGGCCAAACTAATACGTTGGCCGAGGTATTACTTATATGAAATCAGGAAAATATTGATTGATGTTGGTTGATTTCATTTAATATCATTTAAACAAAACTTCATTCATTCATTCGTTTCGTATTATCAAAGGAATCTCATTAAAAAATAAAAATATAAAATCAACTAATGCATGTACCGAAATTCTAACGTCTGCAATAAGCACCATTCTAATTAAGTGATGTTAAAAGACACGTCTATTAATTCGGCGCTGTTACAGCCCTTAAGGGCACTCCAGTTTCAACTGGGAAACTTTGCGGCAAACTTAATTTATCAAGTTGTAATCGGAAAACGGAAAGTTTAGTTTTAATTCGTCGACAAATCATAATATTGAAACTTAGCTCTTTAGCGTTAATTACGATAATTAAAAACTCGACGATCACTTTTTTAAATGTTATCTTTGTTGCTACTGTGAAGATATCGAAGTCAGTAGGTACTATACTGTCAGCAGGCAGGTTGACGGTCTACTTGAATGTAGGTGGTTACCGTCTCCCGCAGGGATACAAGTAACCCTAGATGGGCCATGACCTTGTCGTGGTGGGGGGCTTATCCTCGACAATCCAAAGGGGTCGCAGGGGACGGTAGTAACGTCCCCACACCAGCCTTTGCTCGTCCAACCGGATTGGTTTGTTGGGGACCAAGAAGGTCCGTTCAGCGGAGCTCGCGCTCTGACGACATAGGTGGATAGGTGGACCAGGGCTCCAAGGAGCGCAGACCCGACGGTATGGGGCAGGGCTTTTCCCTGCCAGCTGTCGTCGGGGCTGTCGGGGCTGGGAAGGTCCTGAGAGGAGGACCCCTGGCATCCTGCTCAGGCCGGTAGGGCTAGCTGGCCCTGTCTGGGTTCTTTGGGCGACGGTACAAGTATTCATAGCATTAAAAAAGTAATGGGAAACAATAGACCTATGATGTGAATGATATTAGACTTTAACGCGACTAAAAAGTTTAAAGTTAGTATTTCACATTTCAGTATTCAAATATTTCCCTTTGACAAGAACAGAGAAAAAAATGTTATAAGCGAATTTTCACCGAAATGTGAATGAATAAAGTCGGACAGAGTGAAAAGATTTTTAACTAGTTATAATATGGTTTCAAACCAAAAAAAGTAATTTAGTCTACGCTGTTAATTATTTTAAATAATCCCTAAATATTTTTTTTACTAATTAACATATTAAGGTTAGATATATCTAATAATTTATACCTCTCTGTATAAATAAAAATTACGTGTCATAAATGTTTGTGCGCTATGAACTCCTAAACTACTGAACCGATTTTGATAAAACTTCGAACTATGTGTAATTTGGTCCAACTTAAAATAATTTTTATTTTGAACCCGGGTGAAGCCGGGAGCGTGTCACTAGTATATTATAAAATAAAGTAAGTCTATTTTATTTTATAATATTGTTTCTTTGCTAAATTCTTTTAAACCAACCAACGGTTTTAGAAGGTTTTCACTAATAGACATAAACAAGGAACGCGTGTATTTAAGTTGCAGAAAAACCTGGGGCGGGTCACTTGTGTTTAAATAAAATGTATAACCTAATTAAACAATTCAAATCTTAAACTATTATTTAAGTCTTATTAAAGATTACTAATATAATATATTTTTATGCGAATTTATTATAATAATAAAGAAAGTAATAATATGAATCTTACAGATCTGATTTATTATATTATGAATAGTCCTTATGAGTTTAGCGGCGAACCTAAATCGGGAACTACGTCACAAATCAGTATTATCTATTATCTTCGAAATACGAGTATAGCTTTGGATCTATCAATCAAGTTTTGTCCGTTACTATTACGGGGTCGCTGGGACGCGCGGTCGATACTCTATATAGTGCTGGGTCATTCTAAAACTGTCGCTAATTCTTCTAATACATACCTATATAAAATTCTCGTGTCACAATGTTTGTAACCAAACTCCTCTGAAATGGCTTGACCGATTTTTTTGTTTATGGTAGGTCTGAGAATAGGTCGTAAACTATTTTTTACACCCCAATTTTTTTTTTTGGCAAAAATTATGTTTGTCGGGTCAGCTAGTTATAATAATACTTAAATATTACTTACTTTTTATTTAAATAAAATTATCTGTTGCACAAAGCTCAAAAGTGGCCAACGCGCCTAAAGAAGTTTTCACTTCACAAAAAAAATATAGGTAAAGCGTTTTCATGTTTTTCTATAAAGAGAGAAGATTTGTATTTTTGTATGTTTGTCGTTACAATAAACTCAAAAACTACCTATATTTCACCTATATAAAGCTATATTGTTAATGAGTAACATAAATGCTAGTTTTAAAAGTTAAGCGGACGAAGTCGCGTGCAACAGCTAGTGTATTATAAATGCCCCTACCCTACGTTTGAAGACCCCGAGGTTGAAATTTTGGGGAAACACAGACACAGGCAATGAGTTCCACTCCTTCGGACGGTTCGGACAAGGAATGTGGATATTTATTTTTAATATTTTTTATTATTGATTACAGAATGACCCATGTATTGAGGGTAGGGAACGAATTATGATTAATATAAGCTGTTCACTATTCTCATTATTGCCGTTTTGTTGTGAATGTGAGGGCGTATTGGGCGAAAAGGTGCGAACACACGAACGGGCTCACGCCTTATTTCATGTTTAGCGACCGAACTTAGACGTTTAAAAGGTCGTTTACTAGAATTATTGACATAATATTATCACTCTTATTTTATTGCAAACAACAGTTTCCAACACACATACCTATAAATCCATAGACCTGAACTAAGCTCTAGGATTGTATAGTATTATAATATTTATAGACATGCAGTCAAAAATAAGGTACCCCTTCAGAAGTCCACTGTAAAATATACGTAAAATAAGTAAAAACATATAAGAAATAAATAGCCAGTGGGTCAGACAAGCACTTAAAAATGAGTCCAACGGGCACTTTTATTCAGCGGGTCAAAACTTGCGGGTCTAAAGGGTCCGAAGCCGAATTTCATATGTACTGTCTTTTTAACTTTCTGTAACAAGGCTTACTATATCAATAATTAATTATTATAAGTGTATAATGTTACAGTCACTCTTAGCTATATTCAAGTTAAGCTATTAACTTAGGTCTTATAGATTATCTTGAAACATGAAAATAAATTTGACCTAGTCTCGCGAGCGGCCACCTAATAGCATGTCGAAATATTAATGTAAGTAAATATAAAATGAACAGTGTAATGTTGTAAAAGCCTTTGTACAATCAGCTTATAAATCTAATACCAACCTATATTCGCATGAAAATTACATCGCTTTAGCCGTTTGCGAGGTACGCCAGGGAACGTTTTGTTACCTCATAAATGGCCAGCAATTGGTGTTGAGGTCCCAAAAGCACCCCTATATCTGGCGGTTTCAGCATACTATTGCTCGTTGCCAACTAAACTCCCGTTTGTCTGGCGTTTATGCGTGATATTTCAGGTCGGGGACAAATTAGAAAACCCACATTCTTTTCGGCTAATATTTGTTGTACGAGTGAGAGGAACGTTCGTATATGATACCACTACATACATATGTACATTTTGTAGATATATTTTCTATACGCTGAAAGAAAATAATATCTCTATAATCCTGTATTTCAACAAGTAATTTTAAGCCTGAAAATATCTGAATTAGCCAACCCTTCTTAACTACCTCGGTGACTTTAGAGTCATATCTCCTCCCAATATCTTCAAATATTGTTTTTGAAAATATCTAGTAATATTTTCTTATTTAGTTTTTTATTTGAATTTTTAAACTTAGGGTTTTGAATTCTCTTAGATGTTTTTCGAATAAATTAAAAATTACAACAGAATATTGAGATTATTTATATAATATATTGTGGCCGTCATCAATAATGCAGATTTTATTTGTTTCGTCGAATTGCTAAATATAGCTATATTATTCAAATTAAATTGCTGAATTTAGTTTAATTGAATCCCAAATAACATTAACGCTTTTGTTTAACTTGTATTTATTTTAGTATCGTATTACGTCCGTCAATTTGCACTGATTTACGGCTATATTTCGGCAAGTCCCAGTCGGCTCTGCTCTGAACATTATTGGACTTTGCATTACATACATTGTACTGTTTAATGAAATAATAACATATCTCAGTGAGTTATTACGTAACTCTCGCATTTAGACTTTATTGAATTTTCTAATTAATTTGCGGAGAAAGTAGTATTTTATAAATTAAGATAGTAAAAATATATTTATAGATGTCGTTTATATCAAATAAAATCAATAAATAGGTGACCCAATTATTTTAATAAATTTAGTTAAATTAAATTACTTTTAGATTTTTTTTAATATTTGTCGCTTTATCTACTAGATAAATTATTTTTTTAATAATTTATATGTTTTATTTTTTATAAATCTCCTCATTCCTGACTTGATCTCGTAGAGTCGTAGAGATAGTGGCAAATGTATATAGTAATATTGGATCTATTTGTATGTTGTTTTGTTTTGCTGTAAGGATTTTGTTGAAAATAAAATAAATAAAATAACCCCGAGCATAGCCCTCTTCATAGACTCAATAGTAAGAGGTCATTGTTAAAAATTAAAAAAACTTTAGATTCTTTGGTCTCTAACAGTACAGCTACTCAATTTTAAAAAAGAACAGGTACTGGTCTGAATTTTAAGTTCGTTACTGCTGACCGTACCTGTGCTCCCAATAAACACATTCCCACTAAAACTCATTGTGATTGTGTCCCATTCAAACTCATTAGTCATTTGTTTGAATAAACCAACATGTTTTGTGTTCACCGTCAGCCAAACGCAGTAGGGTTACTTACTTCATATATGAATTTAATGCGTATTCAACCGCATATTTAAGTAAAATCGAATGAACGGATTTTCTAAGATCAATTTGCAATTCTTTCCTCTTAAAAGGCGCACTAGTTCTGAAACAGTTTCTAAACATTTTTAACTGATTCATCTAATAATTATAACACACTAGCTGGTGCCCGCGACTTCGTCCGCGTTCTGGATGAAAAGTACCCTAAAGTATGTCTCTTCTGGTGTCCCAGACAACGTGTAAGCAAAATTTCATGGTGATCGGTTTAGTAGTTTTTGCGTGAAAGAGTTACAAACATTACATACATCCATACAAACTTTCTCATTTATAATATTAGTATGTACGGATTATAGGGGATAACATTGTAAGTTTTTATTTTAATTATTGTAATAATTATTTATTAAAGTAAAAAATGTATTGCGTTGAAGAGCATAGATATATAAGCATACAACATAGAACAACAAGTCAGAAGCCATTAGAAATTTAACAAAATATTTTTATTATACTATTTTAAAGTACTTCAGAATTGTAAAATTTTAATAAGTAACATTTTTTTTTCTTAATAATTTATGCCAGCTTTTTTGGACTTTTATTACAAAATCAGTAAAGTAATTTAACTCGGATGAAATCGGAGAGCGGACGACCTCCCTCAGTGGACTCAAGTTCTTGTTGAAAATTCCAGACAGATCCGATGATGATGACGATGAATATTAACTACATATTTTGGTTACTGTTAGTTGAGAATACGGTGTTTTTATCGTATGAAAATGATGAATCCACTGTGCGCCACCGCCGAGCCAACATAAATCACAAAACAAGGCTTTCGCTTACAATTTATTTTATTTTACATAAAACTCCCGTGGGACATGTTACGGTTTCACCAGACGGCTACACGGTACACAAATCAGAGATTGTATTCTTAACACGATCGAGTCGATACTAGTACAAATGTGTTATTCTATAAAAAATATATTAAAAAGCTTTAATTTTTTTTTTATTTATTATAATTGGAAAAACATGAAACTTTATTAAAGTTGTATAATTAATAAACTATTAATATATATTATTGATAATGGGTTTGCTCTTGGCCAGTATCTAGCCGTGCAGTAAGGAAAGACGACGGAGCGAGCCAACCTAGATACTTTTCGTTAGTAATCGTATCAATTGCGAACTGTTGACAGCTGTTCTGAAGATTCCGACCTTCTGTGGGGCTCAAAATGATTAAACTATTCAACAATTCGGAAAAAACGCTTGGTCGATATCAATAGCGACACCAGAGCTGGCTATTACAGAGTAACTTACTATCAAAGAAGTAAAACATCCAAGCTACCTTAAATAGTATATATTAAAGTCTGGTATATCTGTCTATCTGCTAACTCTTCCTCCTAAATCACGTTACGGATTTTGTAGCGGTTTTCACCATCAGTTTTTCTACCTAACGTATTTTAATTAGGTTTTCACTTATGAAAATATCAAAATGTGTGTATATAAAAAATGCATTACGAGCGAAGCCGGGAACAGGGTCGCTAGTATTTAATATTAATTTAATATTTAGTATTTTATTTGTAAATGATTTCTATAAATAAGCAAGACTCATGAAATTGCGCACGTAATAGAGAGAGAATTCCGTTAACAGAATAGCTAACTAAAAAAAATGCGCATTAGATTCCGTTATTTATGTACCGTACAACTTTGAGTGGAATTAACCCATAATTTGTCCACGTCTCTGTAAGTACGTTCTCCTTTTAGCGTGACAGGTTTTTTTCCTCGGCTGTGCCGATAGCCTGCGACTGAGAGCGAAGGTAAACTGAAATGGGAATGTAATGGATTGGAATGAAAAAGGTAAATTTATTTACTCATTTTATTTTTAATTGAAGCGAATTATATTGTTTATTTTTACTGTTTTAGTTGAAATTAACAACATTCAGATATACAAATATTTTCCTACATATGAAACGTAAGTTTATAAATATCCACTAAGCCCTTCATATACATATCGTTTATTTTGGTATTAAAAATATCGAAAAATATAGTAAAATATTAAAATTATATTTGAGAACTTGGAGCGATGAAGCGGAGCGCTGCCAAATGGAGCACTCGTGAATGCTGGCCTTTAAAATAGAGTAGAGTACTTCGTAGAGGCCTCTCTACGGCGTAGAAGTAGTTGTCTGGTATCATCACTGATAAGCTAAGCTACGAATTGTAACTGCCCTGTGGCCTTGGAGTTATCAAGTAAAATTTTGTGTTTGATACAAGTCTAGATGTATTGACACCACATAACGCTACGTCAGTAATAAGTCTTCATTCGGCTCCTTTAACGGCATAGATTTAACGATTGAACGAAACTCAGGAGTTTTGGGTTCGATTCCCGGCAGAGCCAACTTTGCAAATGAATTTTCAAAAATTAGCTCGGGTCTGAACGTGGAAAGTAATGGCAGGGCACACTGCGTTTCGCAGTCTTTAGAGCATTAGAAGGAACCCTAAGTATGGGTAAATCTTACAAATAAAATTAACATAAATTAATTAAATAAGGAAAGTCGTTTGTCTATAGAGTTTAAAGCTATTCTAAAGAGTTTATAACATGGAAACAATACTGGCTTATTCCCCATACAAAAGTGTGATAATTAAAGTTATATACTTTTACGCATTGCCGTTAACAAAACTCTTTTGAAAGCAAGTGAACATTAGAAGTTGAGACCGGAACGCTAGCCGCAGGCAAGGAACATCCTCGCTTCTCTATTCATACTCTGTACTCAGCAGAGAATATCACAGAGTTTCCTTGAAGCAATACTGTCTGCACATTGATGCATGCTTGCTAGAAACGTAACCATTACTTTTAAGTACAAGGTACAAGGTAGGCTTATATTTTTGATAACAATTAATTGATATTTGTTGTAAAGTGATTTTAAAGTGGAAATATCTTCAAAATGAAAAAGATTTATGAAAATATTAAAACATTATATATTTTCTAATCAAAGGATTTGACACAAGTACAATTTTTCAATCAAACAGAAAAATCAATAATTCTAATAATATGCATACAATGTGACAGTATCTATTTAACTACCTTGAGGTTGTATATCTTCAACAATATTATATATAAATCATCAATGGACGATAAAATCACTAAATGTATGTTCAGTTACTATTCTTAAATAGCTTCACCAGTCAAATTCCAATATGGTTAAAATCTCTTTTGCATATCTAGATGTAAAGATTAATAAATATCAGTTGGTTTTATCTGATGTGATTCGGATGATTCAGGTCTTTCTAGTCGGTTGGTATATTTATATCAATGTTCAGACATGTTTGTTCAGCAGCCACTCGAGTTTCCTTAGATTAAACCACCACTTGAAGTGTACAAGCTTAGACGCATCCTAGTACAGATTGAAATTTTATTGCAATGAATACGAAACGGAGAAATTAATTTATTTAGCACCTTTTTAACACAAGTCATCATTAAATTTTTCTTTTTCTGTATATACATTAAATATCTTATGATATTTTAAGGTTTGAATTAATAAAAACCGGTGCTCCATATGAATTGCTGAATATTGGTACAGCAATCAAACAGTTGATTTTTTCAGATAGAAGCTTGCTCTGGTAGTCAATATTACCAACATTTTTTTATAAATATATATTTCTTTTATTGTAATTATAATAGCACCTTTTATGTTAAGCCTTGCACCGGGGTGCAACGCAATTTATCCAAGTGCATTCTTGTAATTATAATAATGTAGACTGAAATTATCTTACAACGTTTTTGCCCGAGGCAGACTCAGCTAATAGTAAATTGCAAGTTCCAACTAAAGTCTTTAAAACACACAAAAGCTCCCACGAGTGACTTAAGAGTGGCCGAAGCGATGAAAATTCCTTCAAATGAGGCACTTTAGAATTTTTAAATTGCAACACAGCGCCATCTAACGACAGGGAGCCGGAAATGAGGGAGCGAGCGCTTACTTCCGGTTCAAATCATTTCCCGGATGCAAATACAGGTTTTGTAATTTTCTCAATTTTCATACCTGACGACGACGCTTTTTATACCTGTTGAATTTTCTTCAGTTACATAATTTTCCGGTACAAGGGCAGAAGCTGGTAGGTGTAAAGTCGACACATTTTCATCCTTATTACAACGCAATATAGCTTAGAAATACCATGTTACGACTTTAATGGTTGTGGGCTCTTAAATTACGGCTAGGTAATTGTATAATTTACATGAGAGTGACGGTTAACGCTTGTGACAGGAAAAAATGCATTATATTTTCCATTTAAAGTAAATCATATTTTCTTTTACAATATATTTCTTTATTTTAGTCTGGCGGCAGTAACCACACCCTAACAGAATATCACCATGAAATAATAGTATGTGGTCTTTTGTATTTCGGTGAGTGAGTAAGGGAAAGGGATGCCAGAGTCCATTAGCCCATTCCTTCCTTATACCTTATCCTTAATCCTTCTATGGTCGGTAGCGCACTGGCAGATAGCGAACTTGAATGCACAGAGTATATTATTTCTATGCCTGCATCACACATGACGTTGCTTGTGTTATAGGCGAGCAACGAGAAACGAACAACCATCAAGTGGACCGTCAGCCTTAACATAACGACCTTAACATAAAAAAAACATCTCTCTCTCTCTCAATGTCATCTCAATGAGGTTGACGGCTAACCTTCAGTCCTGAAGGTTAGCCGTCAACCTCCTGAACCGGTCCCTGTCAAGAACCAACTGGAACAGCTGCTCGACCGAGGCAATTCCAGTCCACTCTCTGATATTTCTGAGCCACGACATTCTTCTTCGCCCAACGTGTCTCTTGCCTTCCACCTTACACATCATAATCAATTGGTGCAGACATCTATCGTGCCTAAGCACGTGGCCAAGATATTCAATCTTGCGTTTTTTGCGTTTCATACCTTCGTTCGTTTGTAGTACCTAGAAAATGGCGCCAAAATATAAATAATACATAAAATGTATCTAGGTACGGACACCACAAAAAACACATTTCATTAAGATGTCTTGAATGTGATTAAAACTTCGGAGTGTTTGTGAAAATTATTTTGAAATGAAATTTTTGAAAATATCAGCACGCAAAAATGTTTGTACATTTTTAATGTTTTTTCTGAAAATTTATACGAGACATGAGAGAATATGAGGTCAAACTTATTTGATAAAACAATGTAGGAAATTATCATAATTATCTGTTGAAAATTAGTCTATAAAATTATCACAAATTTGTATCCTAATTCAAAACGTTCCATCAAAACATTTTTGGAGTGAATTGATTTGCATAACATCAAAATTGTCACACGAATGCGTTATGTTATGCGTTATAGTTACGTTCTATTTTTTGAATATTTTAGAATATCTGAAGTTTCAGAGATATTGCGCCATCTACACAATATTACTTAAAAAGAACAAAGTTTCTTTCGGCGTGTTCGAATTGTAAAAATTTAAATTTTATAATCGTTCCTAAGGAGTAAACTTCATACCGGAGTTGACACACATTTTTTTTTCAATACCATGACGAAATGTTTGCTTTCACTGAAATAATGTAACGTTCAAAAATAAATAAAACAATTGAAAACAACCTGAATATTTGTCAATATAGTTTGCTTCTTCATAAATATTGTCCTTTTTTGTAAAGATATCGCCTAATATCGCCACCTTCTGAAAAACGATCTGTCTATATACCATACATTTTAAGTATTCAACAATCAAATGCCTCGAAGCGGAATGTTTCAATATTCCAGAAGCAAGCAATAAATTAAAAACAAACAACGTTTTGCAAATTTAAAATGTTATTTTCATCGGACAGTTCGAAAATTTCAATTTCACCGCGAGTTAATTTTGAAATTATTCAAATATTTTTCCCGATAAATGGGTCCTTTGAAATTTTAACGCGACCATCACGCCGACCGAACCTGTTATAATTACCGACGATATCAAAGGATTATTTTTTTATTAAAAGAATACAAAAGGCTTTTGACGCTCCAGTAATAAATTTAACACATTGTAAAGTTTATCGATAGGTACATTAAGTACATTAAGCATTTTTAATGAACGTGTCGGTCCTGACGATACGCATTAACCGACCGTCATTTGTAACATTCAGTGCTCTCCTGACCAACAAAATGAACAGACCTTATTATCGTCACACAAAGACAACATAAAGAGGCTATGTGTAAGACCATAATATAAAAATTTCATTAAAACTGTCTAACGGATGGTGAAAACCGCATAAAAACCTATTGCGTGGTTTAGGAAACAAGCACAGACAAGTACAGACTGACAACGCTAAGCAACTTCAAATTAAGTAGGTATAATATTGTAAGGAAGATAAAGCTAACTACATTGATATTAATTACGAAATCGCTTTTTACGACGATGACACACACATCCGTACTCATCCAAAGGTTACACACGGAGGCTTTCAAATGATGTAGACTTGTGAAAGTAACATTTGTACAATGTAGCCAGGCTATGACTAATTACTTGCTTTGAAGGCATATGCCGGATCCACTTCCAAATAATTTATTACGTCGGCTTGACGATACAATCCCACAACTTAACGTAAATGTTTTGGGTGTAACAATTTAATTATTTAACGCTACATTTATCCTCTGGCTTCACGTGTGTGAAACTAAAATTACACTGTTACATAATATTATCCTAATATATTCTTTATCGATACTATGTAAAAAGTGAACAGTAAGTACACCATCATTTCCCAGAAGGATAGATCAGCAACAACCTGAGTACCCCAGCAAGCCTTGGGTACTAGACCCAAGATCCTTATTAGGTCGTCAATTTACTTAAACGACTAAAAAGAGAATAATAGTACGCTGAGAATATCCTCATTATTTTTTTTAACATAATTAAGTTTTATGACCATCTACTTCGGTTACATTAATTATACCACTTTATGTTTATTCCAAATACTTTTATAGTCCGACCGATATATCAGAACTAAAATTCCAACCATAGATATGCGGACATACGACAACGACCTCTCTTCGCGAACGCGTTCATTCAACTAATTAACAAGTTCAACTTACTGGCACACGCCGAATGAATCTGAACGAATGAACACCTCTTTTTGAAACGTCACAGAGCACTTTTCAGTCCACTTCAGTTGACATAAATATCAGATGCTAACATAAGGTATTTATACACTCTCTTACTTACGCTATCCTAGTAAAGTCTATTTCATATCCTATTTTTGTGTTTGCCTTACTTAACTTTGCGCAACATAAATTGTCTTCCAAATCTTATCTCATCTGTTTTAACATCAGTGACAATGTATAGAGGGAACTACTTCATTGTCCCTTTTAACATGCCTTTCAATAAATAAACGCCACCTCCACTATACCTTTGAAAATCGATGACACTACATCCTTTTAACCAACAAACTGGCATGAACAGAAAAGGTCCGGGCCGCCCTTAGTGATGGAGACAAATTTTACATACCTCACACTACTGCTCTCCTTGTCTAATACGCAGTGTTCATTATACAATGAAGGTCCGCTTCCAAAAGCGAAAATTAACAAGATTCAGAACAAGCGATGTACGACAATGTTTAGATGTTTTTGTGTAAATCGAAAAATGCTTCACTAGAGGAAAGGCTGATGTGATTTCGACTGTCTTACGAGTACATACAAGTCTTATACCTCACATTTAAGATTTCAAGATACGTATATTTTATCTACTACTTCTATGTTATATAGTATTTACTTTAGTATATAGATATCTATATAATATATCTACAAGTATTTAAAAGTAAATACGGGTCAGAAACCTGTTTCTACGAGAAGGTGCAAAAAATGTACAGTTTTGTACATACGTGTATTTAAAGACGATAACAATAAAATTTTAGTGCAAAAACCAACCAACAAAATATAGTTTAACAGCTTGCATTCGCTACATTAAGGCGAGTGCCAAAGAGCTTATTGTAAGAAACTTAGATGTACTAAAGTTATCGATAGTGCAAACATTCCGACCTGCGGATCCGTTTCAAAATATTATTTAAGGTTCACATAGTGTTCACTATTCGCACACGGAATGGTAGCTGTGTTTGGAAACATTACATTGACCCAAATGTTTCGAACTTTTAAGTTGGATAAATAAACTTAATTTTGAAATTTAAAAGTTTACATATTATCTACTAAAATATTAAACTTAATTTTGAAAATATAACTTAATATAACATATCTTTATAATCTACTAAAATAGGTATTATACGAAGTTTTAATGGTATCAAAACATTTTGATTATTTATTTTGTTTGGCTACCATTGTTACCAGTTTAAAATGGTAGTATAGTTGTTATAGCCAATCAATTATTAAAGTTTATAGATATACATTATGAAACGTCATAAAACGTGAAATAAAATATAGTTACAATAAAAAATTAAAACCTTTAAAATTTTCAGCATCCTATCTATTGAGTTATTTTGTTCATAATAGTTTGACTTTATTTTCACGAAGATCTCACAAGAACGCTACTCTGAAGCATCCTTAAGTTGTTCAACAAAATAGTACACATGTTAGCTTGGAATGTAGCCAAATACCCCAACAGTCATTGTAATCCTCGTATTTTATTTGATACGTAACATTTCCACGTTCTTCATGTCTGTTGACCATTTAATTCTGGTATTTAGCTCACATATAGTTTAATGTTTGTCGCAGTGCAATAAGAATGCAGCCAGCTTCGTGTAAAAGATAATTCTGTGGCTAAAACATAAAGAGTTTGCTAATGGAAGCTCCACCTAACTCGGATGTCACTGACATAACTGTGAAGAAGAAACACAGTTAGTTGAACACAGTAGATAAACTCGTAATTTTTAACATACCTATTTTTTTAATGCTGAAGTTCAGAGAGTTCAAATATACTCATATACTTAGTATAACTTATATACTTATACTCATATACTTTAGTATTTATGGTAAGCTACTAACTATAGGATACGTACATGCCACAATGTTAACAATAATACAAAAATATATATATAGAAATCCCACTAATCAAGCCACTATCCGAAATTAAATTGAGATATCGGTTGTATGCAGTGCTTACTTAAGGTGCGATTTCACCATACTCTGTTAGTGTTTGCCATCGCTGTTAATTCATTTAACAGACGTTTAAAGTATGCGAGTGACAGCGTTAAATGACTTAACAGCGATGTCGATGTCTAACAGAGTATGATGAAATCGCACCTTAGTATAGTGTGAAACAGACGTAGAATTATTAACTCCACACAATATGGTATTTTTTTATTAAACTCTAGCGACCCTCCTGCGGCTTCGGATATATTTAATTTTCCAGACATTTTTTAATACTTTTCTTTCCATAACTACCTTCCTGGAACTTGAAAAAATAAAATATACAAATTTAAAAAAAAAAAATGATTATATTATTACTATGATTTATATATCATACAGTAACCGCTATAAATAACCACTAGACAAGTATTTATACTTTATAACTTTTCAGATTCATTACTATAAAATTGAATGCTGTGATGGCTTGCTCGCGACATCATCTCTTTTGACAACCACTTTGAGCTTCCTAAACTAAAATTACCTAATTGTTAATTATTTCGCCAGTCCCGGCAAAGGGATTTTGCATTTGACGTTGAATTTCCGTTATAGGTGCTTTTACCGCAGCTTGACTCTACCCTTCTTCTGTAACAATCTAATATCTATCTAACACAAAGAGGGCCGACTGGTCGCTTTTTGGGCTACAATTGAAGCAGGCTTTGCAACAAAATAATATAACGGAAGAAGCTGTATATAATTTGGACAATAGGAACGATCTGGAAAAACTAATTGGCGAATATCTAGAATGCATAGCCACAGCCTGCCACAATTCAATACCAAAATTAAAAATGAATCCAAAATTTAAATTACCTTGGTGGAGTGATGAGCTACGTGATCTCAAGTTGGACATGACGAGGAAAAAAAGGCGCATATCATGCGCTGCAGGAAAGCGTCGCCCGTATGTGGTGGCCGACTACCTCGCAGCCAAGGTAAAATATGAGGATGCAGCGAGGGCTGCTCAGACCGCGAGCTGGAGGGAATTCTGCCAGAAGCAAGATAGAGAAAGCATGTGGGACGGGGTCTACAGGGTCATAAGAACCACGACTAAGAGAAAACCAGACAAACTGTTAATTAAGGATGGCGCGTATCTGGACCCTGGAGGCTCCGTACGGCTCATGGCTGAGACATTCTTCCCTAGCGATGATCCGTCGCTCGACAGCGAAGAGCACGTAGCAATAAGGACTCTCGCTAAAAGATCCCGTATCGGGACGAGCTTGAGCATCAACGACCCACCATTCACAAGCGAAGAGTTGAATAGAGTTGTGGAAAGTTTTAACCCCAAGAAGGCACCAGGCCTAGATGGCTTTACTGCGGACATCTGCGCTGCGGCGGTGACGGGGAATGAAGGGGTGGCACTGGGCATTATGAACAAATGTCTAGAGTTATCCTGTTTTCCCGCAATTTGGAAACGAGCAGCGGTGGTTGTCCTCAGAAAGCCGGGAAAAAAGGATTATTCCTCTCCCAAATCCTACAGACCTATAGGACTGCTACCAGTCCTGGGCAAGGTCCTGGAGAAACTATTGGTGCGTAGGATCAACTGGCACCTGATGCCGAAGGCAAATCCAAAACAATATGGTTTTGTCCCCCAGCGCTGTACGGAGGACGCTCTCTATAATCTGGTGGAGTTTATTAATAATAATATTAAAAACTAATTAATAAACATCGTCGTCTCGTTAGACATAGAGGGCGCATTCGACAGCGCGTGGTGGCCCGCCATTAGGTGCCGATTGGCCTCGAAAAACTGCCCCGGGAATCTGCAGGACCTTGTGTCTGACTACTTCCGGGAGAGATTGGCCATAGTTCAATATGCGGGTCGGTCGTGCGAGAGGGTGACTTCGAAAGGATGCGTACAGGGGTCGATCGGTGGTCCCACATTCTGGAACGCCTTAATGGACCCACTGCTGGAAATGCTAGACTCCTTGGGGATTTACAGTCAGGCCTTCGCGGACGACATCGTCCTGGTTTTCTCCGGACCCAAAACGGAACCACTTCAGGCCAGGGCCAATGAGGTTCTTGCGCTTGTGCATGGGTGGGGTAATGAAAATAAACTAAAATTCGCGCCTCATAAAACTAAGGCAATAGTTATTACTAAAAAGTTGAAGTATGAGGAACCACTCATGCATATGGGGGGGACCTCGATAGAAGTGGTTCCAGAACTTAAGATCCTAGGCCTTATTATTGATAAAAAACTAACTTTTGGTCCTCATATCCGATACATATGTAAAAAGGCTAGCAACATATACAAAGCAATGGCACGTGCTGCAAAGTTGTCGTGGGGACTGAGTCCGGAGGTAATCAGGACCATGTATGTCTCAGTTATAGAACCCATTGTTTTGTACGCCGCCAGTGTTTGGGCCCCCGCCGTGGAGAAACTTGGCATAAAAAAGCAATTATATGCAGTGCAGAGGGGTTTCGCCCAGAAAATTTGTAAGTCGTACCGGACCGTCTCCCTAAACGCTGCTCTCTTATTGTCGGGTCTCTTGCCCCTGGACATGCGCGTAGTGGAGGCAGCACGGATTTACGAGGCAAAGAGGGGCCTACCACAGTGGCATTTAAAAGGCAGGGAAGTTGAGAGGGGAGTATCCTTCCTGGATGCCCCTCATCCCGCCGCCCGAGTCGCGGTCGAATTTGCGGACATCGAATGTGAATCGGAAATAGATCTCGCAGGACTGAAGATTTACACAGATGGAAGCAGGATCGGCGGCGGGGTGGGCGCGGCACTTTCCTGCTGGAGGAATGGAACGGAGACGGCATCAAAGAAGTACCGGCTGGAACCCTTTTGCACTGTTTTTCAAGCCGAATTACTAGCAATCCGCGAGGCTACGGTCATGGCCTTAAAAACCAAAGACCTAGAAATTGACATCCTCAGTGACTCGCGGTCCTCACTGGAGCTCCTGAGGGGTGGCACCACATATCATCCGCTGGCCCACTCCATCCTGGAGAACTTGCGCACAATAAGGATGCAGGGAAAGTGCATAAGGTTCTTCTGGGTGAGAGCCCATGTGGGGATCGCGGGAAACGAGAGGGCTGACCAGCTGGCAAAAGAGGGAGCTCTCAAATTAAAATGTCTACCCAAATATGACAAATGCCCCCTCTCGTGTATAAAGCGGTGGATTAGGTGCGAGACTGTGGCTAAGTGGAGGCTAATTTACAATAACGGTGAAACGGCGGGAGGAACAAAAATGTTCTTTCCCGACGCTGAAGCGGCGTACAGAATGATCAGAAAAATAAAAATGACGCCACCACTTGTGCAGGTGCTGACGGGACACGGGAGTTTCTCGCAGTACCTGCACAGGTTTAATATAAAATCCAGCCCGGACTGCGTCTGCGAGCCTGGGGTGCAAGAGACAGTGGAACATCTTCTGCTCGAGTGCCCCAGGTTTGCACTCGCCAGACTTGGGCTGGAAATACACATAGGAAAAAAAATCGAAAGACGGATCCTGCCAGATCTGATAACGAACAAAGATGATTCTAGGCAGTTTTTCAATTTCTGCAATAAAATAATTGAGGTAGTAAAAAAGGCTAACGCGACCGCCTGACTGGATCCTGGGATTCCCTATAGAGGGATAAGATATAAGGGAGGAGGGATGGATGGAGGATGAATTGTCTCGTTTTAAAATAAATAAACACAAGCAATACTAGATATATTTTCTTTTATTAAAATCAACAAAGTCTCCGATTATGTCGGAGGTTGAGGCTTTAATCCCCCAAACCCCCGTATTCTAAATCAACATTATTTTGAAATCTGCAAATGTAAAAATAATATAATAATAATAATACATAATAATAAGTGTAACTGTAAATTTATTTTGTTATTTAAAATTAAGTTGAAAATTGTAAATTTATTTAAAATAAACGGCCTGCGGGGGTGGCGTAACCCCTGGGGGAAATATTAAAAAAAAAAAAAAAAAAAAAAAAAAAACAATCTAATATCATTCAAATATCTTAAATTCAATTCTTCAATTAAATTCAAATTCTCACAAAAATTAAAGGAGTAAAAAATAATCAAGAAAAATAGCAAAGAATTTATTCTTAGGTTATTTTCAACAGTCTGTAACTTGAAGACAAAATGTCGTACAGTAAATTAAAAAAACAAAAAAAATAAAAAAATAAAAAAACATTTGTAGCTCCAACTGTCTAGTTTTTGGATCTAACCTTCGAAATTTTTTGGGTTTCCAAAATGTCTAGGGGCTTTTGGGCCTTTTGGACATTTAAGTTTACTGTACGATAATTTGTCTTCAAGTTACAGCCTGTTGAAAATAACCTAAAAATGTTGATATTTTTTTGCACCTTTAATTTTTGTGACAAGCATCTTATGTCCCACTGTTGGCCATATGTTCCTATTCTTAGTGTGGTGTAACCACGCAAGCCGATTGCGGCTTAAGAGACACATGAATATTTAAAATATTGAAAGTTCTTGAAGGTATGGGTTTGGCTCCGATGCTTATTAGGTTAGAAGATTAATTTAAAGATTTGGAGCTTTTAAATAAATAATGATAATTTATTATATAAACTTAAGTCTATAATAGTTTATATTATTGTACTTGAAAAATGAATTTTACGAATTTTAGCGTTTCTCTATTAATAAATGAACAAAAGGTCAACCCTCTTGGCTGTCAATGCAAAATCAATGGTACACAATCTATTTAATCCTCAAGCCTTCAGATAGTCATTGAACCATCAAAGGTTTCGACCAACTTTAAGATAATCCATATAAATCCAACAGAAGCTCGTGTCCAAGAGGGTGCTGTAATCGGATCCTTATAAATCCGTTTGGCAACTACTCAAACGATTTCAATTCCTATAGTAACAAACATAGATGTTACATGAGCTTATTCATAATCGACTAGGGATTCGCTCTTACGCTTCGCACGTATGCATTTTTTGTGAAAACCATATACACGAAGCTTCCTCGTTGATTGATCTTTCCATTCTGTCAGGTTATTCAGTAATCGTACTGCTTCCATATGGGCAGATGGACAGCCCAATTTATGTCATTATTAAAATGACAAAAACTTTTCTATAGTAAAGCCACTACGACAACGCAAACAGTGTAAACAAACCCGCCCTCTACTGAGTTTTACAACACCGAGTAATGATAATGTGTTTATAATGATAATATGAAAAGCAACCGCCGCTATCTGTTTCATGGTACAGAGAAGCGATCTTGAAAACACTTGGTTACCTTATTATGAATTTTTATTTTTCATTTAAGTAAGAATAGTTGCGTACACAAAAAAATGGCTGAACATATGCAAAATTAAATTAAAAAATAAATTAAAAATAAATGCGAAGAACGCCGCGCCGTGGGTTCTTAGCATTATTGAAACCGTGCGTTGTAAGTGATGAATTTTGTAAAAAAATTGATAACAACATAGACAAAATAGACAGTTTCGTAATTACCTTTAGTAATTCTAAAACTTCTGAGAACCCGTGTAGTTTGTCAGAGAATGAATAACAAATAATATCGTGTTAACCATTTATTTTATTAAAAAAATGTTAGGAACCCCTGAAAGTTTGTTTATATTATTTGCGTTTTCATATTGGCTTTACTTTAGTAACTTTATCCCGGTACATTAAAACAAAAGCAACTACATATATAATTCCTCCCCAATTAAGTTGGTCCTCCGTGCATTGCGGATTTGGAGTCCAATTTGATTACCTTAGGTTAATTAACGCATTTAAGCATTACTGCGAAACCCTTATTTAAGGGTCTTAAGCCCTTTATTTCATTTGAGCTAGTGTGATTTAGTAAATTACTAATTTAAAATAGGGTGAAATCATTTAATAGTGGAAGTTACTCATTAGTGTACGTCTCAAAATAAATAGGGAACAATGCCACATTCGGAATATTGAGAATATCACAGTAAAAAAATGTTAGAAAATCATAGTCAAATTAAGTTCTAAGTTAGACAGGTTAATAAAACTTATGAGTCGGCTTAACATAGTCAAAATCATAGAGGTGAACATTTTGCTTTGGACAAAGTTTTTGTGTAAAAATAAAATTTTAAGAATAACATAGGCATTTTAATAGACAGCTATCGTACACTTTGCGTATTTATTTTTAGAAATAATGTATTCAAACATTTTAAACAAAAATATAACCTAATAATGACGTGTCCTTAAACCGTGTTTCGTAATTCAGATACCGTCGGCCTATCTCATTGTGGTATTGTCTCTTTTTGTTTGTATATTTTACAAATCTAAAATTTGTAAATTACTATATTTTTTTATTTGAAAATTGAACCTTTAAAATTTTGAATAAATAAATAACCTAATATCCTTCGAAATTGTCTTGTGATAAATCTCCGCAAAGGAGACATAAATCATGATATTACACAATTAGACATTTCTACAACATTTATATTGCAATTACCACAAAAGTCAAAAGTTAGATAATGCTGATAATAGATACTATACAACCAACGTGTGGTTTTGTATCGGTAAGTCGTGCATTACATCTAACTTGTCCACTACCTGAACCACACACAGGGGACTGTTAACATTTACAAGTTTGTATTGCTGCAAGAAGTTAGGAAAGTTCCTTGTGAAGTTCGGCATAGTTTATGCTACCCGCTACCCTTTTATCCTCGGATCGGGGTTCTATAAAAGGCGGGCGAAGTTTTAATCCTTTGTACACTTTCGCTTTCATCGTGTTTTTTGTTGATTTAAAAAGAGATAAGTAGAATTTAAAATTCACTTTGAAGTATGCAATTGAACCGGAAAATTATTGAATTAATACTTAACTCAATATCTAGGTCAATAAATAAAATATATTACAATATTTTCTATACTTTGTATAGGAATGAATATCGCTATAGTAATGAACTGATAACACGCTTCTTTTATTGACAGACAATCTGACGGTATATGGCTATTATCTATGAACAATGGATGGATGCCAGAGCTTTGCCTTCACAGACTCAAGTAAGAAAACGAAAATGAACATACTTGACAATTCCATTATTCAGTAAGGAAATGTTAGGCAGACAGACTGACGCTGTAAATGATGATAGGTAGCTACTGTTGCCTATTACTAGCAGCAACGCTATGAGGGCTGAAAGTGCGCTGCCAACAAGGATAGGAATAAGGAGAGGATTACTCACATACAAAAATATAACGCATAAGTACGATCAGTTGTAAAGGTCGGTTACTGCCTCTAGATGAGATATACAGATTATGATGCCATTAATACTGAAGTAATACTAAAAAAGCTTATTTTGTGCAACCATTTCTGGAATTTCAGTGAAATCTGTCATAACTTGTAAATAAATATAAAATTATTAGGAAAAACAATAGAGCAGTAAGTACTTATCGAAACGCCCCACCGCACATCGCAAGTAACCAGAGCTCGAGAACTAAAAAAAAATAAAAACTATAACGAACGATATTTCATACAAGCCCGACAGCGGAACCGAGCCAAAGGTTTTATTTTACTTCGCGGCGAATTTATCGCTTCCCACTTCCGTAGCGATATTTGTGGTATACCGTTTCACGGTATACCGGTATTTACTGATGTTTATCGGGAGATTGTAAGCGCACGCATTAAATGCAATCAGCATTAAATTGTCTGCCATTAGCACTAGGTATTTCGTACTGGCTTTCTTACTGTGGATTTGCATAGAATTTTAATAAGAACATTGCGATGAACTCATGCATACAAATAAATAAAAACTAAAGTTTTTTTTTCTGAGGCTTGGAAATAAAGGCTTTTTATTAAATTTCAAATAATATAGTCCAACGTGTATTTTAGTAACATAGGCTATATTTTATAAAAAGTTACGCGAACGAAGTTGCGTGCAACAGTTAGGCAATTATAAATAACTAATAGTTTTTTTCCACCACTTTATATTTGCCCTTTATCTTAGCTATTAAAACACTTATCCAATCTTTCTTTTTTAAGTTCTTTTTTAATTTTTATTTTTAGATTATCCTCCTGGAGTAGTATAGGTACATATTTTCTGAATAAAATGTACCCTATATCCTTTTCTTTATCATTAACAACGTGTGTGAAAAACTTCATGATGATCGGTTGAGTAGTTATAGCGTGAAAGTGTAACAAACAAACAAACTTACTATTCATAATACGTAACACTAGTTAAGATTATCTTACAAAAGAACATTATTATTATAACTTAACCGAATTTAATACACATGCTTAGCATTACTTGAAAATAATAATAATTTAGGACATTTACAATCACGACTTAATGGCGTCCAAAGCTAAAATCCCGCAGATCGTTCGTAGCTTTCGAGAGTGAAAGCACTCTATAATTAACCATCTATAATCTATAATCAACAATATCTATAATTACTTTAATCAATAGTTAATGCTAATTCACGAGACCAGTCCACGTGGTAATTGAATTGCTTAACTAATAGGCGAGCAATTTGCCTAAGTGCGTCCCCCGGACGACTCTGCGCCTAAATTCAATATTTCTCCTTTCGACTTGACCTCATTTCAAAGCGACAAAGTCACCAACATTAAGATGAAAATAACTTACTGTTACTATAACAAGAATAGTGACCTTCCGCTTAATGGTAGGTGACTATATGTTATCTTATTTAAAACAATGGTTTGTCTATATTGAAAATTCATTGCCATAGGGTTAATGATAAGGAATTAAGGAGGGAATAGGGAAATGGCTTCTGTCATTTTTTACTCCCTCATCGAAACACAAAAGCACACGTGCTGTTATTTCTCCGTGATCTTCTCTAAGCGGCTTCAGAGGGGCTGTCTAATTTAAGACCGCGAAACGCAATGTGTTTAACTTAACTTTTTTTCCTCATGTTGTTTCCTCAACTTTCTTCAAAAATTGAGCTATCAAAAACATTTTTTTTTTAAATCCCTTTTTCGCATTTATAATAACACACCGCTAAACGCTACAAAAATAATACCTACTAAACCTTGCATGCAGAAAATATATGAAAAAGTATTCTCAAACAAGTGCTCTATTATTGCCAAGACGCCTTAATACAAAATACATGCACCGACAAATACTCGTTTTGAGAACAGTAAAAAACAGAGTAGCTGTACCGATTACGGCAAAATGCAGGTTTGATTCCAGCCCAGTAAAGAGAAGCCAATCAAGGCACGTATTCTTAGTCAACCAGCCTTGTAAATGGGGCATCGGAAAGGAGGTTATTCTAAGAAACGATATTAAAACAATATCGAAACAAAGGCGATACAAGTACCAAACCAATTTTCTGTTTTTTGCAAAAAACCTCGATGTTGCTTTCTTTATAACTTAGAATATTTCTTTCCAAGGGTTCTGTTAGATTATTATATTATATAGTTATGTTATATTAGTATATAATATAACTAGCTCTTACACGCGACTTCGCCTGCGTATTTTTTTTTATAAAATTTAGCCTTTGTTACATGATAATACATGATGATAATGTAGCTATTAGGTGAAAGAATTTTTGAATTTATTCGCAACAAACATACAAATTTTTCTCTCTTTGTAATATTAGTATAGATATAACAACATGTATTTCCACATTAATACTGAATACAGCCTTCTTAATGTGAAGTATTTCACTAAATGTCTTTGCAGGTCTTCTGAACAATGAGGTGACGTGAAGTGAAGCTTTGAAATTTTAAAGCGAGCAAACCCACGGGAAAAGTGCTTGTTTTACTTATCCGCGCCTTACTCGTTTTGTAATTTAAAAGGGAAAGTCTAAAATAATCTAAATAGAGTACCGCAAGTAGCGGGGCAAGGCCCAAGCTACCGGCGGTTAGGGCTGCAGAGTGAGGAACCTCCTGACAATTCGTGCCGTGTCAAGAAGTACCGCCTTCTGTATCTGTCCCTTGACTCAGTCAGCCATCTAGTCAGAGCCTCTTGAGGTGTTGGTCGAGGCTCTTCGCTATAAGACCGTTTATTATTCTTATTATTGTTAAAATATTGCATGTTGCCTCCTCTTCTAAGAAAAGAGTAAAATCATGTGATCAGTCTCAAAAGCATTTTAATTTCCGGACAGATAGCGGCGTCAATTTCGTAGAAATATTGCCCGTTACTGGACAGGATCAAAGCAAATATCTTTAAAGCATGTTTTGAGAATTTATTTTTAAAATATCTGAACACTTTATAGATTCTGATTTTCAATTTAATCCTGTTTAAGAAAATAGAAGATAAAAGGCGAAATAACTTTAACATTCTCTCGTCAATTTGGCATCACCTGGCCCCTTTATCACAGAAAGTAAATATAAAATATAGACAAACTAATTATTTATTCTTTAGGCTCAAGTAATAGATTCTTTTCCAAAAAAATACAAATTCAAAATACAGTTAAAATATAAAAATCACCTTTGAGAAGACATCTTCGACATAATAGCACTAATGCTTTCATTCAACGAGTGAGTGAGAGATCCCAGAGCCCGTTCAGTGCTAACACCGCATTTTGCATTTACTCTTATCTTCAAACCATTCAGCTAGCCATCAAACTTTGTTATAAGAAAAAGGCTGTTTAATAACATTGATTATATTTTACTTTGTATGGAAAATTTATAAGGGGCAATGTTGAAAAACAGTAAATCCACTCTGAGCCTACTTAAATTTGAAATGCGCACTCAAAGACTTTTATTCAAATAAAGCCTTCGCACAATCAATTGTAATTTGGTACGAGTATATAGGTACTTGACAAACAAAGAAGTCCGTCCAAAAAGTATTGTTCAACAAGATGATTTACATTGAAGACGGTAAAAGTTTCATATAACTGAAGAATACAAAAGTTTTCCAAGTAAATGATTTCCCAAAGGTGTTTTCACGACTGAATTATATGTCTTTCTAAAATTTTTCTCCAATTTGACTTGTTTATTTGTCTAATCCGGCTTCAATTTGATTACTTACAGGGACCACTTTAATTAAGTATAGCCTTTTTTTATTGTCATAACTTTTCTCCTGAGGCACAGTTGATAACATCATCATCATATTATTATCAGCCTATAAGTAAGTACCCAATTGGTTGCTTTTATAATTTGCCGTAGCACGGCACGGCACGGCACGTTTTTACCGTCACGGTAAGATAGGAAAGAAAAATGTATGTAATTGTATGCAGACGCTTTTAATTTATCATCCACGGTGACAGATATTGGCATTTTTAATAGATCCCCATACTGCGTCCTCTGCATCCATCAAAATTCAACCGTCCAAGAGAGAGTCTAAGAGAGAGGAATTATCTTCTTTATGTCCCCATACATAAAACCATAAAAGTCAGGAAACTGGAATACTTTAGACATATCATGCGCCGCGAGAAGTATAATCTCCTACAGCTGATCATGCAGGGGAAAATACAAGGTAGACGCAAGCCGGACAGACGACGTACTTCTTGGCTCAAGAATCTCCGCGAATGGTATGGCCAAAGTACCAGATCGCTGTTTCGAGCCGTCGCCTCGAGGATTAATGATATCCAACATAGCTATAATGATATCCAACCTCCGAATGGAGATGGCACTAGAAGAAGAAGAAGATGTCCTTACATGCAATGTTATTCAAGCCTGTATCATATTCGATTATTTTCGCGTATATACAGCCGTAATCCGTTTCGGTTAAAAAATATGCGCCATGAATTTGTTTTGTAGACTGCGCCGGTCCCACATTCTATTTGTTTATGAAAATTGCGCCTAATCCGTATTTGCTCAGTCCGCTGTCGTCACACACATATCGTATTCAAAAATGAATATGCAACAGTGTTCTAGAACTCGGTTATCGCGTTTCGTGTTACCTCAGAGAAATTGTGCGAATTCCACTCGAAACGGAATGCCAGTGTCTATTGCTTCGGTGACATTTTTGTCGACATTCGATGCAAGGTGGCCGTTTTTTTGAGCTTGTCTCTGCAAATTATGTTTAAAAACCTTTTTCGTTTAACTGTCTTTCCACTATGGAAAACCGCTAAAAATCCCAAAAATAATACAAATTTGAATGATAGAAAATCAACCATCATAATCAATTTGAAAGTAAAAAAAAAACAATTTTTTTAATTGTTTATATACTAAAGCTAACTATTAACAAAGTAGCTACTAAACAAATTGAAAATGAAGAAAATCTGTTTACAAATAAATGAGAACAAGACTCTGAACTCTTTGTCTTTATTGTAATATCGATTCCGCATTTAATATCAAAACAAATAATTGCTCTTGTTCCTCATTTCAATTATTATGCAGTTCATGAATCTGAAGAACAGCTTTTATTATTGCTTTGCAGCTGTCCTCAACAGTAGGAATTTATTATAAAATATAAGGATAAAGTTACATAGACATCTTTCTCTTATACATATATAAAATTCTCGTGTCACACTGTTTGTAACCTCCGAAACAGCTTGTTGACCGATTCTTATGAAACATTTGTGTACTAGCTGGTGCCCGCGACTTCGTTCCCGTTCTCGATTAAAGGTACCCTATGTCTTTTCTGGTGTCCCAGACAACGTGTATGCAAAATTTCATGGTGATCGGTTCAGTAGTTAATTTTTCTTAAAAAATTGACGAATCGCAATCTAGTCTTTCCGTTTCTCAGACCCAGCGAAATTCGCTGCTCAGACCCCTATAAAACATGGAGATGACTGTATAACAACTATGCATAATATTAAAAATATTTAAAATTAGATTTATATCTACCCATAGATAGATAGCGCTGTCTGATGTCATATTTATTACCCTCGTAACAGCCTACTGGGAACTATAAATTCATGTATATTCCGGTCTGAATCTAATAATTGAAAACCATGTTTCAATCGAGGTGATAAATAATTCATTCGACACTAAACAACTCCTCACTCTAATGTAATCCGTATAGAATTTTGATTCCATTTATAAATTAAATTAAGAATTCATCAAATGTAATTATCCAATATTGTCTCAATATAATGAAATTCTAGACACCGCAATAAGATTTAAGGCTTGTTTAGACTACTTTAGTAATTTAGTTTAGTGACTGATATTTAGTAGGCAAGCTACTCGCTACTGCTCAGAAATCGTTCTATTACGTATTTGACGACACGTTTGGTCTAGTGGCTAGTAACCCTAGCTGTTAACAAAACGGTCGCGGGTTCGAATCTCGCTAGGGGCAAATGTTTATGTCATGGAGTTATGGATATTTTTTGTATTCATAATATGTATGTATTTACACAAAAAAGTAATATTTACTATGTATAGTATATCAACCGTCTGGTAATCATAATACAAGCATTATTTAATTGCTTACTGTGGAACTAGATGGTGCTGTGTAGAATGTGTAAAGATATTTCGAAAGCAAGTGAGAGGTGTTTTGCAAAATTGGAAGAAAATGGATTTACTCTATTAAATTACTTACTATACTCTCAAAATTACTCGCCTAATTTTTTGGTGTTCAGACACGTTTACTTACTAAATTACTTACTACTTTACAAAATTACTAGCTTAGTGTGAACTAGCCTTTGATAAGACTGTCATTATGTCAGTTAGTTAACTGTCACGATGACATCTTAACGATAATGCTGTATGAGATTGAAAAGTAGTCTATGGTTAAACAATTAAACGCCAACCGAAACATGAGTGAAATCAGCCCTAAAATAAATCAAGTCACACTTGTCACGGACGTCCCATAACTTGTAAGTTATGCGACTATCGCGTGCGTCTGAAATTGTAGATTTATAGACAGAGAGGAGGGTAACCAACGTTTGGCAGCGAATTAATTGCGAAATAGGTTGTGGGAAGTAAAATGACCATGATATTTATATAATCAAACTGTCGACTGGCAAGTAAGTTTACGTTAAACGTTCTAAAAGCCCTAATTCATGTATTGTAAGTTCATGTAAATTCAAGCAGTTATAATAAAAGGTTCTACCCAACAAGGACATGCAAATATTTGTATTTATTATAATTGTTTTAATAATGAAAATATTGTAATTTTTTTATTTTTCTAATACCTGATTCATTTGTAATAATTAAATATATTAACATTCTTTAAAGTCATAATAGCAACAAACTTAATAACCTTGTATAGTCAAACTCAAATATCTTGTAAATTTAGGGTCCGGCAATTCTTTTATATTAGCAGATAGTATAATGAGAAAATGTGTTTTGTTATAATCTGGATAAACGCCATTCGTACGACTACACATTAAAATACTATTTAACTATTTAATCTACTATTTTACCCTTTATAATTACAAAGCGAGGCCACTTTCAAAAATTATGTTTCCATTATAATCTAGGTCTCATCGTAACTACTAGGCCAAATGGCTCGTCAATAATGATTACGTCAGTAACTATACGGCAAAAAATCATCCCCTGTGTTACTGGTCGGGGTAAGGATCTGTCGGTTTCAGCGCCCGTTAAAGTTAACTTTGCCGATTGGAGGCCTACTATTATTACGCTTCGTGCACCTCGTAACCTTCGTATCACACTACGCAACCATATACCTACGTTAATCGACTTGTTATTATGTCAAAATCGCTATGTCATATTACCCTTCACACATTACATCTTGATTCGAGAGCTGTTAAAATCTCTGAGTAGTTGTGCATTTTAATTTTATTAATTTAAACAAATAAAATAAAATATCTATTTATCTATATTTATAGATTCTATAAAATAAAGTCATTTCAGGGTGGTCTTCTGTTGGTCTTGGGAGAGACTGCCGCCCCTCATAAGTTCCCCCGAGCGTACCTCCACTTTCGGGTACGCCGAGGTTCTGACAGGGAGCACAGGCCTCCTCGCGTGGGATAGCCGTGGCGGGGCATCGAAGTCGTGTAATAACGTCCCCACGACCCCGCCCATCAAAGGCTGCCATAGAAAGAAAGTTGTTGGGTTTTAGCTGGTAGGAATCTGGCATAACCCCGCAGTGTCCCCTTCACTGCCGGGAATCCAAGAGGATTTCTCAACGTTAAAAAAGGGTGGACTTCTGTAAATGGGTGCCTTGCCTGTCTGCCGCCGGACGAACTGCTCAAAAATGACTGCCACTGCTAATACTAATAAAATTTCTACTATGTATATAATCTCCATATAAAAATTGCATACGTGCATAGCCGTGGGCGAGTTGCTAGTTATTAATATACCTATCATTGCTAAGGAATCCGCTCATGTTACATGCTCATGTCACTGGGAATGTTGAGATTTTATTAAAAATTGTAGGAAGGCGTATATCCTGACAGGGCGCGTATCGGAGGTAAATTACAAAGTTACGCGTGTTTGTGTGGGGAGAAAAACCTGGACGTGGGTGGCATGTATGTTGAGAATGAATCTAAATTATACACGTGTGTTAACGGCGGCATGTGAAGGAATAAATAAATATGTTAGTAGAAGGATATGCGTGATCACAAGAGCGTTTCAATGTATTTTTTAGAGGTGTAAGAAAGGTTCGTATTTATATTTCACTAGCTGTTGCACGCGACTCCGTCCGCGTAACTACTAGCTGGCGCCCGCGACATCGTCCGCGTGATAAAAGTAACCTATCCTGTGTCTCGTACGTCTAAATGTTTATCTACCAAGTTTCATGAAAATCAGTTCATTCGTTTAAGATTTATGGAGGAACATACATACATAAAATACCTACACTTACAGATTTATTATTAGTATTGATTGATAGCCTATGTTACTCGCTGATAATATAGCTTTCCAACAGTGAAAGAGTTTTTCAAATCGGTCCAGTAGTTTCGGAGCCTATTTAATTGAAACAAACAAACAACAATCTTTCCTCTTTATAATATTAGTATTGACTTACTTTGAAATCATTGTATTGTAAAGCGTTGTTTTAAAGATCTAAATGAACATACATACAGAAGGACAGGCGGCGGGAAGCGACTTTGTTTTATACTACAATATATAAAGATTCTTTAGTCTTTAGACTATTGGTATTAGACCAATAAACATTCTGTCAAAGTTTTTATAAATTTAGGATTCAACAATTTCTTTATATTATTGGCTAGTATATATGCTTTTATTGCCATAACATAATTTTCGTAAATAATTTATTTATTCTTCAATAAATCAAAATGCTAATCTAAAAACTTTTGAAAACTTTTCTACTTATTTTGTTTTTAACTAGTTTGAATTAGTTCTCATGCATAACAAATATATTTTATCGTCGACTTTTTTACTAGGTATATTTTTTATATTAAATTACGTTAGCTAGTGAAAGTTTAGCGCAATAATTTTCCAACATCAAATTAAAAACGCCTCGCATAGTAATGGAGGAGTTTCCAACGCGAACTATTATGAAAATTAAACATCCCCTTATGTGAAGCCAACGTTTGTTTTAAAGATTAAAAAATGTAGCCTTTACAGAGGAGGTCCTCTGCTTAATAATTCGTGTGTTGCATTTAAATCGCCACCGTTCACAGATGGAGGAGCATTTGTGCGAGCTATTTTTATTGTCTCGCTATAGAATAGATGTAACAAAAACATAGATCGTTACCATTAATTTTCATCTGTTATTTTATCATTTCGTTGTCTTAAACTATCGCCCGCCGGTTGGCGTATTATTTCAAAATTTTCAACAGACAGAAATAACACAAATAATGTTCTCTCGCCTGGGAAAGTTGGTAGGAATAAATTTATACCTTTAAATTTACAATAGATAACTTTTTTTTACCACTTTTTCTTTGGTGTTAAAATATTTATTAAATCTTTATTTAATATATTTTTGTCAGAGGTTGAATTTTTAGATGATTAGGTACTCGAGTACAGTATTTATCAGACAACGGTATCAGACAACGTATATGGAATGGAGTAGTTAAGGCGTGAAAGTGTAAGAAAATAAACAAACTAAACTTCACATTTATATTATTAAATAATATTCATGAGCTTAAACTGTAAAGGTGAGATAGTGAAGTATGTAATATTTAAGTTTATATTCTCTTTGTGTTCGCAAAGTATACTTTAAGCCTCGCATTCACTAGCTAGGGGACAGATGTCGCGCGATACGTGCGATGTTGTGCGACGTCGCCCGTCATGCAAAGTCTGGCAACATCACTTGTTTCTTGCCCTAGTCACTATAGTATAGACGCAAAAGGTTGCGAGACATGAAGTCGGGCGACGTTGGGTTTTGTTGACCAACTTCGCCCGACATCTCTAGCGACACGTGTCGCGGTGTCCCCTAGTGAATACGAGGCTTAAAGATGAGTGGATCATGTGCCTTAAACAGAATCTTAGATAACATTTTGGCATAATTTATTTTGTTTTTTGCAATGTCTGACCTTTGGGAAATTAAATACTGACACAAAACAGCTATCATACTAGACAAATCCTACAAAGCTATTAATTACAATATATGTATAACAAGCAATATATGTATAACATCGAGTTATTTTTTTAAATAGTATACCTACCTATAGTAAGAAATAAGGATACTTATTTCTAGAGTTTAAAAATGTGTTTAATACTTTTTCTATCGGACTGTACATTATAATGGCTCGCGAGTTAATTAGGTGCAATTTAACATTCTATCTAAAAGTTCCATCTAAAAGTAATTTTTAATAAAAATGTCTTGAATGAATGAATGAATGAAACTCGGTGTCAATTCTATACGTTTTATGCGAATGGTTCCCATTTGCGACCAGATACGCACGAATAAATCGCAGCTTGTGTTTAAACGTCGCGCCACCTTCTCGCGCTGTTTAATTTCTCCAACTTTGTTCACCGCTCTTTCATTTGTCACTGGAGCTATTCCACACGCTTTGTGAAGCGCTCCGAATATTTTTAATTGAAAGAAAGAGAGAGAGAGAGAGAGAGAGAGAGAGAGCAATTTCGCATTTTTATTTACCTAATGTAATTTATAATTCCATTGTAGGTTATTGCTAAACAAAATCACTTTATATAATCCAATAACTTAGAAAAATTAAAAGAAACATGCTATTAGTAATTCCAAGCCGATAATAGTCAACCGTCACCGTCTTCTTAAAAGTTCCAATATGGAACGCTGTAGTTTTAGGAGATATTCATTTGTTTAATTAACATCCCTTTTTTTAAATTAAAATAATAATTTAATCAACGTACCTATTTTCAGAACTAAGAAATAATCCGAATCTAAGCAATAGATTACCACCGTAACGGCTTCCGATAAAACTTATTCAATAAAACTTATTCAATCTCTCTGTATTAAGTTTAGTTAAAGTGCTTACTTAGTAAGTAACATCTCGATCTACACATAAATAAAAATGTACAAACACAAAGTCGTATTGTCAACTTTCCGACTGTAACTAAAACAAATAAGTTTTAACAAACCGTTTTTGTATCGAACGTTGCTTTTATAGTAATAATTGTATGTTTTCCGTGGAAAATGGAAAAATACAAGGACTTTGATAGCATCCGTGCACGCCCAGCGGTGTGCGTCACGCAAAATAATAATAATGCATGTGCCTCTAACCCTAATTTCACCAATGTACAGTCAACGATAAAACTCAAAATGATAGGTTTACTGTACACATTAATATGCTACTCAAAACGAAATGAGGGTCTCCAGTTAAATTGTAAAATAAACAAGGATTAGGTACTATCGTCTAGCTAGTGTTTCAAATTATCTGTAAATGTCAAGTTCAACTTAAGTAAATTAAGTGGGTTATTTTAAGTGTAATTAATATGAATTAAACATTATGAAAGAAACACAGCTTTTTTTTATTCAAAATAAGACTAATCATATACCAACAAGGCTTTTATACCAATGTTTTTTCTTTTATTTTATCTTTTATGTTTTTCTTTTAATGATAAGGAATACTTTGATATTTATAATTGACCGTTGGCCTCTCTCACGTCTTTTATCATTAAAAATAAGCCTTTGAAGCTAAGCTTGTTGTGTCTCAGTTAGAATCTTAAATTAAGATAATTCCCAAAAGCTTTAGATAAGAAACTAAGTTAAGAGGCAAGCGAGCGAATACAGTAAGCACAATACTAATTAGTGCAGAGCCTCGAACAAGCCGCGCACGGACTTATACAATATGATAACCTTTAGTCATCCCTGGCAACGTTCCAAAACCATTATAAAACTTTCTGCACAGTTAAGTAGGGCAGTAATAAAATATTAAAGTGGGTAGAATGAAAACGGAGCTTTAAGGCGCCGCGCCAGACCCACGAAAATATTTGATGAATAATGACAAGTATGAACGTGACGTAATCGAATGCACTGGAATCCAACGCGTTCACGGTCCAATGGATTCCATTTCAGTTCGATTCTGAATACATTATTAATAACCTAGAGCGTTCGCAGGCCGCATTGGCAATAAAGTGTACATAGAAAATTACCTACTAATCTATACAAATCTATTGTATGCATTTATATAAAAAAATTGACTAATCTAACCTCCGACGGTGGTTCTGACCGATCTTTATGGAAGGCTATGTTCAGCATAGTATGTGGAAGCTTTATGTTTAGCAGTGGACGTGCTAAGGCTGAGATGATGATATGCTACTTTGCGTGGTATAAGCCTCGTAACAGACAGACGCTGAAAGCAACTTCAAAAGATCATGTTTTTCTTATTGTCCTCTCCCTTATTTATATTAATAATATTGATAGTTCTACTGACTACTAAAGGACGTCATAAAAAAACAAGCAACTACCACTCCTTTATCAATACTTCAGTGAAATATTCAAAATGCAAAGAGAAAACCTCACGAATAAATCTTCCTCGTTCTTTATGTAAATATTCATTTGCTTGAAACTAACTGGCCGATAATAGTCTCTTTAGCCAAAAAGTAAATGATCACAAAGACTACGGGGTCTTATCTATAGCCTCATTAACAAGAGTCGCAAAGAAAATTATAATGTAAAACGAAGACGTTTTGCAATTACAGCAGCAGTTTGAAATTTATTTAAATTATGGAACTTAGGGAAACTCGTAATTTTTCAGATGTTTTATTTATTACATAAGGAATTTGATTACTAGAAAGTTCGAGGAATTTGCAGCTTTTTTAGTCATTGTCTAACCTAGTATTCCCTATATGTAGTCTATAAATTATTTAAACAGAAAAAGTGTTACGACTATAGATACGGGCCCAATCTTGGCAAAACGCCGAACCTTCTCGCTGCATACATAAAAACGCATGCAAGGTTTTGTTAGTAAAGCTACAAAGTAGTACTGTAGTAGTACTCTTAGTGCACTATTTGCATTGCATTGTAGCCAAGCAAATGCTTTTTGTACATATTTTATCAAAAATTCATGAAGAACAATCACAACTCTTTAACACAATGTTTCTAAAAGTTTCTAAATGTTTTAAAATATTTGTTCTTCAAAATCAGAAAACCAATTCAGTCTTATATTAATCATTACTTCCATATTTTTAGTTTTTATCTCTATTATGGTAGAAACCATGTGATTTACGAATTAAAGGATAAAATCATTATTAAAAAGCCGTGAGTTTATTGTTGTACGAAGAATAAATTTGATATACAAACGATATAAGCAGAAATACATAAAAAAATAGTAGTAAGATATCTTTGTTGAGTATTTAATTGTATAGCTCCCTATTTCGGGACCAACGGTGACCAGTGGTCACACTGTTAGTTAGTCAGTGCTAACTATTACTGTTACATCTAGATTATTAGTGCACTGTTAAGCACTGTTAAGCAACTAATGCTTGTATTATGGATACCAGACAGTTGATATATATACTACATAGATTACTTTTTTTTGTAAATACATACATATATAAATTTGTAAATACATACATATTATAAATACAAAACGGGTCACCGTTGGAAATGGGGAGACTAAATCCAGTAATGTTGATTAAAGTCTAAATGATAATTACGAATATGATAATGCCGTCACACTTCATGTTTAATTTGATTTTAAATCGTCTTCATTGCCATAACATATCTAAACTAAAAACTCATTATTGTAGATAAAGTAGAAAAAAGGTTTCTTTGTGGAAATATAAACAACTATGGAGTAACGGACGAATAATTGTTCAAATGGATATAAAATGAAAATGTTTGTGTTGTCAGAGAGAGGAATGAGATCAGTGAGGTGGAAAAATGGAATATTATGGCGAATGAACGTTTTTTTTTATACTTTTAAGGTCGTACCTTTTGGCTATAAATGAAGCTTTTATACTTAGACATGTATAACTTGATAACAAAGCAACATACGGGTAATTTTATGGAATTCTGTTTAAGTAGTCTAATATAAATGAACCTTTTATTAAAAGTTGTAATAATCATTTCATATATAATATTTTTATGTTTAAGTTTTAACTTGTTAATCTTTTTAACTAATATGAAAGAAAGAAAGAAAGAAAATAAATTGTATTGAGTCAATAAAAATAGCATATGCACACAAGAACAAGAGAAAACAGAACAAACTTAATGATATTGGAAATACTTGCCATATTGTCATATTTGCCAGTGCATCGAACCAAATCGGCATCCAACTCAGCATATGCTGTGTGTGCAACGAGTCACACACAGCACTATATATAAAATAAATATAAGATGAACAGTATACCTACCTAGTCTGAAGATCAGACAAGTGGCTAAACTACTCACTGTTACCCTAGATAAGGCCACGGGATCCGCGAAGAACAACATATTATGTGATGGCACAAAACAGCATTATTTTTTAAATTTTAACAACTTTTGCTCAAAATAACAATATCACTTGCGCTATTTTTCTACAGTAGTTTTATGTCATTGTCGCCAGATAACTTCAATAAAATACATTCAGCCTTATAACTCTTTCGCTGGTTTGTAGACAATAACATTCTGAGCACTAGCGCATTAACTCAAGGAGCTGTTTCAACATAAGATTTATTCAGAGTAATTTGCATGTTCATATAATAAATAAATAATATTTGCAAATAGATGCTCTGCACAAAAACTTACCAAATGGAATGAAAACAAGGCGTGGATTTAATCCAAGTTCTAATTTAGAGAGATTCCTTGCATCAGTGTTGATACAGTGATATAATCAGCTCCCTCGCGAATGAGTCAAGTGCGTATAGTTTTCGCAAACTTAACCAGCCTATTCGGCGCCAAACTGTAACACTAAAACACAATTATCAAGTTCACAAGAAAACAATCCTTACATTCTGACAAATAAGGTTCAAACTAACTGCAAACTTAGTCTTGTACTGGGCCAATATCTTGTGCAAACAAATCGTTGTAGATACTGTTGACTTCAGTAGTGTGTTGGTTGTGATTTAATATGTTTATTATGGATTATTTTACTACTTAGTTAGTAAAGGGGACAAACGTTTGAAGTATTATTAACGATGTTGGCGGTTTTCGAGTAAGCTCCTAAATATAATAGTTTGCAGAGCTTGTTCTACGAGTATGTGTATTATTTCTTATTATACTTAGACCTGAGCGTTAAGAAAAGTATATAAATATAGGTTTCCCCTGTCAGATTTAGAGTATTTTTTTTATTTTTAGTTAGACGACACAGTAGAAGCCAAATGAATGTGTTTCTCATTGCTCACTGATGGATCTAATATTTGCTTCGGTGTAAACTTGACGAGCCGCTTAGATGAATGGTTAAGGTGCTTGCCGTAATGCTCTTGTTTTAAGGGCTCGATTCCCCCCAGATTCATTTTCTAAGTTTTAAGTTTCTAAGTAGTCTGGATCTGGAAAGTAAAAGCAGGGCACACTGCATTTTGGACTCATTTAGGCAGGCAGTCTGGCGGCAGTAACCCTTACAGTGAAATTATGACTGTAGTGTTTCTGTAAGTTAATAAAGGATGCCAAAGTCCTTATGAATATTCTTATCGTTTGTTAAAAAGGTCGCAAGCGCAATTGTGGCACATTTGGTGTTGCTTTTGTTATATGTGACGATAGCCACCTATTCGAGTCCAATCTGTCATACAGTGCAGTAGAACCAGTTAGAATTTTTTTTGTCCAAACAGTTCTATCGTAAAACTAATAGTAGAACTGTTTAGACTAACCAACTATCAAGTGGATAGTCAGCTTATCTGTCAAAAAAAACTATTAAAAAATAAATGGAAAATTGGGTTAATTTCCTCGTGAAAGTCATCGTCATTGTAATTCCCGCATTATTTCCCGAATTCGGACAAACAGTGTTCTGACGCAACTTGAGCGGAGACAGTGCGATGGGTCATCAATCTTTTTCAATGCCCGAACCTCTTTAACGGTTCAGCGGTTAGGGCTGAAAGGCATTCCAGAACATTCGATACCCTTTACTATTCAACAACAGATCTTTTCAGGCGGAAAATTATCACCAACCAGTTAGTTCAGACAGACTGGAGATATTTTACTAATTTAATTAATTGAATTCGTACGTTGATTGATTTACAAGTCCAATTTCTATTCATTAAAGCCCTCTTTGTTTTCGACTAGCTTTTACCTGTAACTTCGATTGTTGCGATTGACAATACCACTTTTTGACTATTAATAATAATGTAATAAATGAAGATAGATTAAATGAAGATGAAGAAGATTATATCAAAAAGAAAATACTAAGTACATCAAAATGTGGATACTCAATTAAACAAAATGAAAAAAAAAAGACGAAAGATGGCGACAAATATAAAATTAAATTCTACACTCACCATTTGAGCAATGACCTACTTTATTTGCGTTTTAATAGTTAAAATCTACTTTATTTAATGTAAAAGTTAAAATGTAGAAGACTTTAAATTAAAAGTAGATTCACAATGGTTAAGTTGAGACATTAAATTTTAAAGTTTTATTGAACAATTTAACTTGGTCTGCAGAAGATTATTTATGGAATCTTTGCGAGAGTAAAAAAATGAGTTATCAACATAAAGTAAGTATTTTTATTAAAAAAAAATCAACGTAATTGATACGTAATATGCCTAGCATAGTAATATGATAGTGAAATACTTTTTATACAATAAATATACTATTGTAATTATAATGTTTATCTTTTAAATAAACAAATCCAAGTGTCTATTTACTAATACAATCTAATACCTATATAAAATTCTCGTGTCGCGATGTTTGTTGCCAAACTCCTCCGAAACGGCTGGGCCGATTTTGATGAAATTTTGTGTGCTTATCGGGTAAGTCTGAGAATCGGCCAACATCTATTTTTCATACTCCTAAATGTTAAGGGTTGGCCACCTCAAAAAAAAATGTATGGCAAAACAACATTTGCTGGGTCGGCTAGTATTTTATATAATCAAAGTATACAATACTAGTAATATGGTCATATGAAGTTCTGGAGATAACTCATACGCATCAAATCCAGGGTTCATTGTTAAGTAAGACAAAGGTTTTGAGCAAGATTGGTTTAATTGTTTGAAACAGGATGTTACGTAAAGGCTCTACTTGATCCATACTCTAGGCTATACTATACTCTAGGATACTATACTCTAGGATACTGAGTGCGTGTAGTGTTTCGAATATGCCGAAATATGGTGAACCGAATATTACCGATTTCAGTGATTGAATAGAATTGTAAGAGGTTATTTTTGTATCCTCTGGTTTCCTATTAAATTAAGCAATTAGCTCACTTGGCGCAACTGGAATTTCTAAGCAAATCATCATAATGCTTATCGAAGAAACCCATCGATGTGGATAATTATGTTTTTTTTTTATAATGATAGATTAGAAATGATAGATTATGATGATAGAGATACTTTGTGTCTGTCGTGGGCAGATCGTAGAATTGGGCAGATCGTAAAGTATGAAATCAAAAGTCTTTCACCAAAAGTCAAAAATAGGTGCGACGAGGAGCGTGTTAGATTTACATGGAAATAAATTTGGGGAACCGAGCGAAGCGGAGCGGAGTGAGGCGACCCTCTCAGTTTTAACAGAAATATGATCTGCCCAGGAATATCATGATATACCCAATTCTACGATGTGCCGACGACATATCGAATAGAAGCCTTCAGTATCTTCGTGATGCTACAAAAATAATGAGTAAGAGTAATTCACATTATTCATTTTTCATTTACATTATTCATTTTTTACCAGAAATTAACGAGAGAAAGTGATGGCATGTATAAAAAAATGCAGTGGACACTTTTTCGTAATCATTTTGTTTGAGACCTTGAATCTTGTGTATTGATGATCAAAGTATTAGTAGGATAATAGATGAAAAACTGTAGTTTAACGCATTGCAAAAGAAAATGTAGTCTACGTTTTTTCTCACATTACTCAGTAACAGGCCCTGTTTGTCTGGAGAAGTAAACACAGAAATAAATTTCGTTTTTCTGCACAAGTCTTTATAGAGATTGACGATATTAACAAGATTTATTGAAATACTTCAATGAAGTATACTTAAAGATTTGGCATAATTATGGTCAGCTACCACCTGACCATTTATCTATCTTTATATTTATATTTATTATTATTAAGCCTTTATTTCAGATAAGAGTAAGTTTACATTGTATAAATATATAGTTACATTTTGTTTACATGTTTTTTTTTTTTGTTTTTTTTTTGTTTTGTTATAAGTAAGCTATACAAATATATAACACAATAAAATAAAAGTATACAATTAAAAACATTGTTGTTGTTCTTTTTTCCCCTTTTTTTTTCCTTAATTTAATTTTGTTAATATTTTTTCTTATCTGTTTGCCCTTTGGCATAGGCCTCCTCCAAATATTTCCATTCTTTCCTGTTTCTAGTTTATATATATCTATCTATCTTTAGAAACTTTAGAAACTTAGAAACTTAGAATACTTAGCAACTTAGAACTTTAGAAACTTTAGAAACTTTTATATATATCTATCTTTAGAAACTTTTGAATTACTTGAGTTCTCGACTTAAAAAGATTCCATGATTATTAAGGCAATCTGAGAATCGTATTTTATTTATTTATTTTGTATATAGGAGGCCAATATAGAAAATAATTTACTTTATGATATTCTCGTATTTATTTTTTATGCAAATTATTTTATGCAGAACCAACTCAGAAATGCATTTAAGCAGTTAATGATTAAGTACAAACCTAGCATTAATGCTTCTCAAGAGCAAACTTACGTAACTTTTATTATACAACCATACACCTACTTGCATATACCACACAGCCAAAATAAACTGGTTGTAGTAGCGAAAATAGATAATTGAAGACTATTCCTCGAAGTTCAGATAAAAGCTGTAAGGCTAACGTAACTTTACTGCTGCTGCCCCGAGATAAGTTTAAGAAAGAGAAATGTGATGGAATCGGCTCGGCCATTTCTCTGTTAAGCTATATCAATTTCAAAAATGAAGAATTCAAGAAAGAAGCAGAAGTTTTTGTACAATTTTATATGTAACTAGAACGTTTCAGTCTCGTCGCTTCAGAATAGGATCAAAAGAGAACGACAACGCAAATAACAGTGCAAATAGACGCGGTAACAATAGACTAAACAAACACTAGGGGTTGACAAGCTTACGTCAAAACGCAAAATTGTGGTTTATGTAAAATATAATACGGTTTATTGTAATAAAATAGTAGGAAATAGAAAGGAAACTGTTGAGGTTTAAGGAGTAGTTTAGGTATTCAATTTTGGAAGAACACAGCATTTATGTCATTTAATATTATAAATAAGAGATTTTTTTAAACTCTTAAATATTAATGTTGGTATCACATTATGTTAAACATTAGTGTTTTCATGTATTTCTTTGAAAAAATAAAAGATATGAAGCCTGACAAAATATCCTGATAAAATATATATTACTTTTGCCAAGTGTTGGATCTTTATTTTTAGATTGCTGGTGTCCATTGGAATATTTATCCTATGTCCATCCTAAAATTCTATTCTAACTATTGCTAACTATTTTGAAACAGATGAATTAATTATTTATTATAGCTTTTAATCAAAATTAGTTTGGTGGTTTACTATAAAAACTTAATACACAGACGTACAAAATTATTTACCCATGTATATATGGGTAAATAATTTTGTACGTATGTATTAGCTGTATATTATGTATTAGCTGAATTTTATTATGTATCTAGGTATCAAACATTTATTATTTACTTAAAATATTTTCCCTAGTCCATACACTTTACCTTCGCCTTTCTATTGCAAAAAGATTTAATCCATTACTCGTTTTATCATTCGAAACGGGAGGGAAAGCACCTTTGTAAAGTTTAGTCCACAGTCAGAATAAAAGCAGAGTACTATCTCAATAAAATGATAGATATTCTATATATATCAATGCCTTGTGCTTTGACGACACGTTGGTCTAGTGGCTAGTAAACCTAGCTGTTAACCAAACGGTCGCGGGTTCAAATCTCGCTGGGGCAAATCTTTGTGTTTACATTTACCTTTGTACCTGAGTCATGGATGTTTGTATTTATAATATGTACGAGTATATGTAATTACAAAAAAATCTATTTAGTATATCAACTATCTGGTATCCATAATACAAGCCTGGTTGCTTAGTGTGGTACTAGATGGTGCTATGTGGAATATTTATTTATTTATGTATTATTTATACATGTGTCATACTCGTCCGCGACTTCCCGGTACATCGCTGCCAACACTACGGCATCCATCCCTCAAGGAGAGGTGCCAGCAAGAACACACGCCTTATTAAAACAGATGTCGAAGCTGCTTATTTTATCAGGTAAGCATACTGAATAAGCAGTGTTAATTCAGTGAAACAATTTCTAAGTACAAATATGACAGTAATAGTACTTCTAATATTTTGTGAATGTAATGTTTTGTGAATATAATATTTTGAGAATAAAATAATTTGCGAATATAATATCATGCTCATAACCCGTATAACTATGTAGAATTTAACAAATTAAGCATTTTGATATCGAGGTGAGTCCGATTACTTTTATACAAATTCATATACTGCCTTCGTAAAATATAATAAGAAGTGGGATAATTCAATGAATTTTGTTTACAGAAACACATATATATGCGCTCGAATTCACAATGCTCAGATGATATCCGTATCACAAAGAAATCTTACCGAGTAAAATGAAAGAATATAAATAATGTAAAATGTATTACCAATATGAAAGTTTCGAAAGATATTTCTTATCAGCTCATATGGGGTTTTACAGAAGACATCGTGCCATCCAAGCCCAAATATTCAATTATGGGGTTGTTTGACAATTAGTATTAATCGACGACGATTGCCACCTACCTCAATCAACAGCCTGTCCTCTACTTTTAAAAAAACTGCAAAAAGTGTAATTAGTTTTTAGCGTATCTAATTTAAGCCTTAGGGTTTTCCCTGACTAATAAGTAAAGCCTCAACAACAAATTCTACACATTTTTTCCTCAATATTCCTCGGTGACAAGATCACAAAGGCTTTGGGGGCCCGCATTAATCACTTCATGTCATCTCTGAAATCTTTTGTTCGTTGAGACTTCATTATGTATTGCTGACCAATCAAACTTGAACTTCGGTACGGTTACTACAAGTCTCTAACAACAGGAAATAGGGCCTAAAATTTAATTTACTGATGTCTCCTTTCATTGGTACCGATTAGGTATTTTTGCGTAAGAAATTTGTACGCTTTAAGACTTCCAGCGCTGTAACGTATCGGGTTTTAAATATGGCGGCAACGTACTGAATTACCTTCGAAAAAACATTTATTATACTAGGTGTTACTGCGATATTACTTATATATATTACTGCGGTGTATCGCATACATCTTCAATTGAATAAGATAACTAGAGTGTTGAGTCATTATTTCAAAGATATAATAGGTAGCATTCAGCACTGTAAGTACCACCTATATGCAGATGATGTACAGGTTTACATTTCTTTTCGTCCGGAGCAGGCTGATTCAGCTATAAATAAGCTTAATCATGACCTCGCTAATATATCTAAATGGTCACAAAGTAATGATTTGGTCCTCAACCCAAATAAGACAAAATACATCATTTTTGGTACAAAAAATCAAATTTTAAAATTAAATTTTAATAGTAATATTTCAATTATGGGGAAAACCATAGAGCGTGTGTTTGAGGCTAGGAACTTAGGGCTTGTTATGGACGCTAACTTAACTTTTGAACAGCATATTATACAATCTATTAGAACTTGTTTTTATAAACTCAAAGTGTTGTATAGAATAAGGTCGTATCTAAGTGAAGAATTGCGAATACAGTTGGTAGAAACGCTCGTACTGTCCCGACTGAACTATATGGATACAGTATTTGGTCCTCGTCTGCTCAAACGAACGCAACGTCTAATCCAAAGAGTGCAAAGTGCATGTGCACGTTTCTGCTTTAAAATACCGCCTCGAAGTCATGTGACGCCTTTTTTAAATAAACATGCTATTTTGAAAATGCGGTCTAGACAGAAACTGCATTTGGCGAGTTTACTCTTTGGTTTAATAAAATTCGAAACTCCAAAATACTTGTATAAGCGACTGGAATGGATCGGGGGTTCCAGATCTGGTGAAATACGTAGGCGTTCCCGAGAACTGTGCACGCCACGTCACGTGTCAGTGTGTTTTAGAGGTAGTTTCCGATACGCGGCTAGTAAGATCTGGAACAACATACCGCCACCTATTCGCAGTCTTCACAGTTTGCACGGGTTCAAAACCAAATTGAAACTTTTTCTCAAAGAACGGCAGAAACAACAAGAAAATTTGAGAACAGAAGTATCAATTATCTAATTTTACTATCATAGTTCGCATATCGTTAGTAGTATTACATACTTACACTTATTGTTACATTGTATATGAAAATTAATATATTTAAAATTGTATTTACTGGTTGCTCATTTGTTCTTATTTGTTTTTATTTGTTTATTTTATTGTAGATTGCCATTATTTATTATTTAATTGTAACATTATGGACTTGGTCGGGCGTCCGTGAAGCCAAGTATGAGGTTCCCAGCGGAAGATCAGCGCTGTGTGTGACTCGTTACACACACAGCATATGCTGAGTTGGGTGCCTATTTGGGTCAATGCACTGGTGCATGCACTGGCAAATATGACAGTATGGCAAGTATTGCCAATAAAATTTCTTTTCTTTCTTTCTTTCTTTCTTTCTTTCAAAAATGTATAAACAATTACACAACAAAAAATATTTGGTTTCATATTTATTTTTTTACTAGATAACCCAACCGGCGAACTTCGTACCGCCACAGAATATCCCAGAAAACCCGTTCCATACAAAACGTATGAGAAAATGAATTTTCTGTATATTTTTAAAGTGAAAACTTCTATAGGCTTGGATAGTTATTTGTATGGAGAATTCGTTTAGGGATAAAACTGCAAAATCGGACTGACATGCGACACGCGATAAAAACCTTATTATAAAAAGTGCAGTTCGCTTTGAGGAACGAAACGATAGCGTGTTATAACCTGCAGGCGCAGCGTTTTCACTTCTGTCGTGCAGCCCAACGACTGACTTTGTATAAGTATGTAGAGATAAGATTTTATCATCGTCATTGCCATCATTTAAGCTAAAGGACATCTACGGCTAGACATGAATAACCCTCTGCCCAAAGATATTTGATTGGTCTCGCTGCGCTCGACTAGATAGAGCGCCATACAAAAGAGATAGCTCCGTGAATGCGGCAACTTTTTATTGTAGTGTGTGTAAAACATCGTCACTTTTTATCACTTTTTACACAGTTTTATTATATTACACAGTTTCACTACGCATACTGGCTGGCATTTTATTATGATCAAAATTTAATAAAACATTCGGCACGTCACAGACAGTTTGCAGTGTGACTGGCTCGGGTACGCCGAATTCGGCGTAAAATTTTTTGCCGCATTTTACAAGTACAACGGCGGTATCTAGTCGAGCGCAGCGAGACCAATCATTCATCTATGCCCTCTGCCATATTTTTCTAATAGCTGGATCCAGTGTCGACCTCAGGTCCTAATTAAGCCGTCAGTCCATCGCGTGTGATTTATTTCATCAAAGAAGTGAAAGCTTCACTAAATAAACAAACATAATACCGTAATATGAACATCCATCCTCATTTATAAACCTACGCATTTATAATATCAGTAAGATTACCTGCTATACCAAAGTGAAGTACACTTACAATTTCCACAATTAAGTAATCTTTCTAATGAAGCAAGTTATTTTAGAAAATATTTTTTTAACAAGGCAATTTGACGGGCTTATCGATAAACACCTCAGAAATGACCTATTCGATTGGAGAATCTCTCCAATTTGAAGCTACATTTTAAAGGGACTAACGGGAATTATTTCACGTTAAATTAGATGCGATAAAGGTCCTCGTAGACGCTAATTTACAAAGTTATAATTGAGAAAGATAAAACTCGCGAGTCGTTCCAAATCGACATTCTGGGTAACTGGATCTTTTTGGGTTTCCTGAACACTTTATCGTTGATAATCAAACAAAATTTTGTTAAACAAGTAACTTAATTTTGTTATAATTACTGCTGATTCCTTCATCCGAATATCAAATTTCAATTATTAATGCTAATTACTAGATGTCACTATGAAAACACGAAGTCACAAAGTTTTTATATTGGGAATAATATGTTATTAATGAAATATTTCATTATTTAAGTGTTTAAGAGTGACAAACGAGAAAAGTATGTGAGAAAAGTATTTATTTATGAAATTTTCGGAAAAAATGCAGGTCGTGTTCGGCTATTTTGTAATAATTTTGTTATTTTAGCAAAAATAATTAATATTTTAGTTTTAATTATGTTAACAGCTTACTGTTTAACAAATTCTAAGGCTTAATAAATACATGCTGGTTCCCTTTCATAGAAACGATGTTTCAACGCATTATGTAAATAGACGTGTGGCGCACCATTTATTCTGAAAAATAAATAATAAAAAATAAATAAATAATAAAATAAATTAGATACAAAAATTGTACTTACCGCTCGATGCGCGTGGACCGTATTCTATTGTTTTCATCGGAGCCATACATTCCAAGCATGTACCTACGCCCTTCAGGCGACCGCCGGCCGCGCTGCACATTCAGTTCAGTTGAAAATAAAATACGAGTCTGAACGCACGCTACGCATCCGCCGGCATTTTCAACATCGCGTGTGTGACCTATTAACTAGCTATAAACATTGTAAATATCAGTACATAATAAATCTATCAAGTATTCCATCTGAAGCCTTATTTATATATTAGTCGACACAACCCAAACTGGTGACCATCCGACAGTTTGAAAAAGTATATGAAAATTATAAAGAACACAATGGAACAAAACAAGATGGACGCAAGTGAAAATTCAAACCCAGGTGGAGAAGTATTTCGAGTTGGTGTTAAAGTGCCCCCTTTTTGGCCGGAACGACCTGCATTATGGTTTGCACAACTGGAGGGCCAATTTTTGCTGTCAGGCATCACATCCGACACAACGAAATTCTACTTTGCATGTGGAAATTTGGATCACCCATATGCAATCGAAGTGGCCGACATAATAGAAAACCCACCGGCAGAGAACAAATACGCAACACTGAAAATGGAATTGATCCGAAGGTTGACTGCACCAAGAGAAGAGTCCATTAAGCAGTTTTTGACCAGCGAAGAGATGGGGAGCAGAAAACCGTCTCAATTTCTCAGGCATCTACAACATCTTGCCGGACCGAGCATTCCTGAGGAATTTATAAGGACCACGTGGTACAACCGCCTGCCTACATCTCTCCAACCGATCATAGCCTCTCATAGCGACATAGCTATAGATAAACTGGCAGAGCTAGCTGATAAAATCATGGCCATAGCAACACCATCACCTCAAATAGCAGAAATAACACCGAAGCCGTCAATATCAACTGCGGATCCCAATTTGACAAATACTATGGAAACCATGGCTAAGCAAATTGCGGAATTAACAAAACAGGTTGCGGCGTTAAGCAGTCGACAGCCACATGGCCGGAGAAATTTCCGAAAACGAAGCAGGTCCAGGTCGCAGGGCAATAACAATGGTATTTGCTTCTACCACAGGAAATTTGGCAACAAAGCATACAAGTGTACGCGGCCTTGCTCGTTTGCGGAAAACGCCAGCGGCAGTCGACAATAGCGGCTGATGACTGCCATGAGTGTAACGGCCGCCTCTTTGTCACTGACAAAAATACAAAGACGGAATTCCTAATCGATACAGGCTCCGACTTATGTGTATTCCCGAGGAAAGCGACCAGGGGCCACCGAATGAAAACCCGGTTCGAGCTGTACGCAGCTAATAATACGACCATAGCCACATACGGGTATGTTGAATTACATTTAGACTTTGGACTGCGTCGCGACTTTACCTGGCGCTTCATCGTCGCGGACGTAGAAAAACCAATTATAGGCGTCGATTTCTTAAGTCACTATAACTTACTAGTCGACTGCCGTCAACATCGCCTCGTCGACGGACTTACCAGCCTGTCTATTACTGTCCCACATCGCGACATGGATGCTGAGGCAATAACTATAAAAGCTGTGAACGGTAGCACATCCTATCACTTGCTACTGAAACGCTTCCCAGAGATCACGAGACCAGCTGGTGCACCAATGGAGCCAAGGCATAACACTAAGCACCATATACGTACAACGGCCGGACCACCTGTAAGCGCTCGCCCTCGTCGATTAGCTCCCGATCGCCTTACAATAGCAAAAAAGGAATTCGACGAAATGTTACGCAATGGTACAGCGCGTAGATCCGAGAGCTCGTGGTCATCTCCACTACATCTAGCACCCAAGAAGGACGATGGTTGGCGACCATGCGGCGATTACCGTGCCTTAAACGCGAGGACAGTACCAGACCGTTACCCAATACGGCACATAAATGATTTCTCGTACCAGCTATCAGGAGCCACGGTATTTTCAAAAATTGATTTGATCAAAGCCTACAATCAAATCCCGGTCGAAGAGTGTGATATACCAAAAACGGCTATAACAACCCCTTTTGGTTTGTACGAGTTTCCATTCATGACCTTCGGTTTGAGGAATGCGGCTCAAACCTTTCAGCGATTTATGGACGAAGTGTTGCAAGGAATGAACAACGTCTACAATTATATCGACGACATTTTGTTGTTCTCGCGCACAGAAGAAGAGCACCTTGAACATCTCAAACTACTCTTTGAAAGATTAAAAAAATATGGGATCTTAATCAACACTTCCAAATCAATTTTCGGCGTTCCTGAAGTTACGTTCCTTGGTTATCGCGTAACAGCTGAAGGCATAAAACCGCTAGAAGAAAAGGTAGATGTTATTCGGAAGCTCGAACCACCAACAACAGCAAAACAACTCCGAAGATTCCTTGGAATGATCAACTACTACCGGAGATTCATTCCACATGCTGCCAAACTACAAAGCCCGTTAAATGATGCACTGATAGGCAATATCAAAGGAGCAGCACAAATAAAGATGACAGGGGAAATGCTGAAAGCATTTGATCTGTGCAAACAGAGCCTTGCAGAAGCTACCCTTCTCACTCATCCAGACATTAAGGCCGAAATAGCATTGTTTACGGACGCGTCAGATGATTCTATCGGCGCAGTCCTACAGCAAAAAGTAAACAATAGTTGGAAACCACTCGCCTTCTTCTCGCGCAAACTCTCTCCGAGCCAGAAGAAATACAGTCCGTATGACAGAGAATTACTCGCCATCTACGAAGCAATCAAGCATTTCAGATACATGCTTGAAGCGAGAACCTTCGTTATATACACGGACCACAAGCCACTCACCTTTGCGTTTTCGACAAGACGAGACAAATGTTCTCCCCGCCAATTCCGGTATCTCGACTACATCGCACAATACACAACAGATTTGCGACATATACCAGGAAGCGAAAACGTAGTAGCGGACGCCTTGTCAAGAGTGGATAGCATAACAGAGGCCATCGATTACAAAGATCTTGCAAACGATCAGGACAGAGATCCTGAATTGCTTGATCTATTGAAGAATGGAACGGCCCTTAAACTTGAAAAACATGGAGGAGTTTATTGCGATTTTTCAACAAATAGAATTCGACCATATGTGACACCGAAATTTCGCAGACAAATCTTTTCAAAAATGCATGAGTTAAGCCACCCGGGAAGAACAGCGACTGCAAAACTAGTAGCTGAGAGATTTGTATGGTCAGGCATGAAAAGGGACATTAAACAATGGACGAGAGAATGCAAAGATTGCCAGATTTCTAAAGTGTATCGTCACACTTCCTCTCCATTATCTACGTTCCCTATACCTTCCGAACGCTTTTCCCAAGTTCATGTCGATATAATTGGACCCTTGCCGTACTCCAATGGGTTCAGATACTGTCTGACCGCCATCGATCGTTTCACTCGCTGGCCAGAGGTCTATCCGCTTACAGACATCACAGCGGAAGCGTGTGCCAGAGTTTTTGTATCCGGTTGGATATCACGCTACGGATGTCCTAACAAAATAACGACAGACAGAGGACAACAGTTCCAATCTCACTTGTTCAGAAGCCTAGCGTCTCTAATCGGTGCAGAACTACGTCCTACCACAGCATACCATCCGCAATGCAACGGAATGGTGGAGCGGCTACATCGTCAACTTAAAGCCGCCATTGTTTGCCACAATACTGCAGAGTGGACAGAAGCACTACCACTAGTGCTCCTTGGAATACGTGCAGCCTGGAAGGAGGACTTAAAAACATCATCCGCGGAACTAGTTTATGGTGAACCGTTAAGACTGCCTGGAGAATTCTTCACTCCCTCACCTGAGCTGAGTTACAATCCAGCAGACTATGTTGAACGCCTACGGAAGCAAATCACTCGGCTTGCACCAACACCTGCATCACGGCATAGCAAACAAGCGACTTTCTTGCCTAAAGATATCTGGACTTCGGAATATGTGTACCTTCGCCGAGGACCAGAGAAACGCCCACTGCAGTCACCCTACACTGGGCCTTATAAAGTCTTAGAGCGTAGCCCTAAGACATTTAAAATAGAAATCCAAGGAAAAGAAACCACAGTGACTATCGACAGAATCAAACCGGCATACACAACAAATGACAGTTCCGGTGACGATAACATTCCTGCGCCACCGATAACCATCACACCTGCAACTTCAACTTCTGCAAAACAGCCACCTGAAAGGAGGACCAGAAGTGGAAGAAGAGTGCATTTTCCAGATTACTATCGACCGTGAACCGGTCTCGGCAGGGGAGTGATGTGGCGCACCATTTATTCTGAAAAATAAATAATAAAAAATAAATAAATAATAAAATAAATTAGATACAAAAATTGTACTTACCGCTCGATGCGCGTGGACCGTATTCTATTGTTTTCATCGGAGCCATACATTCCAAGCATGTACCTACGCCCTTCAGGCGACCGCCGGCCGCGCTGCACATTCAGTTCAGTTGAAAATAAAATACGAGTCTGAACGCACGCTACGCATCCGCCGGCATTTTCAACATCGCGTGTGTGACCTATTAACTAGCTATAAACATTGTAAATATCAGTACATAATAAATCTATCAAGTATTCCATCTGAAGCCTTATTTATATATTAGTCGACACAACCCAAAGACGAATCGAATATCGATTGGCGACAATGCGGTTATGGGGCGCCGGCCATTAAGATAGTGTGTAACGGGCGTTGATGGCGTGTCGCTTCTGCTTAGACGGGTGTGGTTGCATTGATAGCGGTATTTTAAATGTTTTAATATAATACTTATAAGTATAAGTATTATATAATTAATAATTAAACATATAGTTATATAAGTATTATATTAAACTATATTTTTATATAGTTTTTATTTACGTAAGTACTATGGCAACAGTAAGTGTAGTAGAGAATATTGAAGTTCTCATTCGTGGCACTTGTTAATTTCTCCAATTATTTATATTATTCAATTATATTATATTAATAATATCGATATAATACTGCAGTAATATAAATTTACTGCATAAAATTCAATACAACTACTATACACAGCATAAATTCATTATTTCTTATAATATTTAAAAAAAAATTAACTAGATACAAATTATATTATTATGAGATTCATTATAGAAGTATTTTTTTCAATATTTTTCATAAAATATGGCCTTTCTCATAAAATAATAATTTATAATCCATAGTTATTTATAATGACGTCGTATATAAGATGACTTGAACTATTAAAAGTCTAATACAGCTTAGTGCTTTGACAGACGATTCTATTGATGCTTCTCGCTACCAAACGAACCCCAACTTTACTGTCACCGCTGATTCAGCCTTTCAACCAACTCCATTTTCAACACAAATTCCCGAGTCGATAGTTTATTCGTATCTTCCGTCCGATTAATGTAACTTTATTCACTACTTAAGACGGTCATAAGCGAATACTTACCACACTTTGTGCAGTAGAAATTTTGCAGATTTAGAGTATGAAGCTAAAGCATTATTAGAACATAACGAAAATGCTACTGCGGTGGTACATATATACTGAGAAACCTATACCAGCTAGTGAAGTGTAATAAAAGTTCGAAAAGTTGACAGCTAGCTTTCAAGAACTGCTTAGGTACAAACCTATAGCTTTAAAAATGTAGTTCTTTAAGTAAATAACAATTTAAAGATAAAACTGCATTGCGTCGCCTCTAAATGCATTATTTTAAAGCAACAAAATCCAGACACAAAAATATGTATTCATATTTTACGACACATTTTTACCGTTCGGGCTCATCGCCAAATATCTCAAGACGTGACATTGTTTTCATCTGAAATATAGACACATTCTTTAAGGCGACATTGTAGCAAAAACATATCATTAACATTTAACCGTAAGATGACGAGCCAAGGAGCCACCAGCTTGAACTAGCGTTGCTAATTCAAGTTATTATATCAGTAACTTAAAACCAAATATTTTAATAATTTAAAGACAATAAAAGAGACAGGGTACGCTGTAATTCCGCTATTATAAACAGGGGCCCTTTTTTTTTTTTTTTTTGACGAGGAGTAATCCGCTTACAGATTCCCCACCGCTGGCTAGGCGGTAGGGATATGTGGGGGTCGCCCAGCACCTGATCATAGCGGCACTGGGAATACCCACTAAAACTCCCCGGTGCCTCCTTGCCCTGTGAACGGAGTGGACCGGGTTCTGCCGAGGCACCAAACTCCGATCCACCCCAGGGCAGCCTAGCCGACTGGCTAGGCTAACGCCAACGGAGGATTGCCCGGAGATAAACAGGGGCCCTAGTCAAAGTAACATTTTTAAAACGATAACGAAGTTCGAAAGAAATAAATGTATGGAATGTATCACGTGATTTAGCGACGGCATATATATGGTCAAACCCATACATTTTATTTTTTTGCGAACTTCGTTATCGTATTAAGTAAATTGTTACTTTGGCTAGGGCCCATGGCAGCCAGTCAAGCGAAAGTAGACTCGCTGAAGTATAAGTAAGGTTCTAAAGTACGTTTCTGCTATGGGCGAGTAAGTAATGCAAAGTCTATTCCAAGAATAAGTATTCTTTTCATAATGAGGTATTGACAACCCTATAACTTTGTTTGTGTTAATACCTACCACCAGGTGGACCGTCAGCCTGTCTGCCGTTCTGATGCCTATTGATAGAAAGAACATCACATCTCTAAGCTTCTTTTAAAAAGTGGAAAATAATCTCAACTATTCACGTGTCGTGTTTCTGACTGAACTAAATGATAACCCGTAGTTCCATAAATCATAGGGAAAGTGTTTGACAGTAAAATATGTGTTGAAATGATAGTATTCACTGCGGTAAGGATACATCACTCTTTGTGTAAACGCGACGCGACAATGTAAAGGTCGCTATTTTATAGTTGGGTTTAGGGTTAAGGTATGAGAAATAAATAAAAGCATTTTTAAGCATTCGGAAATATATGAAGGAATAATAGTTATTATAATGGCGTTATCAGCGACCTGCTCGCAGAGATATACTATTTCGTTGGGCGTTATAGCTTTCATCAATTAAATTACTGATATTTTTTTGAAACAGTTTTAAATATTGAAGGTAGCTTTCCCAAAAATCGATTTCCCATTTTGTCGCAGTCATAAAAAATATTTTTACTTTATGCTTAATCGTAGAATCCTCTTGGAATGACACACACTAAGCTCAGATGAGATGAAGTATCTAACAAATTAAAATCACTGTTATTCTTATCTGATCAGGCTTTAGCATTATAAAAATAAGCCCAAAAGCCTTAATAGTTGTTTGCGTTGTTATACTGGCTGTTAACTGGCTCATTTTTTTATGATAAGGTGGGCCTTGTTGGTCCCTAACAAGCCAATCCGATGGGACGATCAAAGGCCGGTGGGACAGAACCACCGACCCCTGTGTCGAGGGTAAGCCACCACAACAATGTGCCAGGAAACTCTCCCTGGGGAGAGTTCTTTAAACTGTACCCCGAAAGACTTCATTACGCCTCGAAACCCAAAAGCCTCAAAATATTAAATAAAAATTAAACATAATATCACTTAAAACGGCAAATCCAAATGAACGTCACAAATCTATCTCATTAGTGATATTGCATTGAACAATCTATAGTTGTATGGTAAACTCACACAAATATAATAACGTGATTAATAAACAAAATGTTGCGATTAGCTGATCAGCCCTGAATTTATTGGCAAAATTATAGTCCTAATTGTAGCAAACCGAGGCCAAATTGAAAGCAACGCCGCAGCCAGTGATATACGCTAACTGCGCTCTAAATGTTGCATTCGTGTGGGAGGAGGGAAATTTATACAAGTATGACGCCGTGTTTTCATTTAATTGAATATACATAAATTGTTCCTTTAAAGTGAAACTATTTTTATAATTTATCTGGTATAATATTTTTTCCACAATATTTAATATATTGCCCCGCCATTTCTACCGCCCTAAAATTTCAGCACAAAAACCACGTTCATGAACCTTCATGTATGATGGCTGGTTGTAGATTTTTAGGGCTGCAAAGTGAGGTATCTCCTGACAATACTAACCGTGTCCAGCCATCTAACCTCTTGAGATGTTTTGAGGTCAAAGCGCTTCAAGAAAAGACTAATGATTGTCGAATAGACATCCCACATTCTACAATATCATTATATGGTATCGAACTTGTATCATGATGCAACTACCTATACAAGTAAGCTCAGCTGCTGGATAAAGGATAAGGGATTAAATAAGCTCTGACTTCTCTTACTGACTCACCAAAACCGAACAGCCTACATGGATACTTCCGCTAAACCTGCTACACATCTTATCACTGCAAAACGTGTTCAAAAAAGGTTCATCTGTCCTGGAATTGTGAGTCAGGTAGTTGTGAGATAATTTAGGTTTACGGAAATGTTCATAGTTAATAAAGATTTAATTAATTACATTCCACTTCGTTCATTAAAATAAATGAAGTGGCGATTGCGATTTCCCTGATAAATGAGATAATGTCGGGCACCGGTTCCACTGCAACCACTGCGCGACCGCGTCCCGGGACTACGCATTATGTACTGTTTTGTGGTGACCACGCAGTTGTGTAATTCGTGATAATAAGGAAAAAAATTCAAATAATATTAAACTATACATTTAAGATCACTTTTATTCTACGAATAGCTTGTATTGGATGCACTATTTTTTTGTTTGTTTTGTTATTTGAATTAGTGCAGGACAGAGTCAAAGGTAAGTGATCGTGTGATGAAATATAATGAGTAATTATAAATATATATCTTTTAAAAATATTTGAAAAGACTACACATACCTTACGATAACCATGTTATATCTCTACTCACAAATCGTTCTTCGATTAAACCGTATAAAAAAATAATAAAAAGTTCTTTATAAGCTTGATGAATGCGAAAATAACTTCAAACTTATTTTAAATAGTTGAAAACACTAAACACGTATAAAATATCAATTAATTAAGATATTAAGTAATAAAAAATATTTAACTCAGTTGAAAATTCGAAGCAATCCGCTTGAATTTCCATCAGATGGCGAAACTTGAATTTATTGCGCAGCATGTTACAGCTTAAAATTTAACGCTAAATTTCTCATTATTTAGCTTGACTTATGGTGCAGCTCGTACAGGCACTAGATCAAGGGTTAATAATTTATTATATTTTAGAGTTTAAATGTTACTTTCCTAACTAAAATTTAAAGCAAACGATGAAGAGAAAATTTATAAATTTCAGCACTAAGAATTACCCGAATTTCATAATTGAAACTATGCAACTCTGGAAATAAGGATGTTGACTATTTTTAGGAGTAAGTACCTATATTAAATCATGAATATTTTTTATACAAAGTAACTAATACTCTGAAAATTGAGTATTTTAAATTTCGTTTGAAAACGATTCAAAACGCAAACACTACGTAAAGTCAACGAAATATTATATTATTATCTCAAAGTCACTTATTCTTGAGACTAACATTTTTAAATTGTCAAAGTTATATAAAACCTTTTACAACGGTGACTTTGAGTACAAGTGACTGCATGAACTTTGATTGGTGTTTCTTGTCACGTAACTTGAGAGTGATTTTATTACATTTTCGATTATTAAATAAAAATTAAATTAAATTATGTAAAAATAAAAATAATGGAAACTACAGTTGCGAATACAGTCAATGTTCCTATTTGAAAGGGTTACATAAATATTTACTGTAAATTTAATTCTTATGTGGATTTGTAATATAATTTTTCTGAAAATTTCAGATATCATATTTCAAAATATGACTCGGTAAATGTGAACAAATTGTGAAGTTTCCGGCTTTGTATTTGAAAAACCTCGACATTTTCTTCTGTATTTTATTTATCCTATTGATGGAGCAAATTCGATTTTGTGAAGCACAGTCCCCTCAAGGGGCCCACAGCTGTATACCTGGCCGCATAATCTAATTGTACTGATCCAATCCCAAGGATTGATCTCGAACAAATATCAAAACTTATTGTCGCGAGCACTCCGCGCTCGTAAAGGTGAAACTATAAAACAGTGTACAGATATTAAGATACTTTTTTTTTGGGTATTTACGTATATATGTGAAAAACTATAATTAAATGGATTATATAATTTAGAGCGGCTAATAAAAATTTTCTCCGCTTACGCCATCTGTCGATATTTTTCTGAACAAAAGCGTTTATAATTCCAAAAGACAGTACAGGGGAAATTTATGTAGTCATTTAAATCTATTTTATTTGAATGTTATCTCTAAAAGTAGTATCTCTGAAACTTCAAATTAAAACTAACGCGAAACGCATACCGTGTGACAGTTTTGATTTTACTCCCATAAATGTTCACACGCCGGCTTATATACACTCTGGTGCAATGAAATCGCACATGTAAAGATTTTTTGAAAAGTATTGTTTATTTTTTTTATTTGAAAAGACATATATATATATTTTAAGTGGGATGAAAGGCTATTTCAATACCTATTCAATGATACCATATAAGCGGTAATAAGTTTACCTTACTGCCGAAAAGAGAAGCAAAAACAACAAATACATTTTTATCAGCGGATTTTTGCTTAACTAAAAAGTTCGAAAATTGGGGATTATTAAAAAAAATCACAAAATGTAGTGAAAAAACATTTATTAATAAGAAGTGTTACCCCCTCTTGCCCGAATAACCGCTTGACACCGGTTTTCCATAGACTCTATTAAGTGTTTGACAAAGTCTTGTGCTATGGCTTCCCATTCCTCCTTTAGCGCATTTTGTAGCTCCAGAAGATTGGCTGGAGCAATATTTCTGCCTCTTATTTTTCTTTTTAACTCGTCCCATAAGTGCTCGATCGGATTAAGGTCCGGGCTTCGAGCTGGCCACTCCATCACGGGGATATTTACCTCTTGCAAGTATTGTTGTACTATAGCAGCTGTATGGGGTCTTGCATTGTCATGCATAAAGAGAAAGTTCTCTCCAACAAAACCGCTAAATGGTACGACATGTTCCTGGAGAACTTCCTCAATGTACCGCTGAGATGTCAATCCTCTTGTTTGTCGCCTGATATTGGCCCCCGTGATGAAGACAAGCTCCGTTTTCGCTTCGAGTGAAATGCCTCCCCAGAACATACACGAACCACCGCCGTATGCCACACGTTCTGTGATGCAACACTGGGAGAATCTCTCTGTAGGCCTTCTATAGACCCTTCCTCGACCATCATTGCCGTGAAGACACATCCTGGACTCATCTGAGAACAGGACTGCTCTCCATTGGTCGAGTGTCCAGTGCACATGTTCTTGTGAAAATTGAAGACGGTCGCGGCGGTGAGCTGGTGTTAGATTAGGAGCATTTACTGACCTACGCGCAGTCAGGCCACCTTCGGCAAGTCTTCTTCTAACTGTCCACCGGCTGACTTCCACTTCACGTACCTCTTGAAGGTGTTGTGCAAGATCAACGGCAGTCAGTCGTCGATTTCGCAATGACGTCGTTACGAGAAATCGGTTGTCCCGTTGAGTTGTAGCTCTGGCGCGACCAGATCCTCGTCGCCGTTCATAGCCACCAGTCTCCCGATAGCGCTGGTATACACGACGAACTGAATATCGGCTGATATTCAGCTGTCTAGCTACTGCACTCTGGTTCTGGCCTGCTTCAATTAGAGCAACGACTTGAGCGGCTTTTTCCGGAGTAGTATCCATTTTCTTCAGAATGTTGCAACTGTAGTCACTAGGCGTCCTTTCACGTAGAGCGTTGAAATGCAAATGATGACGTTTTACTCAAAACAGGCCTTTTTATACCTGCAATTGCTATCGCAAACTGCAGTGCGCTAAGTAAGCAATTTTGGGGTTTGTTGTTTTTGCTTTCCTTTTCGGCAGTAAAGTAAACTTATCACCGCTTATATGGTATCATTGAATAGGTATTGAAATAACCTTTCATCCTATTGTAAAAAATATGTGACTTTTTAAATAAAAAAAAAATAACACCATATTTTTCAAAAAAATGTTTACATGTGCGATTTCATTGCACCAGAGTGTATATATGAAAATCTGTTAGGTCTGTCGATTCTTAGAGAGTAAACTCCAAAAAGAAACGAAAAACAGAATATATGTTAATTAAAAATGTGAACCACATCTGTACACACATAAATCTAACTTGGTTTTATGTCCGACCCCAAGAAAGTAGATGTTCTAGCAAGCTTAGATGTTTCAGCGCAATTGTTTTACTGTTCATAAAAGTACACGTTGCGTTTCTTTAATTTACTTTCGAAGAATTCGACCGTAGCAAACTGACAAGGAACTAATACCGTCTAAAGTTACCTCTTGGTCGAAATTCTGTTGAAAATAAGTATTATTATGTACAAATTCTCCGGACTCCATCCTGACCCACATCCAAATTTATAACAGCCTTGCCTTTAAATTTGGAATCATAAATGCTGTTGGCGTTTAAATGAGTGATATAATTATGTATAAAGCAATGTGATTATTGAAATAGCTGATTTTATAACTGATTTTACTAATATTGTACTGCGAAAGTTTTTGATGATTTATGTGTTAAGAAAAATTATTTGCAACCGACCAACCACGTAGTCGGTAAAAAAAAATTACGAAACTGACATCCTAGCAAAACTAGCGAAGAAGGAAACCGACGAATCAGGAACATGCCTAATTAGCGAAATTGTCAACCTACCGAGACTTTCTAATGAGTAAACTGGTGAATTAGTGAAATTGACGAGTAAGGAAACTGACCAGTGGTACGCTAACCCGTTCGTAGGTTGGTAATGATGTATTTACTCTATCATGTAAAAACTTTTAACGGATTTTGATAAAGTTAACAATAATCTAGTTCATATAACACAATAACATATAGATTATAGGCTAATCAGAACAAATATAGGCCATAAGGCAAGAAGCAAAAATTTAATGAATAGGTTATTATCAAGTGGAGAATCTATACCCACTTACTACTATTATAAAGCTGAAGAGTTTGTTTGGTTTAACGTATTAATCTGAGGAACTACTGGTTCGACTTGAAAAATTCTTTTTATGTTGGATAGTTCATTTATCGAGAAAGGCTTTAGGCTATATAACATTTTGAACGCGGACGAAGTCGCGAGCAACAGCTAGTTTATTATAAAACTTTAAATTCAATGTGCATGCAATTGATCTACTGTGGTAATAAGTTGTGAATACTGATATCGACAAAACGGAAACGAATTGCTGCCTTCATAAATGGCGAAGTTTTAGTTTCCAAGCACGGAGTTTCGTAGCCCAATATATAACTATATATGTAGCAGATAATTCAAATAGTTCTTGAGTATTTTTTATGTTACAAGACTTACAAGCAAGCTGACGGCCCACTTGATAATAACGAATGGATACCATTGCCTGTTAAACCATAACTATTATTTAATCTGAAGTTAAACTAAGCAACGACATAGGAGTTGCAACTGCGCTGAAAACTTTGATAGGATAAAAAAATAAGAAGAGGAATACGGAATGGGCTTTGGCATCCCCTGCCTGCCTGCCTTGACTGAAGTAAAATAAAAGTGACTCATCCAATAGACATAGTTTTATGTGTTTGTCTGACCCTGATCCTCTTCTTAATGCCTACACATATTATGACAATGTAAAATACTTTGGACAAGAACAGCTACTCAGAAATAAGTACTACGATGCTGTGTGGAAATGATGCTTGTGTTCCATCATTTCTACACACTTCACTGGTTCACAACTTACTATAATATGTGGCAAGTAACACATCCGCTGTCACCCGCGGGTTACACAGTAATGACGTGCGTCCCACTATACCAGGAGCACGAAACAATGTATATAACTAAGATTTAGTAATATATAAACACAAACACTACAGATCTTAGGCAATTGAACTACCTTAAGAAATACCAATTAATTGTTATAAAAAATTTTGTTCCTACAAATGGCCAGGTTTATAAAATACTACTATTTCGCAATAAAGAGTCAAATGAAGTTATAAAACCTCTAAAAGAGGGAATAAAAAAATTAATAATTCAAGCTACTCTCAGACTCCAACAATTATATGAAGTTACCTATATCTACTCTCAAGTATGTTGGCCTCGCTTCAGGCAATGATAAATCCAAGAAGACAGTTGCACCATAAATCAAGTTTACCGAGGGCCCCCTACAAAGTACCACAGCGGTATTGAAAAACAGTAGAGATTGTTGGAAAAACAGTTGATAAAATGTTTTTTTGAATGAACTAATTTAATGAAATTATAGAAAAGTTCGAAACTGTTTTAAAATAGATTATACTCTTTAATAAAAAAAAAAAATATGTCTCCCTAAAAGATATACATAAACATTCTACGTTTTGCTTATAGGACATCTATTCGACATTGCAATAGTTACTCAAATTCATTATGTTCTCGATGTGATGTAAACAGTATGAGAGTAAATAATTAAAACAATTTGTCATTTGTTAAGTTCATGTTCTGTTAACCTTCGAATATTGTGGACAAAAGGTTCTTTATTTCTTTGAAACACTCTTAAGAGCTTCCGAGCTTGCATGCTGAATGAGAGTTCCTTTGTACTCTGATGACGTACTGGGAAGTGCGGTTATTTAAATAGGTGATGTGATAGCTTTGAAGGAGATAAATATGACGGATGAATCTAAAACCTCTCTTCTTGGAAATATTGTCAATGTGAAAAATTCACATATTGATTTAAATACAATCTAGCTAAATATTTAAATAATATGAAAAGTTATGTTTCTCAGCCCGGTGAACATATTAATGTGATTCCGGCAACATTCTTATCTATACTATACTAATATTATAAAGCTGAAGAGTTTGTTTGTTTGTTTGTTTGTTTGTTTGAACGCGCTAATCTCAGGAACTGCTGGTTCCAATTGAAAAATTCTTTTTGTATTGGATAGATCATTTATCGAGGAAGGCTTTAGGCTATATAACATCACGTTGCGACTAATAGGAGCGAAGAAACAGTGGAAAATGTGGAAAAAAAACGGGGAAAATTATTCATTTTTGAGGGCTTCCGTTGCGTGCGCTGCGAAAACTATTCGAGATACCCAAATGATTCCCAAAATAACTATTCCACGCGGACGAAGTCGCGAGCACCAGCTAGTTTACCATAATATGTATTCAGAAAACACTGCTGCTGGACATAGGCCTCCCCCATAACTTTCCAATAGGACCGGTCAGAAGCAGCCTGGATCCACTGCTATAAGTATACAATTATGAATTTTAAGGCACAAAACTTGTGACTTTTGTGACTAGAAATAATGTTGTCCGTCTTTCCAATTTTTTATCTCGTAATATTTTCCCTTCACTTTGAAATCGTTCATAAGTATGCAATATTTCCAGAGACCGGATATTAAAATACCTTATTCGCCTATCCATAGGTTCCGTTTATAAATTTATCTTGTGGTTGAGTTTTACATTAAACTCTTTTCACACAAAATTCAATTGAAAATTGTTTTCGCGAAGTATTTGACAGTGTACAGTTAAAGGGTCACATTTGATTCAATTGTTTGATATTTGTTCCTGTTGTCGACCGATTGGGCCAACCGGCGTCAATTACTCGCAACCCGTCGATCCTTTGTCAATAAACTGGAACAGCATTCGCGCTTCCTTGCCGTTACGTTTCTATTTTGTGGAAAAATATTCCTCATCGAAATTGTTCAAGACTTTTTATATTTAAATACATATTACAATTGATGTCTTGAATACAACGGTTTTCTAAAATGGTTTAATTAAAAAGAGGAAGTTTTGCATTTATGGTTGATGTAAGTCATTAAACTTTACATTTAATTAAAAAAATAATTGAAGTTCCTTTGAAGTCGTCCAGCAGGTGATTGATCCACAGAACGTTTCAGCTGTGGTCTCTACTCCAAGACTCAAACTCAAATTAACTGCACGATAGAATATATACCTATCTCACACTTTCCTGCTTTAGCTGCCCAGATTTCTTGGGGCTAGATCGACATAGTCCCTCATAGATCTAACAGACATGCAGAATTAGACATAGTGTGGGCCTCAGAGAAATGCCGCATTGTCCTTCTCCATAGCTCGCTGAGCGACTTGTAATTTGTTGATGAATCGTCAATTTCCATGTCTGAGCACTGTGTGTCAAAACAAAAAATATATATTTGGTATTAATTGTCTTGACTATGAGCAGCATGCCTCACATCTTATGCCTGTTTACCACCTAAAATCATTTATCTAACTATTATTGTCTATTAATTTATTGTATTTACATATAATACTATAACATGTATAAAAAATATAAATATGGATGGATGATTTTCGGGTTATTACCTTGTGCTTGTTATTGGTCAATTGTCCTGATTGGCAGACAACACTGTTTGTGTATAAATACAATCGACTTTTATGGAGGACATCCGGACGATATATTCATAAAATTGGTATTGTTTTACACGGTCTGTTGAGCAAAGGGGTCGGAGGCAATAGGCAGCGTATTTGTTGAGATATAGCCGAATTACCGGAGGCTTTCGACGGAATGGTTTGTTTTGAATTGCTGCTGTAAGTAATAGAGATCGCCGTTCAACGCCAAAATTTTGCGGTGCCAACTTTTATTTCTAAGGACCCTCGTGTTTCTTTCTAATCTTACTCTCGATAACAAATATATTTTTATCATGTATTTGGCCTCTGTGGTAATAGGTTTTCTTATATCTTTTTTCTTTACAATACGTACAACTTCTTGTATACAATAATAAAATAAATTATGTCCAAAAACTTCCCATTCTCCTCAATTCCTTATATTTATAAAAGGGATACAATATACTAATCAATCCATTCAAATAATGTTTTACTACAGTATTTCAAAGGTTAAGTTGTATAAACTAAATTTGTTTTATTGCAACTAAATTGTATAACTAAATGTTACTTACGAGTACACATATCTTATAATACGTACTATTATTATACATACTAAGAATATCCAAATTTAATTAAATCCTGCTTATTTTCACAAAGTAAGAAGCTTGCTTTGTTCCGAACTTATTTCATGATAATTAAAATTTTAATTTATTTAAGTGCCAGTAGATGTCATATTACGGCAGACATGAGTTGGAGTGTTCTCTACAATAGAACAGCCTGCTTATACTTTGTAAAACAGTTTCCATCAATTTGCCTCACTGGTGTAAACATCGAAATACATTCGACTGCTACATACGCCTAATTAGGTCAATTAGGTCAACAGCTTCGCTCATAGCAAACGCTAACTCAAAATCGTAGTAATAAATCAAAAGCTAAATGAAAATATATATCATATTTATGTTAAAGTCGGCTACCAGTCTGACAGTCCACTTGAGACTACCGTCGGCCACAGAGCGGTTAAGTCGTCAGGGGATTTTGAAACCTTCTACGGACATCACTCTTCAATGTTGAAAAAACTTTAGATTATCAAAATTATTAAAACAAAATTATTCTTTCCCACAAACAAACAAAAGAATAGAGATAATTGTTATTATTAGAAGACAATATGGTCGCCACCTTACTGCAGGTGCATCTCAAGTGCAAGCATTGTCATTGCATTGCGACTTGAGGGTACAATTAACGTTAATTGCTTTGTAAGAAACACTTTTATACTGAATTATTTGTGTTCAGGTTAATGGCAATGAGTCTTTATTTTAGTGCAGTCTGAGTGCGAGTTGCATTAGTTACTTGCTCAGTGCCTAAGTGGTAATTGTGTAGCCTGTGATGGCTTTTGGTACAGGAATTTAAACTTTTTTTGACTTGGAGGAATTATTTGCTCGAAGTGTACAATATGTTAATGCATATTGTATATAATGATAATAAAAGAGTAGAATTACGGCCAATTTGTTTACGGCCAAAGTAGCCCTCGACGGTTACAAGAGATATTTAAGTTGAAGTTAGATTTTAGGTTAAATTTCAGTAATAATAAATTAGGAAGTCCATGGAGGCAATATTTACATGTACGGTCCATGTACAAGTAGGCGTCAGCTGACAATAACATTAAAAAAACACCATAATACTTACTGTATCTTCATCGTGATCTTATTAGAAGGGGGTGATATTTGCCACTAAATTAGTTGTTCAGTATATGTTTGCGTCAGATACCAACATTTTTTTTTCTAGAACTTTAACTATACCTTGATAAGATTATTAAGAAATAATAAATAAATATTTCGTCACTATCGCACTTAAGAACACTTATGAAAAATTAATAAGTTTTGAAAAACTTGCAAAATCACTCATCTAACTCTGCCTTTAAATTTTTAATAAAAAGCATATTGTTGCTGTCTCTAACAGCTTACATAGCCACAGCAATTGAGGCATTTCAACAGCAATCTTATTACTGGGGCACACAAATGTAATTCGTCAGCGTTAATCTTCATAATAAAGGGGCTTATACTAAGGCGACTTATAGTAAGGTTTCCCGCAAAGAAAGCACTTTGAATGGGGCAAATCTCTCTGCTCTGCTGGGATTGAATTAATGTGCTACATTTGTCGTGCCACCTCGGAGATTCGCAGATAAAGGTGTGTACACGAGTGTTTATTTCGACAGTTGCTTTCGAATAAACCGAACATTTATTAGTGAGATTTTAGCGAACACAAACGAAGTTTTCATCTCAGACCTAGGTGCTAAATTAATTCAAAATCCAATTTAATTTATAAGTTTCGCGGGACAGTGTTTTTCGAGTCTAACAAAATGCTAAATAATAAAAAGTATCACGACGGACCGATCTCAAATATATGTCTTACATTTATGTATGTTTTTACTTGACGGAAAGTGGTTGTCATCGTCAAATTAAATTTTGAAAATGTGCTCCTGTCCTTTACAAGATACATAAGACATAAGAGCTGTTGTTTTAAGGGGATTGGCTGTAAGAGAAGTGTGCCTATTAATGTTTTTCTTGTACTGAAATCACTATAGTTCTAAATACACTGGACCGCAAAGAAAAAGAGTCGGTTAGAAAATCTTCAATATCTTCAAAAGTACCTGACCTAGCTTTTATGAAATAAACACTAAATTAAAGTTAAACTAAATAATTTTTTTTAAATTAAAATTAAATTATTTTTTAATTTAGTTTTTATTTGCGACCCTTTTTCTTTGCGGTCCAGTGTGATTTGACTTTTGGATTATTTTTAAAAATTAAAAGTAAAGCCTAGTTTTATTTTTAATTATACATCGGGCTATGATAAGTGACAGTGATATAATAAAAATACATAATATGTTAAATAACCACACTAGAGTATTTTTATTTCGACCGTTGCTTTTCGTAGTATCAGTGTGAATGCAGTTTTATTAGGAAGCAAGCTTACAAAGAACCCAAGTCGATAATCCTAGGGAAGGTGTAATCCTTGGTACTGTAAGAATACTCGTTGAGTTCAACTGAAAAAAGCGAATTAGTTTTTCGTATTCAATATTCACAACTTTCATCACACTGTTTACTTACGTGTTGAGGACTTAAGTAAAAGCATAAAAAATTATTACCTCTAAGCAAAATACAACTTAATAATATTCAAAATCAAAATTACATGAAATTGTATTTTTAATTTTAGTAGTAAGAATGCCTTTGGTACCACCCGAAGACTGAATGATCGGAACGTTTAGATATGTTTCAGGTAAACATTTTTAATGATGCGCAGGTTATTGTAACCTTTTTAAGCAGAAAAATGTTAAGCTAATTTATTTCTATTTAACGACCAGCAAATTTCACTAGACTGGGAATGTGATCTCTATCCTCGAACATATTCTTTCACAATTATCATTAACCTTTTTTTTATGACAGACAGACAGGCTGAAAGACAGGCTGACAGACAGGCTGACAGATAGGCTGACAGACAGGCTGACGGTCCACTTGACAGATGGACTAGGTGCTACAAGTGCGTTGCCGACCATAGAAGGATTAAGAATAAGGAAGAGATAGGGCAATGGGCTCTGGCATCCCTTACCGAAACAAAACAGCACATCTGCTGTTATATCAATGTGGATTTCTGTAAGAGGATAGTTACTGTGCCGCCAGACGGGCTGCCGAAACATCGATTAGGTTATCACGAACAAAAAGACATACAGACAGACAGTCGCGGCGGGGTAATTTGTTTTATAATAATGTATAAGGATTATTTCAGTTAGGTATATTACGAGTATTGTGCCCAAAGCTTTGAAAGCAGTCTGATCCCTTTTATATTTCTAGTTCAATGGCATAATCTAATTCTATTTAGTTTAGTAGCAAGAGCATCAAACAGACTTTCAATCCGAGCTTAAAATTCACTAAGCTTAAGTGTTCTCTGAATCTGCGGAGTGAAACGAGGATTATGACACCTTTTCTCATATTAGGAACCAGTTCACGGTGAAACCATCTAGTATGTAGTAACGTAAATTTGAAATAGTAGAAGTAGCACTAAAATTGGTAGAACGTGAGAGAAATCGGTACTGCCGCTTTGTCTGGCTTCGCCAAATTATTATTGTATTAGCCGAGACTGTTAGAGATTTTCACGCTTCGATTCTCAGTTCAATAAATGATGGTTTTATAACTACGTTTGCTTTTATATCATTACAGGTATTTTTTTTATTAGAGTTGCTCTTGGCCAACATCCAGCTGTGTAGCGAAGATGAGGCCTATGATGGTGCGAGCTCACCCAGAAGATGCCTATTCACTCGAACTTTGAAAAGACTTGAGTTAAGTATATGAGCTCAGTGTGCATTATAAAGGATGTTTTAAAGGGATATAAATCAATTATCCTAAAGTAGCGGTTATGACGGAGGTAGAGCTAACAGTGGATGGTAGAAACAGCCGGAAAGGGGAAAAGTGACCAAATAAATCATTGATCTGCTATGTAGAAAGTTGATTGCTTAGGAAGTAAGATTGTCTTCTTAATTTACGTCGAGGATATATTGTGCTTTGTCAAATGCGGAAAGAAGTTTCCTGTGTTGAACTAATTTTCTGTGCTCTAAATTTAGACACTTGTGGACCTCTTATAAGTTAAATATTTAATCTTATATACATTAATGTTTATAAGCGAACAGCTTACCAAAGTCGTAATGATTGGAGCGTTAAAAATTTATTAGTCTCATAAAACTCTGATATCGGTTTATAGATAGTAAAAATACACCAAGAATATTTTAACATCCCCACACGATTTTAAGTTCTTCTTATGTTATCAATCAGAGAAGTGATTATCAATAACTTATCAGTATCTGTATTACGGTTGGGTATAGGCCTTTACCACAATTTAAGGTCCCTCTCTCCGTAAATTATAATTTTAAAAGAAATGAAAATAATAAATTATTTGATGCGGTTTTGTGTAAGTATTATAAAGAAAATATATTCAAGAAGTTTAATACGAGATCAAAGATAAGAGAATCCTTAATTTTTATAACATTCAAACAAAATTATAAAATATGATAAGATAAAATGCTGTTCGGTATGATAAGGTAAAAATCATGTTCTACCCAAGGCATTTTCCGACATTTAATCCAAGGCATTTAAATTAGGTGTGAAATTTACTGAACTATTGTTATATTAACGGAATAGAAGCAAAATATCATACCAGACATTGATACACATGTTTGCCATTTTTTAGCGGCTTAAGCATACCTACTTCAAACAGCAAACTTGCAGAGATATATTATTTCGATAACTTCAAAGCAGACAAATGCGTTCACATTTTTTTCCATTCATACCTAATCACCAACATTTCTCAACGTGTGATATAATACAATGGTGTAAGCTTCTCTACTTATTTATTTAAATTAAGAATGTGCTATTTATCACCGCAATAGTTCTCTTGTTTATCCTGTAGCTGCAATTTAAACTCAATTTGCATGTTATTATTGTCCATTTTTATGCTTCTCGGGCGCGATTCACATAATTTTAAGTAAGCACAAACAGTACCTTGGGAGTTTGCAGCGTTTATTACATCGCCAAGAGACGTATACCTTGCTTCTAATTTATTTTCATTGCTTGCTTCCTGCATTAATAACGGACTGATGTTTAATATTTAACATAAATCTGGATAGTTAAACATTTCAGCCCTATTCTGTATCATTCACTTTATGAATTACGTAACCGTTACAGACATATTAACCTTTAAAATCAAAGCATTTTAAATATATTCTTTTTTATATATATATATTCACACATTCCACACAGCACCATCTAGTTCCAAAGTAAGCAACTTAATGCTTGTATTATGGATACCAGACAGTTGATATACTACATACATTACTTTTTTTTGTAAATACATACATATTATAAATACAAACATCCATGACTCAGGTACAAAGGTAAATGTTAACACATAAACCATTTGCCCCTAGCGGGATTCGAACCCGCGACCGCTTGGTTAACAGCTAGGGTTACTAGCCACTAGACCAAACGTGTCGTCAATGATGCCATTTTATAGGTTAAAAATGTCTATAAATAAATAAATACATTTACACATTCCACACAGCACCATCTAGTTCCACAGTAAGCAACTTATGCTAGTATTATGGATACTAGACAGTTGATATACTACATAATACATAGATTACTTTTTTTCTAAATACAAATATCCGTGCCTCATGTAGGTACAAAGGTAAAAATGTTAACACATAAACATTTTGCACATAGCGGGATTCGAACGCGCGACCTTTTGGTTAACAGCTAGGGTTATATTTTATATCGTACGTTATTGCTTAAAAGCTATTTTCTACGTCGCTTGCTACCACTAGCCATTCACTTCAGACATTTAATTTTCATCCGACCACCCCGAATACAATGACTTTAACACCCCCTTCAACCCCGAGTAAGGCAATGTGGGGTTAATAGTGCATAAAATTAATTAAATTCTTGTTTATTATTAACGTTATTCAGTTAATAGTAACCTTAAAACAGTAACCTTAACCTAAAAACTTTAGGAACGTTTTTTATATTATTATTAAAAAAGTCCACTCGATGTTAGCGCAGCGGTGACTTATCCAAATATAAATATCACAATTTTTAATAGTTTTAAGGCAGTTAAAATAATATATATATATAAACCTTATAAATGTACGCCCAAGTAAGGTAAGGGAACTGCTCAACCATAAACTAGGCAAATTGTCGTCAGGAGTAAGCTTCTCTTACAAAAGCTTAAGTTACAGAACATAAGTATATCCTTTAAAACTTAAAAAGATACGAAATTATTTATAAAAGTTACGTACGTGACAAATAAAACTACAAAAAGTATTGATTCAGCAGACGCACAATAATTCAAAGAATCTTCCATAGTGCTCAGATAAAGTCTAGTGGATCCTTTATAAGAAATTGCACTTCCAAAAATAAACGCGGCTGCCTCTGACAGCGGTAAGTACAGTCAACTGTTTGAAAATTTAACCGACATTCCACCGGCCAGTATCAAAACTATGGACGTACTTAAACAAAATTATTTAGTATTTAAATACTTGCACATTCACAAAACAAGACGTATTTGTTTACAACTAACCAATTTACCTAAACCAAGCGATTTTATAAAGACATTTAGTAAATAAAAAAAATTAAGTAAGTTAATATATCGAAACAAACAATACTCATAATGTACCATCGCTTGTAAATAAAATTGTATTAACCCATGGTAATATAGGTCTTTTAATTTATATTTCTTTTTTATGAAAGATTATATGAGACTATTTTTACCTAAATAAATAAATAAATCTTGAAATCTCCATCCAACACCAATGAATGATTTAGGATAGTATATCTTTTGATCGGACCGCTCGAAGGTTTCGTGTTTGTAAAGAATCCTTTGCCCTCTTTTCCAATATATGTAAGATACCTTTTACTTATTATTTGATTTGGTGATTTTCATTTGTAAATGAAAGTGTAGGACGTCTTTGAATTCAATAGCGTCTGGCCCCGAAGCCCCGAACCGCTGGGAACTCAAAGCCTCTTTGATACGTACTTATGCACTCAACTGTACACGCCTCAGTGAAATTGGTCTTCGCTTAACTTCGGAACCCAGGATTTAAGCGATTTAAAGCTTGTTTTCCTTAAATAAGGTTTGTCTCGAGACACTCCTAATTATTTTGAAAACATTTTCTCTTAGTTTTCATAATGATTATATTCATGACGAAGTGGATATGTCATCTATATGCAAGCCAACTTAGGATAAAAGCAAATTTGCTCTCCATGAAGAAATAATGGAAAAGGACATAAAGCAAAGAGCATTGGCAAATTTATTATCACTTCTTCATGCACCGAAACACACAGACAGCATTATACTGTTATTAACTGTGATTTTATATATAAATATATATATATGAGCTGGTTACTGCAACGATTGTAAATAAAATTGAGACAGAGCGGTAAATCAAGCACCTTAACTACCAATTCGGCGTTACTTCAAACTTTACTAATATAACCTCAGATGAAATAAAAATTAAAGATACAACCCTGTGAATGGCAGAGTAAATTTTACTAGTTAAAATTGCCTAATTTCAAAGGGAAAGAGTGTAAAAGCTAGGTTTGGAAAACGCAAAAAGGAGAGTGAAATCACTTTACTCACGTATAAGTAAATTTAGAAACCAATATTTTCAATAAAGATAAACTAAAATTAAGTTATAGCTTGAAAAACAAAAACTGTGATGTATATGTATATAAGTATATATATTTTGTGTTACATGATCATTATTACAAAAGCAAATATCCAATATCCTCCACTACTTTCACGTTTAAATTGATTTAATAGGAATTGCCATCGAATAATTTGTCAATGATTATTTAATTCCTTTTGTTATTCTATCGCATGATTTAACGAAAGTTACCCAAAATCCAACAAACAAAATACCTGTTTACTATGCAACCATTAAAACCGGAGGAAATCGTAAATACACATCCATTGTTGCAAATCCGGATAATTAAATCAGTTTGATTCTATACTATTACCACAGAGTGTGTTAGCGACAAATAGTCAAATAGGTATATTAAAAGCGAAATTTTAGCCTGTAATTTTACATAATATTGCAGGCAGTTAGTTTTCAATAAAAGATGGTGTAATGCATGGTCAGTGGGAGATTTTTCTTTTTAACTAACTATGGGAAAAGCTTTTTGGAAAAGAATTTTTTTATGCATCTCACCGTGAACTTTTTAAGGGTTTTTAAGCTAAGGAGACTTAACACACTTTTTATGTATATTCAAACTAATCTCTGAAAAGGCTTAAAAACGTTAACTAATAGAACTTCATAGTTCTCAAAGCGCGCGTTAGCAAACCGCGCGCTTCAAAACGCCTTGTGTGTAACTGGTAGGTACATAGAGCTGGTTGGTACACACTATGTACCGGCTCTTAGATTTAACTTTAACAAAAACTAACTTTTCTATTTCAATTGTTACTAGACCGAAGCACATTGTTCCTCAGTAAAAACATAATTAACATTTTCGCAACTAACTGATTAAACAGAGCTTAAAACGTGGGAGTGATTTCTGTAAAAATCTGTGAAGGGAAACATTAAACGAAATTGAAGGGGTTCAAGACAAACATAATTAAAATTCAGTATTTTTAGGCCCATGTTTCAGCGTGGGTATACCAATATTTTATGTATATATAAGAAAATATTTTTATAGGACCAAAAAATGCGAAGCATTATTCAGAAAGTACTGCGCGAGCTGTGTTCGAACCTGTTTTTGCAGTGCAATAAGCGAAGCTTTCTGTATAATTAGTTGTTAATGCCACTACTGTAATAGTGGGGTAATAGTAAAGGTAACCTTTTTATAAATATCATATTAAAAAATAATTATATATACAGAAATTATAGTAAAACCTATATTGTTAACGATCTTTGTAATTGGGTGAAACCATATTCAACTAAGTACTATCTTTAGTTAAGCAAAGAGATTGACTAAATAGTTATGTTGCCAAATTTAAAATATATTATCCTGTATTATATATTATTAATTAATTTATTTTATGATTATTGTTACCTAATTATGTCAAACTATTTCCTTGTAACTTTTGAATTATAACAAAGAAAAAGTACATAAATATTACACGACATGGCTAATTTTAATCAAGTGCTCGTGTTCTAAGTAGAAACGCAAAAAGTGGCCAACTATCGATCAACTAGTTTGTCATGTCTTGCCAACATCGCTTATTAGTTAAGTTCGTCGGCAAACAAGTTAGTTTGCTGTAAGGTTAAGACTGTCTGAGCGTATTTATAGTGTTGTTTATAGAATGGCCACACCTAGACCGACCATTTAAGTAAAAAACGTGTACTTAGTATCAGAGCACTGTTTTTGCTGTTTTGCTAACAAGAGTCATCTGTAAAAGTGACGGTTAGCTCTATACCTCTTGGTGTTCTTTATTTTTTTTATTGACCGTTAATACATAACATTTTTTTTATTTATATTAAGGAAACATATACAACATATCGCAACACATTATAACAAACATACAAAATAAATAAATTAACTAGCCGTTACAAAGAGTTGGTCTGGTCATACACCTGTCCATCGTCTTTTTTAGCTTCATCAATACTAATAATAAATCTGAGTGTAGGTATTGTATGTATGTATGTTCTTCCATAACTCTAAAACGAATTAATTGATTTTGATGAAACTTGGTAGATAAACATATAGACGTACGGGAAACAGGATAGGCTACTTTTTTCAAGCAGGCGAAGTCGCGGGCGTCAGCTAGTGCGCTTAATAAAAACTGTAATTTGTTGTCACAAACCAAGCAGCAGGTCTTATGTCAGGAACATGTATCACACCTTGTTTGTTATCCTTTGTTAATGTCAGTCATTTATATTTGTTATTTTTGTATTTCTTTTATTTATAGTTTTTTTTTAAATAGGTATTGCTCATACTATAAACTTAACCCTATTGCCTATTTCATTAACAATAACTCTGATAAATTTTCTTGTAATTTTTCAGTTCGATGATCCTTTTCTAGATAATAAATGTCTGGAATTTATTGTCACTCATATATTGATGAAACGTAGGGCGAAGGGAGCGAAACATAAAATTGCTCGTGAGCGAAAACCCGGCAGAGATGAGAAATTTCCCTAAAATTAAAATATAACAAAATAATCCCCGCATGGTTGGGCGCAAGCAACATAATATACTGCTGCTTCCGTACTACATCTCGACGGAATTTTAAAATTCTTCAATTAGATTTACTTCTCAGTCTTTCAGAACTAAGCAACGATTTGCAATATCATTTAAAAAAATCCTGGTGTTCTAATGATTGTTATAAATAATAACGAAATATCAATGTTAAGTATATAAAATATTGTATGTCCGAAAAACTGCTTTTCTTCTTCTTCTTGAAGTGCCTCTCCAACTCCAACAAAATTATATTTAAAAATTTTAGGTTAAACTTTAGTTCAGAGTTTTTAACCCTGTCAGTCAGTTGGAATTTCAAAGTTTGAGTTCACCTACTGTTTGTTATACAGGTGTGATGGGTGTCTTGCGCCCTCTGGCCACATGTGTTTAGAGAGCTCGTCATTTCATAAGGGTTCCACTTTCTAAATGTTATGCTTAAGCAAACGGGGAAATTTAGGCAACGAATTTAATGAGAATTCAAACGATATTTTTATGTCCACAAATTTAATGAAAATTCAAATAACATTTTAGGATAATTATAATTTGACAGGTTTTATAAATAGCACAATATCAATATAATTTCCAATTTGATTTTCAAAGAAAATAACGATCATAGCTTAAACGAATTAAATTAAACGCTAAAGAGGCCAAGCTTATGCGTAGTAACATAGGCTATATTTTGTAAAGTTACGCGGACGAAGTCACGTACAACAGCTAGTTAATTATAAATTTGTAAATTAAATGCAACATCTCAGCAATTCATAATGTTTATTGTGTTTTCACTAAAATTAGCTAATATATTTTGTTTAACAAAATTCGGTACAACTACAGGCAATATCATTAAAATTTTCCTAAGTTTTAATAGAATATTTAAAGAGTTGAGATTACAAATTTTTAATTAAATTTGAAACTCTGTATGCTTCATATCATTGTTTCCTCTTTTAGTACCTATTTTTAGTACCTTCTACTACATATTATAAAACAAAGTCCTCCGCCGCGTCTGTCTGTCTATTCGCGATAAACTCAAAAACTACTGCACCGATTGTCATGCTGTTTTCACCAATGGATAGAGTGGTTCTCGAGGAAGGCTTTAGTATATAATTTACAAAGTAACGCGGGAAAACTTGCTGGTGCCCGCAACTTCGTCCGCGTTCTGGATGAAAGGTACCCTATGTCTTTTCTGGTGTCCCTGACAACGTGTATGCAAAATTTCATGGTAATCGGTTCAGTAGTTTTTGCGTAAAAGAGTTACAAAAATCTATACATACCTACATCCATACATCCATACAAACTTTCGCATTTATAATATTACTACGGATAAAGTCGATGTCCGCTTCTCTCTGTTTCACCGCTAACTTCTTATAAACCTCTCGATGGTTTTGATATGGTTTTCTCCAATGACTATAAATATACTATTATAAATACCTATATATACGTTTAGATGATACGAGTACCTATACGTTTGTGGGGTCTGATATGTTCCCTTGTTTCCAATAAGGTATTAATGAAGTGAAATGATTGGACTTTAACTTTTTAATTTGCCTCACACCTCCATCTGGTACTGTCTGCCAACCGCAACCAACACAACGTAAAATCTCCCAATGTTTTTGACACACAGCACCCAGGGGAAATTTATACCCAAACCCGAAAATTGAATTCTAAAACAACTGCTATCATTTTCATGTTTCCATATTTTCCTGTGCCAAAGTTTTTCGAAAGTAATAACTTTGTAAATAGAAAAGGTATTTTTTGGCTTATTAGAGTCATTTTAAAGAAGCTTAACTTTTATTGTTCGACTTTTAAAATTGCATTGATTTTATTATCGCTGTACCTTGCCTAACTTGTATACTTATAAAGTTGTACTAGTGACCCTCTTCCGGCTTCGCCCGGGGTGAAATTTATATATCCTATCTTTTAAGTTGAACCGAATTGCACATAGTTACGAAATTTTATCAAAATCGGTTCAGTACTTTAGGAGTTCATCGCGAACAAATATGTGACACGTAATTTTTATATATTACTAAACGCAACAATTAAATGATATAAAAAATATTCCAAATTTTTAGGTGATTTTCAACTGGCTGTAACTTTGAAGAAAATAGTCGTACAGTCCTCATTAAAAAGGGAAATTGTAGCTTCAAGTCTTTAGTTTTTGAATCTGAGCTTCAAATATTTTTCTCGTTTTCGGTTTAGGAGTAATCGTCAGAAAACCAACTAAATACATTCAAAAGAAATTAGATTAAAAAATAATATAGATAATAATAAATTTATTAAATTATTGATTAATTAAAAAAATATATATACTTATATTTTTTATATTTATTGTGTCTTTAAGGACCAAATATGACCAAGGACTCATTTGCTTCTAATTTTGCACCATGTTCAGAGTAACTTAGTCAATAGTGACTAAGTTAAATCTAATGACCAACCGTTTAAAGTAATTAACGTCTCAAGTGAAGTTCGACAGTCCACTCACTAATGACAGAGCTAACCTCTATTGACTATTTTAATGGCTGACTGAACTCTCTATGAATGGGCGAATTTAGTATTTATGAAATTGAAATTTTCTTTTTGAAGGCAAACATTTTTATTAGAAATTTTCAATACTAAAACCTTTATATCAGCTTTTCATTATATTTTATTTGAACATTTTTTTAGATTGTTGGTTTTTATAACCTTATAAGCATTGCAGGAATCCTATATTATATCCAATGGCGAAGGGATACAGGATGATGATGAAACAATAATTATATACCTATTTTATAGTTAGTATTTAAAAATGACATCACGTTCCATTAGTGAAAACCTCATGAAAATAAGTTCAGTAGCTTTTAAGATAATCTCGAACATACAGCCAGACAGACGCGGCGGGTGATTTTGCTTTATAATATATCGCCGCTTCGCCCGGGTTCAAAATAAATACTATACCTACAACCTTTTAAGTTGGACCAAATTACATATAGTTACGAAATTTTATCAAAATCGGTTCAGTAGTTTAGGAGTTCATTGGCCTCAAATTTGTGACACGTAATTTTTATATATATAGAGATAAAGATATATAAAAGGATACTGCAAATTATAATAAAGAGAAATCAAATTTCAGAATAAGGTCAAGTTTTTTCATAAAACTATATATTACAATATTGTTAGATATTATATCTATCGCGAAGTGAACTCCAGTGACAAACCATTCAGCAGATTCACATCACGCTTTCTCCGAAATTTCATTACAATCTCTATAAATCCACTAGCGTACATGTGGCTACATAATTTTATGTTCCAGCCCTCGTTGCGGCTGCAAAGCCCTTAACAAGTATATTAATTAACGAAATTATGTGTGTGCCCGACCGCTCTTTAATTTATGCAGTTTGCCTGAGATCTCGCGACGTCACGCAGCCAGAATAATTTAGAACCTGAGCCTAACCAACGGTATACGCAAATTAAAATTTAATATTTCAACACCCTTTGAGGTTGCCTCCGAGTACAAGTCAAGATTTTCATTCGTTTCGCTTTATTGTATCATTCAGACATGTTATCTTTGAACATGTTGCATTAATGTATCTCTTCAACATTTTTTTTAAATATAGCCCCAGTCAATTTATGTATTTTAATATTAAAAATGCAAAAGTACTTAAGTTGTTTATTACGCTCTCACACCTTAAACATGAAATAACTATAATAAAGATTAAGGATACAGGAAAAGACATAGGGTACCTCTCATAAAAAAGGTATTGCTTTCGAAGGATCATGTGAAAATAAAAAAACCAATACCTGAAAAAAATCTATGAGTAATAAAGATTGAATAAATTTTATTGTTCATTACAGTTTGTCAGGTGTTAATTTTTTTCTTCTTCAACGTTTAAGAAAAACTGGCACAGACGAAGTCGCACGTAAAAATAATATAAAATCTCTAAACATTTTTTTTCATCAAGTTCCTGCACAATTCAAACACCTTAGGACATAAACTCGTAGAAGTCCACAAATTGTTTGACAGCGCCAACATTTCAACGTCCACATTTCGACTGTCTCTCACCTGTAAACCTTGCATTCTTTACAACCAGAGTCTAAATCTTCAGACCGTGACCTAGATACAATGCGGGAGTTATGGGCAGTAAACAAAACAAATAGGTTCCTTAAAGCTACTTTGTCGCAGTCTAGTCGTAAAGTTTACGTTAAGTCAATAAAATTGTATGCGAAGGTGAGCCAGATTAATTTCTGTTGTTCGAATGAAGTGGTTTATGCGAATGTAAACGAAGTGATCGCAGCAACCGTCGTTGGATCTTTACCACAATTCTTCAAATTTATAACCGACTAACAAAGTGCATATAAATTTATATAAATTTGCAAGGTAGCATTTAAGTTAGCATTAATCCTACTAATATTATAAATGCGAAAGTTTGTATGGATGTATGGATGTTTGTAACTCTTTCACGTAAAAACTACTGAACCGATCACCATAAAATTTTGCATACACGTTGTCTGGGATACCAGAAAGGACATAAGGTACCTTCTTAGGGAACTTAAATGGGCCATAAAGACAGACCATTCAAGTTCTTCCTATTATATTGTGGGATAAATAAGCAAATACGAATAAGTGGCTGGTACGTTTATTGCAATATTTATGAGCAACAAACTAATGTACAACACTCGTACATCGAAGTAAACACGCGATTTTAATTTCAGATAAAGACAATACGCCGCCGAAATGGGAATAAATGGAACTGGACATGGATGGAGCGGTTTTCATTAAGATATCATGCATTACTTTCGCTGCCTTCCACTTGGAAGACACCCGTGTTCCGGGTTGCGAACGTGATTATTGGATATGCGATTCTTCGACAAAGGTTTTCGTTTACTTTTATTTTTATTGTCATTCTCATTGTAACTGTGATCTGTTTAAACCATAAAAACTTAGTAGCCATTCCCAAAGAGTACTCTTAAATCCTGTCGGATCTTTTAATAATTGTAGGGAACACTGCTGTGCAGTAAGCACCTCCTTACAGAAGTTCACAGTAAAATGTGTTTTTTTTTCTAATTTTACTCCGCCAATAGCCGTAGTCTGTGTCTGAGTTGTACGTTCGTTCCAGTTCTCGGATTTTCTGCTCGTACTTTCATTCTTCATGCCTTTTCTTTCTTGTATTCGTCATCTCTTGTACTCTGCGAGTGGGATGCCCCCCAAATTCTATGCTACTTTTGTTCTACTCTTTGTTTATGATTCTAACAATTCTCAAAAAAATATTTTAAGTTTACTTGGTTATATGTTCTTTATTCCTTTGAGTTTCGACGAGTGAGTATTCCTTCCTATCCTATTAAGGTCGGTAATACATTCACAACACCTGTAGCTACATATAGGTGACGATAGCCACTATCATCAATAGCATCAAGTGGACCGTCAACCTACTTGCATAAAAAAGACAGACAATATTGATCGGTCCAAAACTTACCCAGTTAAAATAGATAGAATAGATATTTTCGGATGAATATCAAACACGATTTCAGATTCTACGAAAATAGAGTCAAATAGTGAACTCGTACCAATTTATTTTAGCTACCTACCTATAAATAAACTTACTTAATTTACCGGCAGCGCATTGTTGTATTAAAAAAGTCGCCCGAGGTCGGTCACTTAACAGTATACGGAACAGGTCGCAGTAGTTATTAGCATCTAAAACTTGTTCTGACGCGGTCCTGATTAGAATTTTGTATGCATCTTGATGTTATTTGGTTTAATTTTCATTAAAATAAAAACTTTTTTGCTATTATTTTTAGCACTTACTCTTGTGGTAGCCTTGATAGTAGTAAAGTAAAAATTTATCATGTTTTTATGACAATTTGGTAACTAATACTTTTTTCCCTGCCATCAAAATGATTATGGTCGAATTTTGCCCGGTGGACAAACACTAAGGCTGGGTTGCACCATCTTACTTTAACTATAACCAACGCCGCAACTTCAGTTAAAATAACGGTTAGGCCGAAAATGAGTTGCACCAGTTAACAAATAATCATAACTGGTTAACTGGTGCAACTCATTTTCGGCCTAAAACTCATTTTCGGCCGAAAATGAGTGCGAATTAACTGAAGTTGCGACGTTGGTTATAGTTAAAGTAAGATGGTGCAACCCAGCCTAATTAATATTATTATTTACACATATTTATTTTCTCTCTTAATCTTAAATTTTTTTACTTTATATATTATATAAAAAACAACAATAATAATAATAATTATTATTATTATTTTAAATGTATATTTTATACATTTAAAAAAATGTATAAAAATATACATTGAATACAGGAAATCATTGATCTAAAAACAATGATATTCAAAGAATTCAAGCAGACCGAACATCGTAACGTATCGGTTTTCCCGTTAGAACAAATGATAAATCATTATTTTAATACAGAGATAATTTTATTAAATTGGTCTGAATTGATAGAACACGATGAAATATCTGAAAAGAAAAATATTTAAAACAATATCCAGATTTGCTAGTGTTTCTTCGGTATATTGTGAATTCAGCTCCAACCACAGAGTTAGGTAATCTCGAAAAGGACGGGTTTCATATTTCAGGAAATCCATTTACTTCTCGCTTGGCCACAAGCTTTTGTTGGGGGAATTTCATTCTTAGCGTTTGTTAAGGAGGTGGTAAAAGTTTTTTTACACAAACAGTTAGTTTGTAATTAGATCCTTTTTTTTTTTCAATAATTCAAACACTACAATTCTAAAGTAAACGCTATGGTTACTTAATAATTAATTAATATTAACTTCTTCTTCTTCTTTATGTGGCTCTACATGACTGAAAGTGAGTAGTTAAAATTATGTAAGTTAACACTAAGTTAAGTTGCCTACAGTGTTTCCAAGGATTTTTGGCAAAAAATATATTTATCGAATTTTTCACATTTTTTTTCTAATTGGAGTAAATACCTAAATGAAATGTGAAATTAATATGAAAAATGCAATATGTTGTTTATGTTTTTTTGTTTTATGTTTGCAGAAATATCGAGAAGTTTCGTAAATAATTACCTCAATTCTAAAAATTAAAAAATTAAAAAATTGACTTTCAAATCACGTTTATATTATTTTTGAAGAAAGAATTTTTAAAATGAAATCAGTAGTTTCGGAGCCTATTAAAACAAACAAACCTTTCCACTTTGTAATAATAGTATTTTATTTTAATATTTTTTTTTTATTAGGAAGCCAACATAGTAATCGTCACATTTAAATACTATTTTATAATATTGTATATGTACTCCACTTACTTATATAGGTAGGCTAACTTAGCATGCATTAAAAACGAACACATAAGACATAGTATAGATATATATGAAAAAAAAATGTTTGCAAAAGTATCACAGATTATTACCTCATATAATTACCTCAATTCTAAAAATAACAATTATATTAACTTTCCAATCACGTTTTACATTATTTTATTTAAAATCAGCACGCAGGCGGTCCTTTTACAACTAAAACATGGTTAAAAGATTGCACTCTCTCTACAATTCCAAATACCCGTAAAGGTCACAAAAGGAACTGTTACTTACTTTAGTTTAACCTCAGCAGGACCTAGTTTTGGGTCAAGCGAATCTCATTAATTTCTCTCGTGCGCTCTCCTACCTTGTTGGGTGTTAATTCTCCTCTCTGAAACTTTGTTGAGAGTTTTATGGGTCTGTATATTTCAGAATATACGTCTTGAAGTTTAAAAACATTTATGCCATATTTCACATGTATTTTAATGCAATTTATTACCGTGATCAGAAAGTAGTAAGACCTTTAAATTTAAAAATCTTATTACAAAACTACTCTTTCGAGGCCGCTTCCTCTGCGCGAAAGTAATTCTGCCAGGATACAAAGACGAAAAGACTAAACATACAGCGATTCTATAATGATTTGAATCAGGGTTTGCTCGAGGTGGCAAACAAAAAGGTTGGAAGCTGGCAATGTGAAGCTTTTCCCTTCAAAGCCGTCGGTAAACATTGCCAAGACGACTATAGTACTTCAGACATACGGCCTTATATAACAGCAAACCTTTTTTTCCTTCAAACTTTTGTGTGTTAGTGTTTTGTGCTTTTAATGTATAAATTTCTGCAAGCACTCCGATAATCCACTCGATGGCTACCATAAATAATAACAATAAATAAATATCTTCACACATTCCATACAGCAGCATCTAATTACACAGTAAGCAACTATAAATTGTATTATATGGATTATATTTGTAAATACATACAAAACTATCCATGACTCAGGTAAAAATGTAAAATGTTAACACTTAAACATTTGCCCCTAGCGGGATTCGAACCAGCGACCCTGTCTAACCCTAGCTGTTAACCTAGGTTAACAGCTAGGGTTACTAGCCACTAGACCAAACGTGTAGACCGTCTGCCTCTCCTTTATCCTAACATAAAGATTATACGTATGTTCTATTAAAATGTCTACATGTGCATCTATAAAACTTTGATTATAATATTTTGCTAATATAATATTTTGAGAACACAATAAGCCATTTAATTAAACATTTTTAATCACGGTTGTCCCAAATGTAATGTTTTGCGAATATAATATTATGCTCATAACTCGCTATGGGTTAATGGCATATAAAACACTTATGTGCTCTGACGTACAGTATATACGGTAATGTGTCACTATTAAGACGCCAGTAACGTCTGCGATCGTTTTCTTGAACACTCTTTAGTTACATAGAAATTGCATTTTCACACTTTTCTCGAGAATTCTCGGATTTTTATAGCATTCGGATAAAGGTTCCTAATGTGTTTTACAGAGAATGAACTAACGCTACATGAATGTAATTTATTCTTTAGATTATATTATATGTATATTTATGATGATATATAAGAGTTTGGAATTACCTTTTCTTTTTCTTTTACCATTAGGAAAAAGGTGAGTGAATAAAATTTAAGACTTCTGATGATGTCCTCAATGAATTCAGGCTTACAGCTTATTCAGCTTATTTAAACAAAAAATCGACAAAACGAGAGAATAGTTTATAAAATTTTAATATTCGTATTACATGTTTTTTTTTTTTGTGAAACATAATTATGTTTTATTTTATTTATTATATGTTAAGGTTGACAGTCTCCACTTAATGGTAAGTGGCTACCGTCGCCTATAATACAAACAAAATCATTGGTGCTACAAGCGCGCTGCCATCCATAGTGGGATTAGAAAGAAATTGAAAAATGGGAACATTATGAAATTTTGTAAAATTCTTTCACACAAAACAATTGATCATTATATGTACTCGTATATAACAAGGATAATTATTTAATAACACAATGCATTGTAATTTTTCACAAAATGCACAACCGAATAACTCATGTGTTAAAATTTGCTATAGTTATTCGATTAATTAACTTCTATCGGGTTAATTGTAACCTACATCATTGAGAATAATTTAACACGATATTATTAAACTGTAAATTTTGAAGCATTAACTGAAATTGCAGGTCATTTAAAACAGAAACTATTCAAATAAATAATGGAATCGCCAAAAAATTCAGTGCTATATAATTTCTAATTTATTTTTTTATAAAGGACGGGCTTTATTGACACTTCTTATAAGAGAAGTGTACCTATATCAAAAGTATCAGTCGAAAGTTAATGTTATTCTGAAGGTATATTATTTCTTAAGCAATTGTGAAAGAAAGAAAGAAAATAAATTTTATTGAGCCAATAAAATAGCACATGCACACAAAAACAAGAGAAAACAGAACAAGCTTAATCATATTGGCAATACTTGCCACACTGTCATATTTGGCAGTGCCACCACTTGCACCAGTGCATCGACCCAAATAGGCACCCAACTCAGCATAATTATGCTGTGTGTGCAACGAGTCACACACAGCGCTGATCTTCCGCTGTGATAGTGTGTGTGTGATAATTGTTTTTTTTTTTTTTTTTTTTTTTTTTTATAAGAGATGGGTTAGCTCTTGACCAACAACCAGCCATGTGGCAAGGATGAGGCCTAAGATGGAGCGAGCTCACCCAGAAGATGCCTATTCACTCGAACCTTGAAAAGATTAGGGTTATATGTACTCGGAAACACAGACGCCGGCAGGGAGTTCCAAACCCTTGCAGTGCGCATTATAAAGGATGTTTCAAAGCGCTTGGTCCGAAAAGGAGGGATTTCGACAAGATGAGGATGGTAGCCAGCCGTACGTCTGTATGTCCGATGGAAGAAAGGGGAAATTGTGAAAAAAGTTAATCTAAATAAAACTATAAAAGAATTTACAAATATATCCAAACATTTCTGTCGCAAATACGGACAGGAATGAAAACCGTCATAGTCAAATTGACCCAGAGGACGGTCGAGGCAGGTCACAAGCACGGCCTATTAGTGAGAGTAGTAAATAAGGTGAAAAAAGGTTATGTTCACAGTATCTCTGTCAGCGAAAACGTCAATTCAAATTTGTTGGTCGTTATTAGGGACAAGTTTTTACGGAGTTTTGTAAACATACGATTAGATTTCACGGACGAATTGGATTTTTTAATTTTTTTAGTAATAATAAAGTTCTTTAATCAGGTTACTTGGACCCAAAGTGTTAGTATACATCTTACAAAACCTATCATTAGTATTAGTACACACAAACATAAACTTAATTTATTATCACCTAAGACTTGCCTCTCTCCACATGGATCATCAAGCAATAGTTCAAGTAAAGAGAGTCAAGCCTACTTGCTGTCAACCCTGCAGTGCAGAGACGCGCACCGCTTGCGTATGATCATCCGAACAAGCAAAATGTTACCTGTGTATTCAGATTTTATTATATTTGTATTATTTTACTTTTAATTTATCTTACGATTATGGCCAAATCTGTGTACGCCTATTACATAATTGATATGCATACTAACCTAAATTTAATATTGAAAAAGTTTTTAAGGGTGACATGTTATTGATGTATTATAGGTGCTTATTGATAATTAAATAAATAATAGGATAAATAAATACTTTTCGATTCAAACTTACACTCCAGAATACATATAATATTGCTTACACAATATTGCACCTGAAGCAATGCACGTCGGAAGCGTGACCGCTCTTAACTTGGTCACGTATGTTTTCATAGTTCGTGTATAGATGTTCCACTCACGTGCGCTGACTCCCTCTCAATATATCAGGTAGGTTGTGATTGCGGCCGAGCTTCGATAATAATATATGACTATGAGACTAAGAGATAGGCGAGTAACAATTTGTGGGTTCAGCACATGCATTTATATCAATGAAATGTACCAGCTCGGTTATTCCCTAATATTTCACAATAATGTTACATATATTCAGCAAATTGATGCCAGGCTTTCGGCCGTGTTTATGTTATTGTTGCGACAACACATTTACGCACACACACACACACACACACACACACACACGCACACAAGCTCCAGCAGCTATATGTGCTACAACAGGACACCTGTTTACTGTCAATTAATAATATAGAATAAAAGTTCTTTGATCGGGTCACTAAAGAAACAAAGTCATATATACACACATAGCCATATTAATTATTGTTAAAGAATTAAAGAAACCTTAGTCCGACAGTGGACGCTTATGGTCTGATAAATGATAATGATAAAATTTAACACAATTACTGGATGTGGATAGGAGGAGTACATATTGATGATTATAAGACTTAAAAAAAATTAAATTTAAAAACAAAACAAAATTTATGTAAATGATTTAGAAATGTTGTGCAGCAATAAAAAATGCGAAATTTAGTCTGAACACACCGATAATGGAAATGTAACGAGCTGAATTTAAAGCACGCAGAACTTCCAAAAACACAGATAACTTCGTAACAAGCGCGGAATAAAAAAATGTAGGGGTGAAGCGAATGTCTGCTTCAGTTTCGTGCTTGCAGTTACATTGTTGGGTAAAATAAAACAGCTCACACGTGACCCCTTACCTATTTTTTTGTTTTAAATTTAGAATTACATATATAGAGTTAAAGAAAACACTTTTTATATATCATAATATTACCAGACTAGATTTTTTAAGTATTAGGTAACTGATTATTAACTGACTAGCTGGTGCTCGCGACTTTGTCCGCGTGGAATAGTTATTTTTGGAAGCATTTGGGTATCTCGAACGGTTTTCGCAGCGCACGCAACGGAAGCCCTCAAAGATGAATAATTTTCCCCGTTTTTTTCCACACTTTCGACTGTTTCTTCGCTCCTATTAGTCGCAACGTGATGTTATATAGCTTAAAGCCTTCCTCGATAAATCATCTATCCAACACAAAAAGAATTTTTGAATTCGAACCAGTAGTTCCTGAGATTAACGCGTTCAAACAAACAAACAAACTCTTCAGCTTTATAATATTATAGTATAGATAGGGGAGAAAGGAACTAAGATCTTATCCTACCCTACTGTCAACCTCACCTGCACGCGCCGGATGGCGGCGGAGTGGCGTAATATTGCTCCGTGGTTCTCCTTGCTAGGCAACAGACGAGGCTCTGGCGACCGAGTAAATGGCGAGATAACCATTCACTTAGCTGGGCAACCGGTTGGAAGAGGCTTAAACGGCCTTGGGGCTTAAATTACCCCTAAAAGGCAAGGGGAAACAGAACCACTGCATATTGATTATTTGATGGACGTGAGACTAAACTAAATATGTTACACTATATTATATATATTTCATTTAGTAGATTTGTTATCTTAGCAGATTAGATTTAGGTAGTACATAAGATGTTGCTTGTAGCTTTTATTGGCTTATATTGAGCCTCCTATAATTGCGGCGGCATCCACCTAGTGTTAATTGTTTGGAACAGGTTATTTTAGTTTGATGCCTGCCTCGTTTAGGGCCTTGTGATCATGAAGGTTACCTGAAATGATGACCACGGCCACTCTGTGAAGAGTAAACCGACGAAGAAGAAGAACTGATTATTATAGCTGATTCTACTCTACTGGCTGAATTTGGGCCAGCTGAATCATAATAATTTGGAAGGTGATTTTTTTTTTCATTTTATTGATAACACAAAATATCGTCAATCCTACTAATATTATAGACATAGTTCAAAGATGATTCAATTAACTAATTATGATTATAAAGTTTACTTTGAGTTTACTCTATACAAATATACTGAACCAACGTTTTTTTAACGCACAAAAATGCTTTGTCGGACGGTTGAGTAGATACGTGACTTTTTCAATCTTGCTCAGTACCTCTACCATAAGTTTACAATGACCGCGCTCGCTAGCGAGAGCATAAAACATTTATATGAAAAACTGTCAACTGTCAATGTCAAATTGACAATTTTCCATATGAATATTTTACGCTCTCGCTAGCGAGTGCGGTCATTGTAAACTCATGGTAAAGATACTGGTCCTCTTTTAGAAAAATGTCTCTTCTCGCTGCGCCAAATTTGATAGAACAAACAGTTTTTTGTCGACGGACAGGCTAAAGATCCACTTGATAGTATGTGGCAACCGTAGCCTATGACATAAACACAGGTGCTGCAAGTTGCAAGCTGTAAGTGCGCATTTCAATACTATTATTTTTCTATTTGCCTATTATAGCCAGCATATTTTTTTACTTAAGCAGGAAAAGCTTAAAATTAAGTCTCAAATAAACTAAACACTCCTAAACTCTTGATTATGAAATCCTCTTTAGAGAAAAGCGGTCCTAATAATGAGGTTTACTAAATGGGTCTAAATTGATCACTTAGTTCATCCCTCATTAACATAAAATAATGTTCCGACAGTTATTGGTAGAAAAGTAATCAATTGTGATTATGTATTCCGTATGTATGTAGATATTATGTGCCACTTTGGGACACAGGTTTAGGCATTGTCGACAAGGCAGTTTGCAAGACATTGATCGCTTGTTGTGAATATATATAGGTATCCTCAGTATATATATAGTACAAGCAAATTTTGTCAAAAAGTTTTTCCCACAGCTAGAGTGGTCATAATTTCTATTAATCCATACTCGATCCAATTCTATATTTGAGAATGTCTCTACCATTTTTCTAGGTGTATGTAATTTATTAAAAAAACTTCCTTGAACACAATTCCAATTGAGTCTTTTTTATCGCTAAAAGAAAAACTAAATTAATGTTAAATAAGTCTGTTATGATTGTTATGAAACACTTTATTTAGCGATCAGCAGAACCTTTTAAGTCTTTAGTGAAAAATGAAAAGTTATTCCAAGAAAAAAGTTATTCACGTGAAATGTAATAATCAGTTAAATGAATGCCATGACGTTTATTACACGAGCTATTTCATTTTGAAAGTAAGAAACGCCACTGCAAAAACATTAGCATATTTTGCAATGCAACAGAAATATATTTAAAATTATATTCGCTATTTACGGTAAGAGCAGTCACGCCAACGTCAAGAATAATCAAAGTGGAAATGGAGAGAACGAGTCCAAAATAAAATTATAAATAAATCCACGCGGAACTGTCGTGATCCATCACAATACTTGGCCGTGGAGCGTTCCAAGTTTGCGGTTTGTATGGTGGAAATGCCTTGACGCGAGGTGCCTATAATAACACCGTTTACCTTGCGAGCAACCACAGACCAAACGAATTGTTAACCATTCCTCATACACTCTGTGTGATCGAACGTTGTTTTCTGTACTGTTTTATAGCATGTGATTCTTTGAGGTAAAAACGCCAATATCGAACGGTCACGTTAACTTCCCGTTCCCAGCTGGCATTTGTTCCAAACTAATATGATTAATGGATGGAACTCGTGCATTGCTCTCTGCTCTTTGTACTGACTGAGTTATAATATTTATCGCGATTTCGTATTAAAAGTCTGGCAAAATTTGTAAAAATAAACCCACATTATTGTTGGGGAACTTGTAAAAACATATTTTATTTTTAATCTTTTATATTTAAATTATAATATCAATTAAGCATAACAAATCACTTCCATTATGGTTCGAACTTCATGACTCGTTAATAATACAAACTTATAGGTCTTTATATATTGATTTTATAGTTGTATATACAATAAAAGGTGATAGTTTTTTTGGTATATTCCCATAAGGAAAGATTCTCATAACAACGGATTCTCAAAGAGAGACTTTCAAGAGACTATTAAAATTTCTACGTAAAATATCTATGTTTCCAACGTGCCATCTGAAAAGTCTTACTCTTCATGTTTGGCTTAACATCCTATATTACTTGAAAACTGACAAACAGAAACTTAGAACAGTAGCCATGTAGGTAATATTGGGAATTCAAAGAGCAATCTAAAACGTAGCTAATGTTCAATCGAAACACAAATGGGCAAGATGAATAAAAACGCAGGTTTGAATAAAAAGCGAGGTTTTTGCGGGCTAACTTTGATTTCTCCCGGGATTGCGGAATATGACGCTGGAATTCATTTGTATCGCGCCGCAGAAATTCGACACTAATGAATGTGTGTGATTTTTATTGCATTTGACATCTCTGATGCAGAGACAACGTGTATGCGAAATTTATTGATGGTCGGTTGAGTAATTACGGCGTGAAAGCGTAACAAACAAACAAACTTACTTTAGCATTTATAATATTAGTTAGGATAAGACAAACAATGTCACGTATTGTTGAAAGTACCCAAAAGCTCCACGCTACGAACTTTGTTGGCAAAACTTTTTTATTAATAATAACTTAGAGAGTAATAACATTTATTATTTGCTAAAATCAAACAATTGAAGGCAAACAATTTGTTTCGTGGAACAAAATGTTTGATTCCACTTCTGTTGAGTAACAAAACAAACTTACTTTATACCGAGAAAATATAATTACAGAGTGTTGCATTATTGTTAGGTATTTATTTGTTAACACTAGGTTAGCACACCTAAAGTCCAGGAAAAATGGCGAAGGAAAAAGTTGGATGCAATTTTCAAGGAAAAATATCACGTATCAGTCAAAGGGTATTTATTAATGATGACACTGAAGATAATAGGGCGACCACAAAAGTCTACCTGCTGTAAGATGCCTGAAACCTTTATAAGAATTAATTTAGTTTATTTTAGTTGATCTATAAAATGAGAAGAGATATACTTATTTCAACTTTCACGGAAAATTAACCAAGTACATAGTTATTTGAGTTATTTTTTAAATTAATTTTACTCATTAAACTTATCAGAAAAGATGTACCAACCTTCCCACTAGACCTAAAGGCTCGTAGTTGAGGTAACACAGACATTTTCTCTTTTCTTTAGCGAATATAAAATAAAATACGCCCAGAGAATATAAATAAAACAGGAGGCGGTCCACTTCTAAGACAAGTAAGCCCTAAACGGTTTCCAGGATTACATCGGTTTATAAGACGAAGAGCCCTTTGCCACGCCTACGGGGTGTATTAAAAGCACTTATTACAATAATGTTTGTTAAGTTAAACCCTCACATTTCTTAGAAAAGCAATAAGTATCGAATTCTTTATTTTAAATAGAGATCGGCAGCAGACTGACGGCCCACTTGATATGGTAGATTCCGTCACCAAGAGGTATACCAAGAGATAGCCTATTATATCTTCTATACCTATAATGTATATACATAGTAAAAATAATATAATATATACTAAAATAATAAAGCTGATAATTTTGTTTGATTGTAGTTTTTTTTTACAATACTCGAATAATAATCAGCGACACCTTACCTATTTTTTTTTTTACGCTAGGAAATGCGTTACGCATACACACACCGTCTGGGGGGACGGTGTGGTTATGTGGGACTCCCCTCCCCCTGATGAGGGAGTTATACCCACTAAAACCAAGCGGCGGTCTTCCACAGCAGCAGAAGAATCCTGGGTTCGCATTAACGCCACCAGGGCCCTCCCCTCCCCATTTTACCTTTCTCCCCACCTCCCACCTCGACCGCTCGGGGTGTTGTCCGGTCACGAGCCGCGTGACTTGACGGCGCATTTCATCATAATTAACTGGAGCAGACATCTGAAGTGCCTAAGCACGACTATGAACGTACAGAACTATAAACAGACCAAAACGAGCCGCCTGAAAAGGCCAGTATATAAGGCCAGTATTCAACTATTTAATTTACTTGCACTGTCGACATTCTGCCGCGACACCTGTGGACACTGAATTCACTGTTGCATCCCAAATACATTGTCAGGGTTCCGTATTATGCAAAAAAGATTTTTTTGGATTTTCAAAATATTTTAGCTGAAATACACTTTGGCTTGCCTCTTTGTCCACACTAAGAAAAATAATGAAATGTCGTTTTTCTGTATCTAAGTCTAGACATAAATAAATAAATATTCACACATTCCACACAGCACCATCTGGTTCCAAAGTAAGCAACTTAATGCTTGTATTATGGATACCGGACAGTTGATATACTAACATACAATACTTTTTTGTAAATACATACATATTATAAATAATAAACATCCATGACTCAGGTACAAAGGTAAATGTTGACACAATAAACATTTGCCCCTAGCGGGATTCGAACCCTCGACTGCTTGGTTAACAGCTAGGGTTACTAGCCACTAGACCAAACGTGTCGTCAAGATAAATAAGACCTCACATGTCTTAGCAGATACTTATTTTCAAAACTTTTGCTGACTTGCTTAACGTAATATCAAGTTGTTATCATTTCTTATTTTTAAATAAAACTAAATAGTTTGAGGTACATATATTATCTTTTTGATTTCATCAATCATTTTATGCATAATCAAACGTTTCTGCGGTTGATAGTTTGTTTCTCTGGACTTTTAGTAATTTATAACAATAATATAAAGGTAATATAATAGGTACCTATACTAATATAACTGTCACATATAGGTAATAGGTAGAAATGAATACAACATACAATGGCAGTGTTTAAAAATCCCACCGAACCCTATAACTGTCTACGCTCAACTACATCTGTAGAGAATTCAACTCACGCGTGCTCCTCTAGTTCTTATCTAGAACTTCAGACACACGAAGCCTTTCGCAGGCTACATTGAAACTTTAGCAGTTAAATGTAACTATGATATCGTTACGACAGTGCTATTTGATAAGTTCTACAAAGTATTTTAATCTTTTCCACTTTAGCTTTTTATAATTTTAAAAATATTTCTAGAAAATGGACTAAAATTATGATGATGCGTATTGATATTATTTATTTTTTAACACCATAGATCCGTCCTGGTTTTTGCCGCCACTGTAGTCTAGTTTCCATTTGATTTTGACGTAATAAAAAATCTATATTTACATGTGTTTTATTAGTTAAAAAAAAATTAAAAATAATTTTATACAAAATCGTCGTAAAAAACGTTATTTTTTTTATTAGGGTGACAATAAATTGGTGTTAGAGCTTCTAAACTCTATTTCTTTCTATTGAGGTCATCTCGCCAAGTGGAAATCTGTTAATAAATATGCTTTTATATCATTTATTAAAAATATATCTCATTTAAAGTCTTTCAGAAATTATTGCGAGTTATCATCTCTTCCGTTTACTTTCTTAAATTTCAAATTGCAACATTTTAGATACGGTCTGTCCGATCAATCACCTCTAAATCAACTTTGCCATTCCAACCGAGACACAACTAAATTGTCACGTCTGCCGAATGACGAACTTCAATTAGACCAATCGGATTGACCTACATTTGGGTTGATCGAATCTTTCGCGATCGAGAAATCGTAGTGACGCTCGCAACTCAACACGATAACGAAGTTGTCCGGCACGGAAACATATAGTCCCTCAGCTATGTTGAAATTATTACATGCATCTCGGATCACGTATTTCAAAGTTGATACATGCAATATTGGCAAAGTTCATCTTTATGGTTAAAGAAGAAATATACGTGACCAGATGAATTCTTAAAAAAATATGTAATTAGTTTTTTTCATTAACTGTTTGTTACAGAAGATCACCGTGAAATAATTCCACATGTGTATTTCGGTGCAAGCATAAGGAACTTCAGAGACCATACTTATTTATCTCCTCTAACACTGCTTGTGTTTCATTGCATTCCAGGTGTCAGGCAGGCTGACTGTCTAGTTGGTGGTAGGGGTTGCTCCAAACAGTTCTACTATTAGTTCTACGATAGAAGGTGGCAACTGCGATAATAAAGGACACTGTAATGGGTTTTAGCAATCCTACTTACTTACCGAAATCAAAGATAGGTAGTAAAATTGTTAAGTCATAACATTTTTCAATACAACCCCACTTCTTGTTTGATCCATTGATAATGGATCAATGGATCAATTTCAATGGATCAAACGCAGCTCTGGACGGTGTCTGTGCATTCACAGCTTCGAATGTCAAGCGATCATTTGGATGAAAGGTATAACTATTATTGTCTGGGTGTCCCAGACAACGTGTATGCAAAATTTCATGGTGATCGGTTACAAACATACTTTCGCATTTATAATATTAGCACGGATTACTACGGATGATTGAACAGCATTACTCACGTACTGAAACAAAACAGCTCATTTGAAACTAACTAACGTACATTTTCTTCTAATAAAGACAAATAGTCAGTTAACCGTATTGTTGTAAAAAACCTAAAGTTTAAGCTTTAACAGCGTGAAATATTCAATTAAAAATGCAGTACTCACACACATTACAGTGCAAACAGTGAAAAAAATATAGCCCAGCGAGCAATTCAGCGATTATGCGGGGCACGCGCCACACTAAATTACAATTTGCACTAAACACAACGGTCTAGCAATTAATTGTAGATTAAGTTTGTTGTTCGTTTCGACCGCAGAATATGTGGAGTGTTTTCAAAAGCTTTTAAAAAAACTTTCCTAATTAAAATTTCCTTTTTAAACTACAAATTTAAATACCTAGTCGTTTCATTTTAAATTTATTAAGTACTTAAAAAGATGCGGATTATCCGCGAAATATGCTAAAATTTTGAATTCAATCTTTCTTAGGCTAAGTATAGTAAGTTGTTAAACAAAAAAGCAACATCAGACCTATAGGATAAAGGATAAAAAAGGAGTCGTAAAAAAGTAGGCTATCCCACTTAGTCACTGAAATACAGCAGCAGATGTTGCTATTTCACTTAAGTCTTCTGAAGACAAAGCTTTCAGAAGATAATCATTAGACAGCCTTCCAATACAAACCTTTTTTGACGTCGGGAAATCCTCTTGGATACCCGGCAGTGTAGGGGACACTGTGGGGTTATGCCGGCCGTTGATATGGGCGGGGTCGCGGAGACCTTATGACACGACATCGGTGCCCCGCTTCCAATACAAACCTGCCATCCACTAAAAAAAAAATCTTAATTAGTTTTTTTATTACAAATACGGGGTGTTATAAGTGTGATGTGTGTGGTTGTGTATCTGTGTATATCTGTATTTGTGTATCAGTCCCTAGAATCATAGCTCCCAAACGGAAGGACCGCGATTTTGGTCCTTATTTTTTGTTTGAAAGCTGACGTAATTTATGTGAAATATTTTTACATACTAAGTGGACCATGAAAAACGTAGCTCCAATCTTCTAGACGAAAGCGAAATCCGCATAAAAACTCGTTATACGTGGTGGAGAAGAACTTAGCGAATGAACAGATACACGCAAATATAGACTTTGCTTTATGTTATTTAAAGATTGAAAATGGCTCAACATCATACGTTAACATTTCCGTTAATAAAATATAGCGATACAATAGTATATCATTTGGTCTTCGAGCTAAGGTTTTATCAGTCTGAGTCGTGTATCGGCAGCACTCACGCTTATTTCTCTTGAGACCGGACAGAACTCAACTGATCACAGTATGGCTAACCAACCCAGTATGTTATCTAAGACAGCATTTATGTAATATGCTGTCAAGAGTGAGCCACAGAAATGACTAGTCATATATTTTGTCGCCAAGACATTCAAGTGATAATCAAGTAATAAAAACTTGATAATAATACAATAATTAAAAATACCAACACATAAACTGTTAATCTTACACAAATCTAACGAATTTAATTTCGTTTTGATCGGATTTATACCTAAGCTGTACTTTTTAATGAAAAATAAAATCTTGCGTTAGCGAAACTACAGATTGTCTGAAAATTCTAAATTATTTATAAGTTACTAGCTGACCCGGCAAACGTTGTTTTGCCAAAAAAATTAAAAAGAATATTTTAGGGGTATAAAAAATAGTTAACGATATTTATTCTCAGACCTACCGAATATACACAAAAAATGTCATTAAAAGCAGTTTCGGAGGAGTTTGGTTACAAACACTGTGACACGAGAATTTTATATAAATATAGATATAAAAAAGAATTGTAATATTATATGCAAAAATACGAACTCCCTAAGCTTTCGTCCAATTATAAGAAGGAAGTTCTACTCCCCACAAAATGTATTTAGAGTCTAATATTAGACAAAGCGTCAGCAGACTGCATACTGTTAATAATTATGATGGTGTCATAGATTACATTGTCGGTGTTCGTAAATGTTGTAACAACAATAACTAGATTGTCGCGTGTCACCTGAGGGGTATGTTTCTTTTCAACGGTGACAGAATTGAAAGGCGTATATAGAACTGGTATGTGACTCGTAGCTGGACTGCAATTTTTCATTTCTCACGTCTGTCATGCTTTCGCTTCCTCAAGTTACCAGGGCGGTTTTTTTTGGAGGACAATTTTTTTTCTCTTCTTCAAGTTCATAATATTCAGCTGTGATATTAAGCTGACCTTTCATATTTAACTGAAATACTCATCAGTCCGTGAAAAATGTGAGCACATTATATCCTAACTGAGGTTTACATAATAAGTTCATTTGAAAGATATAATAATAAGTTGGCTGTATATCAATAAATATTTAATTTATAAATGCATGCATTTGTATAATATTTAAGTGATATTCAAACTGATATTCAAGTGGTGGAAGGGCATACTGCGTATCGCTTTTATAAGTTACTAGCAGCATTATGCATGCGATTTCGTCCGCGTAACTTTATAAAATAAAGCTTATGTTACTCGCTAATAATATAGCTTTCTATAGATGAAAGAATTTTTAAAATCGGCGCAGTAGTTTTCGAGTTTATCCATTACAAATCTTTTCTCTTTATAATATTACTAGCTGAACCGGCAAACGTTGTTTTGCCAAAAAAAAAATTGGGGTGGACCACCCTTAACATTTAGTGGTATGAAAAATAGATGTTGGCCGATTCTCAGATCTACCCGATAAGCACACAAAATTTCATCAAAATCGGTCCAGCCGTTTCGGAGGAGTTTGGCAACAAACACTGCGACACGAGAATTTTATATATTAGAAGATGTATATTATATTATAGATTTAAGCTGGGAATCCTGATTGATAGTAGGTATAAGAGCTCCTTCATAGAAACCACCATAAAACATACTTTTGTGTTACTTCGAAACCAAGCACCTTTCATATTATTAGACTAGCCGCTCTTTCCAAGAAACAGATGAGAAAATTCATATTTTTCAGAATAAACCATATTTTTCAGATATTACTTGCAGTACTCTTAAATCCATGTTTCACCTTACCGCATTACATAATATGTGTCTTCCATACCTCGGCTTAAATTTTCGTACGTGAAGCCAAAACATAATTTTAAAACAAAATCCACTTGTAATAAATTTTCTTGTGTAATTTGCGCATACGCGACCTCAACTACTTGTTTGGTGATTGGTGCAAGTGATAAGAAAATTGATATTGTTTATGCCAGCAAGTAGTATGATGCTGAGTAGGGACCTTTTTGTAACTTTTATTCTTGTTATTATGTTACAGCTTTATTTTAATGTTACAAAATGAATTGATTGATTATAATTTTTATTTATTTATTTAATTGATTATTTGATTTCACAAGGTAACTTGTGATTTTTCTTACTATTAAACGTTTTAATCTCTAATATATAAAATTCTCGTGTCGCGGTGTTTGTTGCCAAACTCCTCCGAAACGGCTGGACCGATTTTGATGAAATTTTTTGTGCTTATCGGGTAGGTTTGAGAATCGGCCAACATCTATTTTTCATACCCCTAAATGTTAAGGGTGGTCCAGCCCAAATTTATTTTTTATTTTTTTGGCATAACAACGTTTGTCGGGTCAGCTAGTAATTAAAAAAAAATCTTTTGAAGAAAGTTATAACCAATTTTTATGAATAGTAGTAAATTTGTTCGGTCTTATTTCAGAGTCTCTTATAATTATGTCACATAACAAATGATTTAATTAAGAAGCCATAATAAATAACCAAGGTATTATGACTTAGACCACAACCATCCGAGGCCTCGGGAGCCACTGACAAATGAACTACACCGCGTTTGTTTATTAAGGAGCAACATCGTTTTATGCTCTCCTAACTAAACATTATGCTAGAACCCTTACAATTTATCATAAGTTATTATGAAATGATGTAATAGTCAATTTATATTTTATTTATTATGTTTTCTCTACTCTTTAACTCCCGACGTCCGACGCAAAAACGGGGTATTATAAGTTTGATGTGTGTCCATGTATATGTGTGGTCCTAGCTATAATTTATGAACATCTGATGTAGAGCATCAACCCATTTCCTAGTTGACGAAGGGATTTCACTAACTTCCATAATGTTCGAGTTCGTTCAGAACTACTTTAAAACATTTAGAAAACTGTACTTTTAAGCTAAATTTTACTCAGCACATCGAGGGTGCCGAGATGGGAAGGTGCCGAGATGGGAATAAACCCTTGATTTAAATGAAAAATGACATAAAGGTAGCTTTAATTTCCCTTTTCACTCAGGCAAATCCGCGCACGTAGGCTAGTAATGAAATGGATATAAAAAAGTATTTCTCGTCACTCAAAGAAGCAATCTCTCTTATCAAACAATCACAGCCTATTTACAGAGAGGCGAGAGACTGTTGGAAATGTCTTTAGAGGCTTTCTTATCTAGCGGCCGAGTTACAAGGAAACTTTGGAGCCACTTGAAACATGATTGAAACGCCGCCGGTGACTTGAGATTTGTACAAGAATTGCCTCCATGAAAATATATTTAATGCTTCATATAAATCTTTGTCACTCAGTCTTATAAATATTGTAACAGAGAGAAAAATTTTATGAAAATATTTTTGTCCTAATCCTCAGGCGATTTTAGATCCACTTCGAAGGTTCTATTAAAAATAAAATAGATATAGAAGTTGTATTCATTTTTTTATAAACGACATTATCTAAATTATTAGATACTGTACGTACAGTATTATATGTTTATTTATTTGTGTAAACTAGGTATAATAAACAAGTATTAGCAGCTTGTCAAACATAGATTATAAGTGTAGTGTTCGTGTATCTAAAACATAGTTATATTACATTGTCTATGGTCTATGTGGTCTAACACACATGAGTATCGCGTGGGCTGCGGGACGTAGCGGATGTGTAGTGCCACATATAGTGAGTTGCCGAGCCAGGGAGTTCAGAGGAACCTCTTAATACACTACAATAAGTAAACAAATCTTCCACCGATTCGGAAGGCTATTTATACGGGGAATAAAAGGGCAAGAAACTACTGGATAATTGCTCGTTTCAAATAAACCTTTCATTTACAAGAATGTTCTATACTAGAGAATCTGGTTTCGCACTGATGACTATTATTTCCAACTTTGCTCTTCATAATTACTTTCCTAGAACTTCGACAAATATTTGTAAAAATTAAATTAAATTGGTCTAGTCTAGCCGTTTACGAGTTTAGCGCTTAGCAACACATTTAGCGGATCATTTTTACTTATAATTATATTGATTTTGTCTAAAATAATGTTGTATTTCTATCAGCAAGATATTAAAACACTATAATTTTTATATAAATACGAAAGAGAGTTTGTTTATTTGTTACGTTTTCGCGCCTTAACTACTTACTTAATTTAAAATTACATTGTATTTTAATGCAAAGGTGTTTTATATACTTTTTATTCCAAAATTTCAACGGAAACAGATAGGTCTAAACGTTTTGTAATTACTAAAGCATCTCTATGGTAACGAGAATTACTTTTAATTGTCGCCATATTGTTGCATTAAACTCAATTCCTTCGTTTTTCAAAATGATTCAATAAGTGAAGAAAGTTTCAAAAGATTTTCTTTTACAAATACAGTTTCCATTAAATTTATGAACACAGAATATCTTATAAAAAAAGATACTGATGTGATAATAAAATTGTTAAAATACGACAATGAAATGCTTGAAAAACTTTACGACAATTTGTGACCCGTCAAAAAGCCTTCGTTGGATGGAATAATTCATGACTGTCCGACTTTGCCCCAAAAATGGCGATCAATCATTCGAAATTAACCTTTCGCTTGACGGTGCAATCCGACCCGTAACAGATTACAAATTGACGTCACGCCTAATGAGTTCTTGGGATGTTAGGGTTAAGGGCCATTTTGACCTGAATTATTATATCGAATGGTAATGGGTTTCGCATGTACCTTTATAGGTCAGATTATAAGATTTTAAGAAATTAACTTTTTCTAAGTAGGTAAGCAAACTGACGGTCCATTTGATAGCAGGCGACTACCGACACCTGTTAACGGGCTAAATAATATCGTAGGAAAAAAAATGAACTTTGAATAGTCTTAAGTTTGTTTTTTTGTTTTTTTAAGGTCGTCAGACAAGTTGATAATCCACTTGATGGCATATTATTACCGTCGCCTTTAAACCAGAATGATTTTTGTATATAATTTTTAGAAAAAGATTGCATTCGAGTAAATCTGGGGCCAGCCAGTAGTCATAAACATTTTCAACCTTCCAAAATTTTGAATAACTAAGTAGGTATATGAAACAAAGTTAAAATGTAAAAAAATGTTTTGATAAATAAATCTCATTGTGTTCTTATTTTATTTTAGATAGATCAAAAACAATTTTTTTGAGCAAAATCACATCGTCGGATTCGTAATCAATAAAGAAAAAAGTTGTTAGAAGTTCTTAGCCGCACTTCCCGTCTTAATCTCCCAAACCGCATCTCATAACTTGGGCATGAAGTATTTTAATTATCTTAATCCGCGGACAAAACTCTCTGACTAGAAGTATTTCCAACTTTGGTTTAGTTTAAAGGAGAATCTATTCTTACGCAAAAATATTGTACCTACCCTATAGGTACTATCTCTTCCTCGTGCGAAGTGCATTCGTGCGAAGCCACGAATGAATAGTTAAAAAGTAGGTTATTTAGGTTTTATTCTCCAAAAAATATGCGCGTTCAAAATTCTGTTACAACTTTAAATGTGAATTTAATCGTAATTTTAATAAATTTTAAGTTTTATTATAATTAATAATTTAATAAACGAAACACAGTGTTTAAAGTTACCCAAGCTGACTTTACACATTTTTAATTAAATTAAACTTAGTTATTCTCATTTTGCATTTCTTAAGCGATGAAATTTATGTTAAATTACACGTCCAAAATGAAATATTAAATTAAATTGCTGTTGAAAGAATATAAACAGACGAAGACTAACAAAATCTTGCAGTTCGCTTTCGCATGACATACAATGTATCTGCTGAAACTGAGCGTCAGTGGCAAAGTGCTGCTTTTAATACAATGAAATGTTCTCTAGCATATTTTATTAATGGTAACATTTTACTGTAAGGTTTCATAAGTTTTAAGGTCTCAGTTTAGACAGCTTCAAACGGAATTGTTAAGTGAATTAATGCTAAAATGTTTGAGATTTAATTTTTCAGTGCATGTGTGTAGATGGCGCAATATCATAGAAACTTCAGATATTCTAAAATTTTAAAAAAAATATTACATAACTATAACGCATAAAATAAAGTATTCGTGTAACATTTTTGATTTTACTCCCATAAATTTCCATACCATATATAAGATATTTTATGCTACTCCTTTTTTTCCGATTCCTACTCCTTTTTTCCAAAAAAAGAGTAAACTCCATTAATATGAATCTTATCTAGACTCCGTGAAGAAGAAGAAGCAAAGCATTTACACAACAAACGTTCACGCATGAAGTCCTGTATAAAGTATTTATGGCGTTATTCTATTTAAAGCCTTATTCATATTAGATCACAATAAAAATCGGAAGACAGATGTCGGTATCGTACCCTCATCAACTTTACCCTCCTCCTTGGATGTGACAGACATTCACAAAACGATGTTTTTGGACCAGATGATCGCCAAGTGCGAGTTTCTACTAATTGGTAGTTTTTTTATAGCTACCTAATATACTACTACTATACTTTTTTATAGCAGTACTAGCTGACCTGGCAAACGTTGTTTTGGTATATATATTTTTTTGGGGTACCTTAACATTTAGGGGTATGAAAAATAGATGTTGGCCGATTCTCAGACCTACCCGATAAGCACACAAAATTTCATCAAAATCGGTCCAGCCGTTTCGAAGGAGTTTAGTAACAAACACTGCGACACGAGAGTTTTATATATTAGAATATGTAAGACATAAAATAATGAATCAAAAGCCCATTATTCCTTCATCAAATATGTTAAACAAAGAAAACTAATAATTAAGTCATTATTATGTTCTGACATTTAAAATTAAGTTAATTAGAGAGCTTCCAAAAAAGTTAATCCATTTTTAAATAAAAAACTAATGACAAAGTGAATTATTTGAAATATTCGAAATGTTATCTATCACTCATGTTTCTAGTTGAAATAATGAAATTGCTACTAACCCTGTTGCTACATGATATATATATATATATATATATATATATGTAATATAAATTCAACATATCAGAATATTTTATGCCGTTTTGCGAATTCCAATCAGTTTTGTATGAATAAATAAATCGAAATGGCTGCCCATTGCGTTGCCTTCCAATCGGAGGGATTGACGCGTACAAATGCAAATGAATAATCAAAATATGGACGGATAAAGCAATACAACATTTAAAGGCACTATTGTAGCTACTATGAAAAAACATATTGAGTGATATCCCGCCATTGAGTATATATTAACAAAAAACCTGCGTATGACCTAAAATTGTTTGTCTTGACTGGCTATCAACGAACAGCCAATACTATAATAATACTAAATCTAGACAGCTGAAATTTGAGACATAGCGATCGAAATTATGTTATTACCTAAGCAAAATATAGAGACCTATGATGATTGATCAATCCTTGAAGCGGATTTCATATTCAAGTCAATCCGTCGGCTAGTTTTACACAAACCAACACAACATTCTTATATAAGTATACTACGAGTATATATATACTAGCTGACCCCGCAATCGTTGTTTTGCCAAAAATTAAAATTAAAATTTTGGGGTGGACCACCCTTAACATTTAGGGGTATGAAAAATAGATGTTGGCCGATTCTCATACCTGCCCGATAACCACACAAAATTTCATCAAAATCGGTCCAGCCGTTTCGGAGGAGTTTGCCAATAAGCACTGCGACACGAGAATTTTATATATTTGACTCTTCGCCAGGCTGACTTTGGCAGCTAAACGTCAACCTGATGTGTGACAGTGGCAGATGCGCCGTCATATTAGATAAATAAAATCAATCCTTTACTTTAGTGATATGCTATTTAATCCTACTTATAGGTTATATAATTACATTTCGAGATTAGTTTCGAGAACAAAACCGCAATATTTCTGCCTCGTCCCCGACCGCTTGTCAAGACAACTAGTTAGATTAGAAGTTTGTTTCAATTCAACTCCTTAAAATGTATTTGTCTGACGAAATCACCCGATAACACTTTACAAAGAGGCTTGATAAGGGTTTACAACTTCGCCAACGTTTATCTTGACGATTATTTTTCTTTCTCGTTTGATCTTCAATTTACCTAGTTCCATTTATTTACCTTAAAAAGTTTGTGTTTCATTAATGTTTATTTATTCTACGTTTTCTTCGTATTCGTTTTTATGTGCTAGTTGCTAACATACCATTTTTTAATAATGTCTGAGTCATACGAAGAAGCGACGCTAACTCGCGGTTGTACCAGCCCGCAAAATAAAAGAAAGCTTAAAAGGAACTAAGGGCCTCTCATGTCATCTTAAATCAAGTGGACCGACAGACAGCCTGTCGAACTTTACGTTCATACAAAGGTAAGTATTGAAATATAAAAATGACATAAAAGTTACTAAGCAATTTAAATATAATTTATATTAATTAATGAAATAAAAAGCAGATCATTCTTAATGCAAATTTCAACATAAATCTGTATCGCAAATAAGATACAAAATCGCAGAAATAGTACATAAAGTAACCTGTATTTAGATGACATAATATTTAAAGTAAAACTATTTCTCCGACATAGTCAAATGCCTAAAATATTAATTTCTTTTTCTTCTTTTTCTTCTTTGTTACCGTTTTGGGATCTATTATTTTGTTTTTGAACTCAATGCACTGCATGGATCTTATTGCATGACTTTTTTAAATCACTCACGGTCTTACCACAAAAACATTAAACACACTTTAATCAGGCTTAAAACACGTGTTTAAAAAAACTTTACTACAAAAGAGTGTCTAGGCATTGGTTAGGGTCAGACAATGCTTTGGGCATTATTTAAATTTAACCACCGCCAGATGCTAGTTTAACGAGTGTATATCTAGTTAACGGCCTCTCTTCCTCTGACGTGTTCTGTCAAATTTCGTTTTGCGTATACTTAATATTAAAGATTTCTTTTGATTTTATAAATGAGTATGGATATTTTAAATTTAATTGATTATATCGACATGGAGGATATGGATTACATGGATAATTTTCGCCATAGGATACATCGTGAGAGAATTAATCCATTCGAACATAGATAAATGATTGGTCTCGCTGCGCTCGACTAGATACCGCCGTCGTACTTGTAAAATGCGGCATAAAATAACATAATAGCATAAGTACCCGAGCCAGTCACACTGCAAACTGTCTGTGATGTGTACGTGCCGAATGTTTTATAAAATTTTAGGCATAATAAAATACCAGTTTGCGTAGTGAAACTGTGTCAAATTATAATAAAACTGGGTAAAAAGTGACTATTTTTTACACACACTACAATAAAAAGTTGCCACATTTTCGGAGCTATTGCTTTTGTATAGCGCTCTATCTAGTCGAGCGCAGCGAGACCAATCAATTATCTTTGCCATTCGAATATTACGATGACGCAAAATTTTTATCGCTTCAGCAAGAACTTTGGTAACAAGATTATTGATTTAATAAAGAATGATCTAACATGTGATGCTAGAGGTGGATCCTCAAATCAAACTTTTAACAATTTTAACAAATCAAACTTTACATTTGACGTCAGTGTCAGTTACGTTCCATTATGCGCAATATATTGTGGTATTACGAAATTTTATAAATAATCTAACGTATTTGTTGTAATTTATTCCTTATTCCAATCTTATAATTTGCTGATATCATTAATAAAGTCCGTAATAATAACTTGTGAAAACCAAAATTCATCGTTATACGCCTATTAGATCTGCGTAAAATGAAAACGAAATGAATGCAGGGCGAGCGACTGAATGAATGTTTACCAAGGTTGCCATAATTCAATAACATTCACGTACTTTAACACTGTCTACAAAAACAAGCGCTAAATAAGGTTTTGTGGTAGGGACATTTTAAACGCTCGCTGACCAATGCTTAAATGCTTAATGCTTGTCTAACTAAGCACGTTTTTAAACAGTGCTTATTAAATCTTTTGTAGTAAGACCGTTAACAAACAAAAAATTTTTAAATTATAAACATAACCATAAACAGATCATAAATTATCAAAATTAGAAAAAAAATATAATGAAAATTTTAACTTATTTTACCACTGTTTATAAACAATATCAAACAAAATGTTTTTGAAATAACGTAATCATTAAATTCAAACATCAGCTCAATATTTAATGGAAGCTAAACCGAATTTTCGGCGTATGTAAGTTTTCTTTGTGAGTATATTCATTAAAAATTGAGTGCAACCTGAAAACAAGTGACCCATTTTTCACGCAACTAATTGGGAAAGTAATTGGCGGTATGTCGTCGGTTGAGAATATTTTTAATGTAAAATTTACATTCACGAGTAACAAGGACTGTTTTCAGCAACCAAAAGTTTGGACACCCCGTCTGGGCGCTGTAACCACTTTACAAAAGACTAATGTAAAGGGGTTCCTGGACGATCATGCAGCATGACACGCGTTACGTACTGTCATGCATGCATGACCGTTTAATTGTATTAATTGATGTGAATGACATTCAACGCGCTGGCGGTTGATTGATAGTTCCTTTTATTTTTCGTCCTGCAAGCTATGACTGATATACACGCATGATCGTATAGCGGTCAATAGACGATCATGGGGCATAACATGCAGCATGATAATTCACGTAAACGCATGTCATGCCGCATGATCGTCTAGGAACCGCTTAATGATAGTATTTTGTGTTTAATCCTACGAAATAAGGTAGTCTAGTGAAACATTATTTTGTCTGCCGATATTTCTCTTAAAAATAAGAACTCTAACATTTAAGGGTATGAACTCGCATTGCGTTTGTTTAGATGGGGTTTGATGGGGTTGCTTTGAAATTTTCCTAATTAAAGTAATATACATAGTTTACACAAATGACTGTTAGCTTTTACTGCCTTCGCTCGATGTGATTTTCTAAATGTTTACATACTTACAACAGATTTTATATAATATGATTCTTAATGCTGTGTCATAGAATGCTGACTAACATGGACGAACTCGAAATATAATCTTATAGATCCTTTCACCAAAAGCGTCCCATTGCAGTGTTACACCGGGATGGGACATTCTCTTTTTGCGATAACAGTTGACCGGAAGGCTGACACCCCACTCGCAGTAGTATTTAATATAATATTTTGCATTACATTGATGTAAATATAAAGTAATAACAAGTGTAGTGTCGGACTGTCATATTTAACTCGTGTCGGATCGTAAAACAACGGTTATGTTTACACAATCCTCGGTAAACAACTGCACGTAATGAAGATTCAACATTGTACGTTTGTTGGTGGTGCAAGTTTATAAGCAAAGCAGAAAACGTGTTGATTTATGTGTATATTATTTATTTATTAACTACTCGAAGTGGTTAAGTATTTAATGAACATTAAGCCTGCAACACTATATATTTTAGTTCCCATTGTTGAGTGGATGTCAATTTGTTTAAATGGTACGACTTTAAACGTCTTCAAACACTGCGAGTCGTCTGAGGCATGCAGGTTTCTAATTATGCTATTTACTGCCCTTTTTGGATCGTCAGTATTTTTTGGTATTCATAGCCGGACCGTAGTTTCCTTTTAAGAAACCGGACCGTGGTTTTCCCCATTGTCATTTCAGTTTACTAGTCCCCCAGGAAATCTTGGTGACTGTAGTTTTTCTATGGATGTCCTCATTCAAAGCCTAGCCCTCTCCAGAGTTCTTTGTGTTTTCATACGAGGCCTATGGTTAGAAGACTTTGTTTCAGCGCCATATGTCATCAAAATCTTGTTCGAATAAAAACGCTTCTTCTAATGAACTTGGACTGTACAAATTTAGCTTTACGGTTTGTTTTTATTCGCCAACGTCATACCCCTTGTGACACTAAAGGCTGTTTTATGTGCAAGTGTACAGATTATCTAAACTCAATGTTTACTTTCATAACAATAATGGTTAAGGAAACCCTTTTCACGCTAGCTTTAAACTATAGCCTTTTATAAATACATCGTAAATTAGCCATTAATTATTAATAATAATAGTTTTATGATTATTGATTTTTTTTAGTAGACTGTTAGGTATTAGGAAAAAAATATATGGTAAAAAAGGTATATAAAAAAGGATATGATTTAATCGGAAATTTAAAATGTATTCATAAGTTCGGTTTACTTTTTTAAGTAAAAGTCGCGACAGACAGATTTTGAAATTTTTTACTCGACCGGGATTTGATATATTTTGTAGTTTTGTATATTACAATAACATTCAATCATTGGACTTTGATCAATTAATGCTGCAATTAATTATTATTAATTATTGCTGCAGTGAGCATTTTAAATCTGAAATAACCTTAAATTATAATAAGCACATAGCAAATTAAGCCTACTCAGCAAGTTCATTCGTAGTATTACTGCTAAAAATGTAGGTTAATGATGTTAGCGGAAAAATATTTCCAACAATTACAGCTCTCAAACAAACCGTTGCGAGATTTCATCGCGTCCATAAAAAAGCAATTAATTTGAATAATACAGGGTGTTAAAAAAACAATCGCGTAATGGGACATTTGAAATTCTGTCGTTGTTTTATCGCGGTGTGATCGTTAATGCTCCCTTAATATCTGGGAGGCAGTTGGCACCTCAGAACCACAACGCTTCGCTTTTCCAGTAGGATATCTCTAATGTTGTATATTTATGACTATCAATAAATATTATGTAGTATTTATGAAATCTATAAATAAAACTATTCTATCTTTTGGGGGAATGGGTCACTCTAGTGTACAAAAACTCCAAAACACCCTCAAAGTCTCACAGTTGCATTAAAACTTGTGTTAAAATATGGATTTTTCCTTATCATCTTTTAAATTAATACTTTTTTAATAGTTTTATATAGCAACGATCCTAGTTAACGACAAGATAAATCGATAAAATGCTTACTTTTGTAGATTAAACTTAAAACAGCGGAGTAATATTCTTAAAACTTAAATAAAATAACTTAAAAGTATGGAGGAAAGCTGGACTTGTATCACATTAAGTAATTCTATCAAGTTCGTCAGCATATTATTGCTTTCCTAGTTGGGGTTATTGTGTTACTAGGCGACTGTAGCCATTAAGACCTCCAGCCTTCTAACAGAAGAAGAAAAAAACACTTTAATTTTTTTTAAACAAGCTTCTGCATTGTCTATTAAAGATTATTGTGTTCGGACCCCGAACTTCTTATCATTTTTGGACTATGCCATCTGAATATAAAATTCAAATACGATTTCTGGCAACACGTTTTAATAATTCCTTTGAAATTTCGTCAACTTGTTTAACCTTTTGTAACATTTTTAGTAGTATTTAGAAATGTACACATAGATACACTTACTCTATACATATTCATATACATATAGAACTATAGAACATATTATGATTTTCTTAGTGTCAGTAAAGATGCTAGCATAAGTGAAAAATTTATACTTATACTTGTATTATAAAAATTTATACTAAGTATTGTATTTATTTATTTTTGCTTAAACTTAACAAAGATTTATACTAAGACTGACTAAGATTTTTTACTTATACTGAGATTTGTACCTACTGTGTATTTTTATGGTACATATTTATTTGTGAAATTCTATCTTTGAACATGACACTAAGTGCTACTTATATTTTTTATACATTTGAAAAAAAAATACAGAATTATTTTCATCATGATCTCGCCACAATTTAAGTGAAACTTGAAAAATGTAGTAATGGGCTTAAATGTAGTAGGGGTTCAAAAGTTTGAACCAGTTTTTATTTTTTATTTTATATAATACAAACATTTGTCTGTGACTTAAATGCATTTAAGTGAAATTCTCAGCTTGATTAAAAAAAAACTATTATTTAGAGCCTACTCTTGAAAAAAGACAAGTAAGGCAAGTAAGTTCACATGTTACCAAAGAAATCACCTTACTTTAGAATAACATACTTAATCATAATTATTATCGAGATACAATTACAAAACTAAAATACAAGACCTCTGACCTCACAAAACATGAATTTCTGTACAAAATATTAACTTAATTAAAAACAGTTAGCACAGTTGAGAAGTTTATAAAACGCAAGCCATATGTGAGTAATGTGTTGAAAGCGAATATGGTACATTGTACACAGGGCTCTGGCTCCGTTTGTTTGTACTTTTTGCAATCGATATCTCGGGAACACAGCAGCTGTGCCGTCTAATCGCGATGCGCGGACTAGCCTTTCTTTTTGCTCGTTCACAACACTCGCTCCGAACAACACAGAATACTACACAAGCAGTAGACAATCTGCTAATCAAAGAGGGTCTCATACCTGTGCAAGAAATCTGAAATTTATGAAGATATTTTTCTAATTTCATTTTTTATGTCACGTTTTAATGCTAAAAATAAATATCTATTCTACCTTCGGAAATTAAAAGTCTTCTAAAATGTAAGCAAATTTCATCACAGCATATTTTCCAATAAGTTGTTCTCCTAATCTTTTCCCTTGTCAACCTGATTAAATTTAATATTTAATTTTTTTTGGGAAAAATATTTTTACATGACGTAGATACTTAGAATAAAACTTACTTTTTATAAATTTTATTCAAGGTAGACCAAGTGAGACCAAGTTCAAAACGTATTTTATTACGTTTTATTGAGCTAAACTTCTGTTTTATTGAGTGTTATTGTCGTATGTGTGACAGTGACAGCGCTGTGTATTTTTGGAATAGATACAGAGTATATACAGAGCCGATGTAATGTCGTATCCCTTAGTACCTAGGTACCGATAGATACCAACAGCACACCATGATTTTGTAAAATATAAATATGATTTTTTTATTCAAGGTGAATGAAGCTGCGGGATACGACTAGTACCTGTGTAAATGTATGAGGCGGAAAGTCGTAAAAAAGCTTCGAGCGAGGCGCAAGCATAGTTCGTGGCCTTTTTAAGTGCTTGTTTTAAAAACCGCCGCTCACAATAAAACAAGCTATGTTAAATTAGCCATAAAAACAGTAACCCATAGAAAATGCTAAAAAAAATTGACATTTACATATTTTATGTATTTAAATTCAAAATTCCTAAATTCTGAGTATGTATTGATAATCTGAGTTTTGAAGATATTTTTAACATAAATTTGTAAGAAGTGATAATTATTAAGTTACTTAATAGACCCAAATCCATAGACCTAAAGAATCCATTCTTTAAGTCATGAATAGCTTAAATTTTTAATCAGTAGTTTTAAAAAATAAAAAGTAATTACAGAATAATAATTTAATGATCACCGTGTGTCGTTAAAATACTCGTAGATTTAATAACATCGACCTATTTATAGTTTAGTTAACTATAACCGCTGCCAAAACCCTCAGAGCTCATTAAAAAAACCGTGACAAGTAAATTGTTGACGGTTGACAACGCGTCATCTTGTGACCGAAAAATGATATTTGTAGAAATGTTCCAAATTTTTTAACCAGAAAATCTATTGCTGTGTACCGTTTGCAGACGTCTGTACTCATCTCTCTACTTATATATACATAATTATAAAAATTACGTGTCACGTTGTTTGATGCCAATGAACTCCTAAACTACTGAACCGATTTTGATAAAACTTCGTAACTATGTCGTATTTGGTCCAACTTAAAAGATTTTATTTTGAACCCGGGCGACGCCGGGAGCGTGTAGCTAGTATTTTTTTAAAATTTACTTATTTACACACAAAAATAACCATATATGGTACACAGTTGAGGTGCACTATAAACTCAGTTAAGTTTCTAGCGTAGGTACGCCTGAGTTGTCTACAATAAAGAAAAGTACAATAATTAAAAACATAACACAGAAATACAAACAAAACTTTAAACCAACTCAACACAACGCGTCCGCTTGTCCCACTCTAACGTGCAGCTAAGTATAATAATATATTCTTTTAAGTATGAAGCTCGTATAGAAGCGCAAATTCAGAACGAATCTTGCTTTCAGTACATTCCAAAAATGGTGATTCAATTCTGGACGGTTCCCCTTTAGATTTCCTGGAAGAGCGGCTTGTGTTGTCATATGCTCCTATAGAAACATGTATCACCAATGAGTAAATTTAAAATTTAAACAGACTCGTTACTGTTAAACATTTTCACTCAGGAGGCAATGTACTAAATTTAATTAAAGTTAGCCTAAGGCCTGAAACACATGACCGTGCGGTACCAATAACAGATAAGCAATAACCCGGGAGCAAGTTGCCAGTTTATACTAATTTTACAAAGAGACAAGATTTGTATTTTAGTATGATTTTAATGAATAAACTCAATAACTACTGGACTGATAATGAAAATTCTTTCACTTATAGAAAGCTACACTATCAGCGAGTAACATAGGCTATATTTTATAAAGTTACGCAGGCGAAATCGCATACCACAACTAGTTTATTATAAAGTCGCTAGCCTCCTCCGTCTGTTGCTCCGCTAACTTCTAAGCAACCCCACGGAACGAGAAGGAGGAATTTTGAAGAAAATAGTTGCAACCATTCTAATAATACAGAATGTGTTAGGACATTCATTTAATTAGTATTTAATATGTAATACTTATGTATTTTTTTTTCTTTATTTCTTCATGAAATATGAGTAGTTAACCTCAATTTAACAGATGCTAACGATAACAATTTATTTAAGTTTCAAATTTATAGCTCATTATTGAGATCTAGTATCTAATTAAAAACCGACATTATTTTAAGAGCTACTAACTAATTTATAATGGCGTCACCGCGTATCTCTTCTATTTTTAACTTACTCTATGTTACAGGTCTTATAAAAATAGAATTGATGTTAGACTTAAAGCCATATTTATACCAAATTTTACTAACTAAGTATTTATAAAATATTTAAGTATTTATGAATCAATAAAAGACGAAGTAGGTACTCTTATAATTTCGTTTTAATTGTTTTGTATTTTACTACTTAAATACTTTTGACCATATTTAGATTTAGAATAAAGCTAACAATTATTCACACAGTCAGTTTTTTACTATAATATCTTTGACCAAATTGTAATTTAGAATATATCTAAGAATAGACTAAATTTATTCGCAGCAGTTGCGTCCACTCGCAAGCGTGTCAACGTTTACGTCAAGTGTATTTGAAAAAAGAATGATAATTTCTTTAAAATATATCCATTTCCGCAAGACTTCCTCCAACCAGTATCCGGATGTTTACAGCGAGCACGTGTCGGGGATGGACGGAAATATCCCGCGGACTCCACGGGCTATAATGATGCTCGGGCGACGGAAAACTCTTTGCTGCACGACACACAAGCATCTCGAGACGCATCTGAAGATTTACGCTAATGATTATTATGAATCCTTTTTTTAATATAAAATATTTTGCATCACACGTGCACGTGGCAATGTATGACTAACTAACTGTTACACGCGACTTTGTCCGCGTAACTTTATAAAATATGTAGGTGCCTATGTTACTCGCTGATAATATATATTTTTCAAAGAATTTTTAAAATCGGCGCGGTAAATTTTTTTTCTGTTTATAATAATTATGTAACCTAAAGAAAAAAATGTTTCAGTTAAAAAAATATCCATTTACTTATATAAAGGATAAGTTAAATTTATAGTATAAATATTTTGAAAAAAGTAAAATATTAGTAATTTATTATTTTTTATAACTAAGTAAGAGCATCAACCATTACAGAGAGGCTTATTCTAAGCAATTTAAAAATTAATAGGTTAAATTGAAATCGTTGTCCGCCTTTGTCTGTTCTTCCGCTAACTTCTTTTAAACCACCCAGATGATTTGCGGTTTTAAGTAGGTTAGAAAGAGCGACAAACGTGGAAGGTTTGCGTTTATAATTTGTATAAAAAAAATGCACCTATGCGAAGCCGAGGCGGGTGGCTAGTATATTTTTAAAATTAAGAAAATTAATTTTTTGAACTTGTGTTTCAAATAATAAGATCGAGATATTCCAGGTATGTGTTATAAAATGAAACATTATATTTAATTTAAAATACTGCGTAACTACAAGTGTCCAACTTTTTAAAAATATTGTTGACATTTCTAGAAGTAGAACATAAAATTTAATCTGAAAACGTTATCCCCTCTGCTTTGAATTCCATAGTATTTTGGTATTAGAGTCGCGCGGGGACAGTTTGGATGCGATCCAGTAGCGCGGCTAACGCACATTACTCCTACAAATTTATAAATCGATCGGAAACACTACGACCATTTATTCATATTATAAATAAAACTCATTAATTTTTAACCCGGTAATCAATTATAATAAATTTCCATTTAATAAATAATAAAAATATAGTTAAAATAATGGTGCTCTAAGTGTGTGTTGTGAGAACGATAATGTTATTACATTTATTGATAGTAAATGATGTGAAATTATAGTGATTATATCTCTGAAATGACTCACCAGTGTAATAAAGAGTGAAATAAAAGAAATAAGCAATAAAACCGGTACTATTTTCAGCGCACGCGCTGTAAAATGAGCAAACCAAAGCACTGTAAGCAAAATGGCTGCTAAGCGGCACGCGAGTGCATCTATAAATCAGAATGTGTTTATTTGTGTACTTGTCTCGCTCTTGCTGCCGACAGCGTACGAAGGTGCGACAAGGATGTACGATGACGGTGCTGGGGACGGTCGAAGGTTGACGAGGGAATACCACTTGAGGCAGGGAGCTTTGAGGGGCTTGATAGTGAGACCAAGTAGGAATTACGATCTACAGAATGTGGAGATGTTTTTAGGGATACCCTATGCTGCTGCGCCGGTGGGGAACTTAAGGTTTATGCCACCAGGTAAGAAATAAAAAGTTGGAAGTGTGGTGAATAGTATGTGAGAAAAGTAGACCACCACAAATGCATTAAACCTATATTATTTCGATGATTAAACCCACTACAATGCTATACTATGACTTTTGTTCTTTATTTAAAAACACAGGTCGATTTTTAATATTAATATTCATAAGACCAACGACACGCTCCTCCTTCGCCTTCATTAGGAATGTAGTATTCTGTAATACAGCCAATATCCATCTGGAATAAAATAAATAATCAGTAAATAAATAAATTTAATTTAATTAATTCATTTATTTATTTAATTTATTTGCCTTATTGAAAGAATTTTTCAAATACATGAAATAGTTTCGGGCATATAAACAAACTTACATTATCCGCTCTTTCTTTTTGATTAATTGTGATTACATATCACACATTTTGTGATTTGTGTCACACATTTTGGAGTGATATCTACATTGATTATTTGGTCACTAAAAACTTTCTTTAAAAGTTATTATTATTTTCGATAAATTAGCAAAACCAAAACCTTAAAGTCACTTTCGTATAGTTTTACTGCAATTGACAATTTAAATTTGATTTTAAAATAAATGCCCTTAATTTTAACAGCTTATACATTCTGTACCTATTGAAGTTACCAATTATTTATTTATCATTGATTTCAAGCTAAGTACATATTTTTGCCAATCATAAACACAAGCTTTCTACAATGTATTATAATCTAATATATAAAATTATTCTCTAATATATAATATTATGTCACAGTGTTTGTTGCCAAACTCTTCCGAAACGGCTGGACCGATTTTGATGAAATTTTGTGTGCTTATTGGGTAGGTCTGGGAATCGGCCAATATCTTCATACCCCTAAATGCTAAGGGTGGGCCATCCCAAAAAAAAATTATATAGCAAAACAACGTTTGACAGGTCAGCTAGTTTTATTATAAAATTTTCACGGCAAATGTACACTTTACCAGGCGGTAAATTATCTGGAGACAACCGGTGTGAAGGCGTCTTTTAAAAAACTTCGAGTAAAAGAAATTAAAGAGAACTATTCCTTAATGACAACAGTAAGGAAAGAGAGCATTAACATAGAAATGAAATGTAAACTGGAGTGGCCTCCCACTCTCCCACTGAATAACATTGGAATTGCTAAAATTGCCAGTTTATCAGACCTTGTTTAAAATGGAATAATACGACCGCCGGGGGTGTTGAGACAACCTACAGTAAATAAATGTTCATTATAAAAAAAGTATACAGATCTAAGATCTAAAATATCGTTTCATGAATAGGTTTTTTTAGGTGTCCATTTTCAATTTAAAAATTAAATTAATGTTTGTTTATTCAAATTTGCGAAGATGAAAAATACGGTCAAATTGACAAACACAAATTTTATTATGTTAGGTGCTTATAATTTACGTTGTTATCTATACTTCTATACTAATATTGTATAGAGGAAAGATTTGTTTGTTAGTTTGTTTGTTTGCATTTGAATAGGCTACGAAACTACTGAACCGATTTGAAAAAAATTTTCACTGTTGGGAAGCTATATTATCAGCGAGTAACATAGGCTATATTTTATAAAGTTATCAGCGAGTAAATAGGAAAGTTATAAAGTTACGCGAACAGCTAGTTTTTCTATAGTGTTTCTATATATTGCCTCCCAGTTTGGCTACTTAGTTTTGACGGCAGAAAACATTGTACTCTGCCACCATATTTTATTATCTAAGTAGTGCAAAAATTCTGATACGTACATAGAGCACATCAAAGTAAAATCATAGGATGATCTTTTGAAAATATATTATGGAATGTACGTTTGTATTTCCTTTCGACATAAAACGCTTCATATAAAAACTAGCTAGCCAACAGTTCCAAAAAAAAGCAGCACCACTTACCGGGTCTGATTGTGAACCTAAGCCATACAGGCTGTTTGAATACACTACACTCATATTTATTTTTATGAAAATTAGTCTAGCTCAGTGACAAAGTTACCATTAAATTTTTAAGATAAAATGCCTTTCAAGTTATGCCAATTTCAACTCTATCCACATGTCTTATGACTCATTATTTTGAATTGTTTCAGTGACTGCTCCACCGTGGCCTGGTTTAAAAATGGCCACCCACTTCGCCCCAGTGTGCCCCCAAATGTTGCCGCCAATAAAAAAAGGAAATCCACCGTCACTTGGCCGACAGCAATACCTTAACAGGCTGAAGCCATTCTTGTCGCATGAGTCTGAGGACTGTTTATATTTGAACATTTACGTGCCTTACAGAGGTAAGTATTGTTCGATAAAAGGATAAAAGATGAGAGATTTCTAGGTAATAGGGAATAGGCTCTGGCATCGCTTACTCTCGTGCCAAACACAACAGCACACATGCTGTTGAGTTGGTTACTGCCATCAGACTGACTGAATTTATGACTTTGAAAGATATTGACTCTGTCACTACTAACATACAAACTCAGTAACATTGCATTACATCACATTGAAATTGAGAATTATGGGGTGATCTCAGTGAATAGAACGCTAACTGCCTAAAGAGCAGGCTTAGGTTCAAGTCTTGACCTTAACTCTTCTGATGCGAGGTCCCGCAAATCCGCTTTAAAGGAACATTACGTCAGGTAATAACTTTCCAACTGTCAGTGTTTTGAAAGCCGTCAATGATAGAACTAATGAACGTTTTAAAACTTTGACTAATGCCATTCTGTACTTCAAAGCCGATTGCACAAATAGGCGAACGTTTTTCAAACATCACGGCTGGCGCCAGCGACCTAATTCCGCTGAGTAAATATACGTCCATCAGTCACCGCTGTCCCACTAAACTCAACACTTGGAATAGTGGACGTCCACTAATAGGTATTTTTTCTACTAGCCGTGCCCCGCGGCTTCGACCCTCTTTCATTCAAGTTCCTGACGTGCGTTTAGCTCATCAAGTCTCTAATGTGACAATAAAAAATTTTGGTTTGAGGCACATATCGAGACGTTAAAGACGTCTGAATGATTGATCATGAAATACTCTTTTAAGTAATCAAAATACACCATACTAGCGACCCGCCTGCGGTTTTGCACGCCTACAATTTTTTTACTCTGTAAATGTCCATTAGTGAAAATCGTATAAAATCGTTGATCTAGCGGAATTTAGAAAAAAATTGCAGAGAAACAGACAGAGGCGGACAGCGACTGTATTTTATAATAATACTAGCTGGCCCCCGCGACTTCGTCCGCGTGAAAAAAAGTAGCCTAAATTATTCGCTGAAAACATACAGCATCTCGTAACGCATGCCGTTAGCGTGTTCTTGTGGCTTCGATATCCGCATTCTAAGATCTCTAAATAAATTACAATCGCGTAAACGAGTCAGAAATAATGTATCTCAAAGTAGTGTCGAAGCTAGTATGTAGTTGTAGGTCTATTTATTGTTTCCACCCACATTCCTGAGAAACACCAAAGCAATGTGGCCACTAACGTAGCTCTATTTAATAGTAAAATACCTAGAGTAAACTCTATTTATAACACGAGTTGGGAATTTCGTGACAAAGTACGAATGAATTGTAACTAATAATAGATTTGAAAGAATGTCCTGCTGTTACGAGTGTTTATTCATTAAACAAGAAACTGAATTACAAATAGATTTTGTGTTAAATTTGTGTTAATTTAAAAATATATATATATATAAAATTCTCGTGTCACAGTGTTTGTAGCAGCACTCTTCCGAAACGGCTTGACCGATATTTATGATTTTTTTTGGTGTATATTCGATAGGGCTGAGAATAGGTTGTAAACTATTTTTTATACAATATTTTTTGCGGGTTCAGCTAGTTCTTTATAAAAATAAAATTATATACCTACCTACCAATATACTTAAAAAGTCTAAAAACCTATGTGAGTACTTATATGCCTTACTACAAGACTTAATATTTTGCTAAGACCTAAAGTAGTTACAAAAAATGTCTTGACTTTTTTTGAAATTGAAATTTATTTGAAAAAAGTTACTAAGTATGGACGTTTCTTGTTGGCTTCTTACCCTTAAAAACAGGTTATTCAACCGGTGGTAAATTATTGAAATTTGACTATGTTTCACGACCAATAAATAAAATAAGTAATGCACTTCGATGTCAATCTACTTAAAAGTATAAAGCAACCTACATATTTTCCGATTAGTGTGGCAGCAATAGATATAGAAGCTAGAAGAGATTTTCCCCCATCCGTCCAAAACAAAGGAGTTCTCATGTTTAAAAACCTTTTTGATGCAAAGAACAATGCTGTTGAAAATCCTTGCATTTCTACCTTCGTTAACTTCGGATTTCTTTGTTGGTTCACAATAAGCCTTTGTTTGTATGAAAATCGCTTGGAAAATTTTAGATGGTAATTTGCTTTGCAAAACTGAGTTATTATGTGAGCGCAGTAAAAAACCAAAGGATTCGTTAGACAAGTTCGGTTTTATAAATCGTAAAAACGAATCAACATAAGTAACAAAAAATTTAATACTTGACTTTGACTAGTGGTCAAGATAAGGCTTGCCTCATCAACGCTCTGTCTCATACATATGGTTCCTCTGGGTTCGATACCCGGCAGGATCAACTTTGGAAATGAACTTTTCTGATTTGTAAAGTCTAGATTATGGCAGTTTTTGGCAGGTCTCACTGCGTTTCCTCCTTGTTCCATAGTTAGGTACAAATAATTCTGTCAAATTTCATGTAGGTAATATAGAATCTGTCTCTGACAATCCTTTATATAGGATTGGATAGGTTTATTGTGAACTTTAATTGCATTAACATAAACATTTTTTTAGACAGTTCTAATCTACATTTATAATCTCCAGCCGCCGGAAGTCCACTGCTTGACATAGGTCTCCCCCACATTAGCAATTAAAAATTCCCTACTTTGACACTATTTAGTCTACATTAGTAAGTTTAAAAAAAAAGTAGTAACAAAAAATAAGTAAGTACAATGTCGATTTAGTAGATTGAAGTCCAAATGTATGTTTTAAACTATAATACCTCGTAGCAAGTGTCATTTAATTAATGGTTCAAAGTTTTTGAAATCAAGCCACAAAGGAAAAGAAAAAGTCACCCAGCCATGAATAAAGCAAACGGAAATGAGTGACGATCTGCGGTTCCCGCTTTCCATTTTGAATTGGCATTCTTTTTTCTCTGCATCCGTTTCACATTTATGGGCTTCTTTTGCACGCTTAGCGAGTGCCTCATAAAATGCTAATATGCTCACATGTTTCATAGTATTCTTAAGTTGATACTTGATACTAATTAAATAGGAAAAAATTTATGAACCACATTTATTTTCGTCATCGAAATAATATACGACATTTTGACGACACGTTTGGTCTAGTGGCTAGTAACCCTAGCTGTTAACCAAGCGGTCGCGGGTTCGAATCCCGCTAGGGGCAAATGTTTATGTGCTAACATTTACCTTTGTACCTGAGTCATGGATGTTTTGTATTTATAATATGTATGTATTTACAAAAAAAAAAGTAATGTATGTAATATATCAACTGTCTGGTATCCATAATACAAGCATTAAGTTGCTTAGTGTGGAACTAGATGGTGCTGTGTGGAATGTGTGAAGATATTATTATTTATTATTATTATATCTTTGCAATTTTCATTAACCACTACTGAACAAATTATATCTAAGTATGTATTTTATGTCGATCAAAGATTTAATATCTACATACTTATTTACTTACATAAAAATTTTATTAACCATAGGAACTGGACTACAAGGACTCGTTTAGCTGATGTACAGTTATTTAATAATAATTTACTTTATACATTACTTAACATATTTATGCATTTATATTAACAAATTGTCAAATGCATAACGCAATAAAATTTTCGTATCACAGTGTTTGTAACCAAACTCCTCCGAAACGGCTTGACCAATTTTTATGAATTTTTTGAACCAATGTATTTCGGTAGGTCTGAGAATAAATCGTAAACTATTTTTTATACTTACCCCTAAGTGATAAGGGTGGCCCACCCCATTTTTTTGGCAAAACAACGTTTTGCCGGGTCCAACTATAGTATTATATTATACTAGCTGGTCCCCGCGACTTCGTCCGCGTTCTGGATGAAAGGTATGTCTTTTCTGGTGTCCCAGTCAACGTGTGGGCAAAATTTCATGGTGATCGGTTCAGTAGTTTTTGCGTGAAAGAGTTACAAACATCCATACATCCATACAAACTTTCGCATTTATATAATATTAGTACGGATTTTGGATTAGGCAATAGCACCATCTGTCAACTTCCAAAGGAAACATTATTAACTGTGTAATGTCATCAACAGAACAATAGAAAATACAAAAGTTAGCTGTAAGATGTCGCCACAATGAGATACAATAATAGTACTAAGTCGTCAAAAAATACATTTTCTAAATGATAATAATTGCCTTCTTCATATAAATACATACATTTATATAAATACGTATTTAAATGTAGAATTTATACTAAAAAAACCTTTCCAGCTATTAATTTAATTCCTTTAATAAACTTATAACGACATCTAGAGACATAATAGCAAAACTTAGAAACCTAAGAACAATGATGCTACAAGTTTATAAATATTGAACACAGATGTCGCTACTCATTTGTCACAATGGTAAAGGGTCTCTTACTAACTTTGCGGATTATTTACCGTAGTTTCGGCAAGTAAAACTTATAAATATCTTTTGTCACTTTCACAATCCAAAGTTTTGGGTGACAACGCGGCTTTTAACTGAATCATCTACTCTAATATAGAGGGCCCAAAAGTAAATAAATATAAACAAACACTTAGTCAACATGTGAAGACAAAAATATTTTTTAAAACTAATGACTCATTAACTAACAGGTTATTAACTTCGCCATTGTTTTTCATAAAGAATTCCATTAAAAATTTTAATTAAAAAATAGATACTACCTAACGAAAACTAAAAGAATGTTGACAATCTGATATCACCTTACACTTATCTGAAAATGTGAAACCGTCACTCCTTTTTTATAAGTTTTTGGCTTGGACCTTGGTATCGTCGACCTAAAAAAATATCATTTTACTTTATTTTATTTATTTATAATTTTAACAGTTTTAAGGCTAATATATAAAATAACATGTAAAATGATAAAACTAAAAAACCACTAAGGTTTATTCTCGTATTATCATTTGTAATTATATTATTTAAAATCTAACTAAGTATATAAGTTACTATTAATAAAAATTTAAAAAATCTTTCTTACGAAGTATGCTAGTATATTATCAAAGCAAAGTATTAATTATGACAACGAAGACGAAATGTTTTTTGTTGATATTTTTTGAATGATATTTGAATTTGAATTGATTTTAATTTTGAATTTGATTTTGAATTATATTGAAATGATATTTTTCCTTTTACAGAACAAAAGTCCAAAAAATTTCCAATACTGGTGTTTATCCACGGCGATTCCTTCGAGTGGAGCTCAGGAAATCCTTATGACGGAAGAGTTTTAGCGGCATACGGCAATATAATGGTTATAACTATTAATTTCAGATTGGGGATACTCGGTAAGTAAACAAGAGAATAATGTACTTAATTTGATATATTTTTTATACTAGATATAATAATATGGGTAATTTTTTGTTGCATATATACTTAGATATGCATATGATGTGTGTAAAGCAAATTACCTACTATTATTTTCTAACAAAATTAATCGAGCCAGCAATGTACTACTACAGACATAATGTGTCCAGTCGTAGTACGTGACTGACATTTACGATCGTTCTCGCCTCAGTACCCTGTACCAAGACATCTACCGACTGATATCCGACAATATAGCGGATCATGAAATTCATGGTTACTTTGGATTGCTACATCTCTGAGTATAAGCACTTTGGAGCATTATGATTAGGTTAAGGTAACTGCGTATATACTCTATAAGTATAGAGTAACAAACATTTTTGCTGACCATAATGCGGTATTTTTTTATCGGCATACAGGCTGATGATCAACTTGATGGTAGGTGGCTACTGTTACCATCAAGCAACGCCACGGGTAGGTACTGAAATGCGTTGCTGATCTTAATTGGATTAGGAAGTGATAAGGAAATAGGCTTGACATAAATTAATATATAAAATACTAGTAAATCGCTCCCGGCTTCGCCCGGGTTCAAATTAAAAACTATCCTATATTTTAAATTGGACCAAATTACACATAATTACGATTATTTTATCAAAATCGGTTCAGTAGTTTAAGAGTTCATCGCCCACAAACATGTGACATAGAGATTAAATTTTACATGTTGCGAAATTATTTTTCGCAACATAATTTCGCTTAGGTTTTGTTAATGTTTGAATTCCAGGTTTCCTAAAGCCGAGTCTAACGGAACATGATTACGGTAACAATGGTCTGTTAGATCAGCTGGCGGCCCTTCAGTGGATCAAGGATAACATAGAAGATCTAAATGGAGACCCCAATTCCGTTACTCTCATGGGTCATGGAACTGGAGCGGCTTGTGTCAGCTTTTTAATGCTGTCACCAATATCTAATGGTTAGTTAGTATAAGTAATATCAGAACAGCCAAAGAACGTTTCTTATAATATTAAATATATAAATATCTTCACACATTCAACACAGCACAATCTAGTTCCACCTACTTTGAAATCATTAGTTCCACCAATAAGCAACTAATGCTTGTATTATGGATGCCAGACAGTTGATATAACTACATAGATTACTTTTTTTGTTATATACATATTAAAAATACAAACATCCATGACTCAGGTACAAAGGTAAATGATAAACATTTGTCCCTAGCGGGATTCGAACCCGCGACCATTTGGTTAACAGCTAGGGTTACTAGCCACTAGACCAAACGTGTCGTCAAATAACCATTCACACTAATATTAGAATAAAATGAGAAAGTAAGTCTGTATGTTTCTTACCTTTTCACGTCTTAACTACAGACAGACAGAGTTACTTTCGCATTTATAAATATTGGTATGGATTTATTACAAATTTCAGGATTTTTTCACCGAGCCATCCTCATGTCGGGATCCGCTCTGTCTGATTGGGCGATGACTAAGGACCCAACTCAGTACACGCTCCAAGTGGTACAAAGTTTGGGTTGCAATCCCAACACTAAAAACATGCTCTCCTGTTTACAAAACAAAACGTAAGTAATGATGAGTTTACGCACAGAGCACGTTAGGATAACCAAGTTGTCTTTTGACCAATAAATACTTTGAGGAGGAAGTAGCCTTATCGACATGACCATTGCAATATATATATATATATATATATATATTCATTTTAACAAGATTATAACAATTATAAAAACACATTTAGAAACAAAAAGATTGCCAAACAGAGAACAGTTTTTTCCTGGTCTTTTAGTTTTTTTATGCCACTGAAACACACTTGTGTACAGTTGGAATTTTATTAAAATCGTAACCAAAAGCTTGACACATTTAGGGGACAGCTTTGGTGCGTTAATCTTTTTCTTATGACATAATTTTCCAGGTGCCATAATTATTATAGACGCGAATCATAAACATACAAGTAGCGCCATCTAGGTTTTTACTTAGAATTTCCTTTATTTCCACCATGTTCATGTCCCATAATACAAACAAATTTGCAGCTTATCGGATATCAAGAAGGTTCAAATTCTGTCGCGCGAATTCGAGACGCCTCTAGGCCCGATAGTGGCCGGCGCATTCGTCCCCAACGAGCCGGCGAACACCATTGACGCTTTTCCGAACTTATTGAGCAAGTCAGTATAAATATTACCTATGTCTTTATATTTATTGTGTATATTTTAGTACGTGGTAAAATGATTAAAATTATTTAATGAAAATTAAAATAAAAAAAAACATTTTTTGTATGTAACTACACAATTCAGTATTATATTCTTCTTACGACGACATTCCAGTATAAATATATGGGAAATCACATCTAAGAGATACTTAGGTATAAACTTGTCAAAATCTTTGCATTATTGAAAATAGGATAGGTATTGGAGGAGACACTGAGATTTCTTGTATTAAAAAAAAAACTTTAATGTCTGCATTAGTATTGCCACAATACAAAATGCATTATTAACTATGCCGAGCTCAAAACAAACCGAATACAAAGCTTATACTGAAAGATTAATGTGTATACATTCACGTCAAAATGATATTTCCAATCTGATATCGGCAACACATCAACCTGCCAAAGATATACTTTGATAAATGAATGGTATTGATACTGACTGGATTGAACAATTGTTTAAATGTTGAATAACTGGCATCATTGTTTAAATGTTGAACAACTCGTGACGAGATTATGTTCAGGTTTCTTAATCATTATCCTATTTAATTTTTATACTTAGTTAAAATTGGAATAAACAAGCTTTCCACTTTTTTTGCAAATATGGCGATTAGAATGATATCATTTGTAATAAAAACCATTTAATTAAACAATATTCATGGATTGTTAAACCAAAATTTTTGGTTCCCACTCTTCAGCGTCCCTGAGAGACCTCTGTTAAAAACTTTAGAAATCGATCTACTGTTTAACAATAGTCATAATATTTGTTAATTAAATATCTCTGTTATTCAAATCAAGTTATTTAAATCAACAAAGACTTTTGTTTAATAAAATAAGGTGGTGTACTGGTGCATATTGTTCAACATTCGTCACAATTTACGTACTATAAGTAAGTAAGTATACCGTGCAATATGCATCAATAAAAAAAAAAATTATATAAAATGTATTGTATTAAAGTGTGATTTTGATTATTTCTGGTACAATTCTTTAATAGGTTACAAACAAAATCCAGGTCTTCCGTAACTAATTTAGGTTCCTATAATTTAGTTTAGGTATCGCAGAGCAAATGCATTCCAAATTTGAATGCACACAACACAACAGAGAATGCTGAATAATCCAAAGTGGATGTACACGGATCACTTGAATGAAGCTAGCCGATTATACAGGAAACAGCTTCGTAAATGCTTTCGCAAACATAGGCCCACAGTGTCCATAGTAAACGTTTACCCTACCTAGAACCCAGTAAATATGTTACTGGATTTGAAGGTAGAACGCATTTCTCTGACTGTTTAAATTTCCTTAAGTAAAAATATAATTAACTTGAATTATTTGTGTAGGTAGTAAAAGAAAATATTGGTTAAAGTATGTTTTTTGTTACGTACGTGATACTTAAAAATTGTTATAGTGACTAGGACTAGAAATTCAGCATTTTAAACAAATAAAACACAAAAACTTGTTTTACTTTCTTTCGATACCATTTTGGTAAACTCGACAAATAAAGTGCTAGTCAACGAAATAGTATGGTCGCTGGTGCTAGTACACCCTAAGATTAGTACGTCAGTGCTAAGATTGAACATTCTTTGTATGTTGTAGAATGATAAGGTCTGTATTCCTTTGAAAATTCAAAGTGACAATTTCTATTGCTATCTTTATTAGCGATGACAAATTATGTCAATCTGTAATCAATACCTATTTCAAATCTAAGCCTTAGCGATATTTGAAATGAATGGAATCTGTAATCGAAACTGATAAAGCCTGGATAAAGCACTTTTCTTTTCTGCTTTACAATTATATATTTTTGAATTTTCGATGGCAAAATATAATAATATTCATTAAGTGTCTATAAAATTAATAACTACCACAGTTAGTTTTAATAACATAATTATAACGCATATTTCATGTATGTTAAATCCGAAAGAATTTTTTTACTTTGTATTTTTTATTAAAATACGCTCCCGCTACACACTCCCGACTTCGCCCGGGTTCAAAATAAAAACTACCCTATCTTTTAAGTTTGAGCAAATTACACAATTACTTACGAAGTTTTATCATAATCGGTTCAGTAGTTTAAGAGTCCATTGGCCTCAAACAACGTGACACGTAATTTTTATATATACCTACATATATAAAGATGTATATATAGATTTGTATTGTCTACTAGAAATTTTATTAAAATATTTTATGTCTTACCTACTAGAAATGTCTGTCTTGTAAAGTCTTCTGTTTACAAGCTATGTTATAATGTTTTGATCGTCTTCCGTTATGGGTCTTACTTTGTGACAAAGTTTCAAGTTACGGTTCCGCTCACTTGAATTCAGTAAAGACGAAACAATATAAGATAGGGTTTATCTTTATTGCCATTGGTTGTTTTTTTTATATGGAGATCAAAGCTTTGTATCTTTAAAAATGTTATTTTCATTGGCAAGCATTTGTGTAATTAAAAGTTTAGATTGTCAGATGACCTAGTTTATGACTATGCCCTTTTTAAATATACAATTATATGGCTTGAATAAATAATAATTAAGTTTTCTTTAAGCCACTATAAAGCACTGAAGGAGAAATTTGAATGAAGTTTCTGTATATTTTATTAAACCGCCTAATAGATTTTTAATAATAAAGCAATTTCGTATATTAAGAGCTTATTACTTAGAAGTATAAATATATAAAATTCTAATGTCGCGCGGTGTTTGTTGCCAAACTCCTCCGAAACGGCTGGACCGAATTTGATGAAATTTTGTGTGCTTATCGTGTAGGTCTGAGAATCGGCCAACATCTATTTTTCATACCCCTAAATGTTAAGGGTGGTCCACCCCAAAATTTATTTTTTTATTTTTTTGCAAAACAACGTTTGCCGGGTCAGCTAGATGATGTGAAGATAGAAATTTGATATTTGACTTCAAAGAAATATTCCTTTAGTCATACGTAACATAAAATTGGACTGTTGAATCGTAAACCGATATGATTTTAAATATTGCCTACAAAGTAATACAATTTTCAGATATCAACTTCTCAGTGGAGTGACGGAACTGGAGAGGTACCACGACTTTGGAGTCATAGAATTGGATCACGGCATATTGGAGAATCAAAGAGACGATTTTATCACGAAATATGCCAAAGTGGTGTTCGACGGAGCCGAAAACATCGCTTTAAAGGAAATTCTAAAAGAGTAAGTTATAAAATGTTATATAAAGTTATCAAGTGATTACTTATGGAGTGAATTTTTATATGTATAATATAATATGTTGAACCAAATTTATTAATATAAACTTAGTTAACGCTAATATTTATACATTTTTATTTATGTTCTAAACCTAGAAATATATAAAAGTGTATAATAGTTAGTTTCTAGACGATAAATTAATGTGTTCTAGAATTGCTAGTTTCACCCTTTTAAAGTTAGTTAAATATCACCCTCTCTTTATTATTGATATCAATGACTATTCACCTAAAAACTAGAGGGGTGCAGTGGCTAACTGGCTAGTTTATTCACTTTTTATCATATAATTCCTCCCGGAGGTTACGCTCTCAGGCCTCAGGCCTTTTATTTTAAGTAAAATTACAATTTTGAAATAATTTTAAATAACAAAAAATTAAATTACAATTACAGTTTTTTTTTTTAATTTACTTACAATTACAAAAAAAAAATTCAGAATATCTGGGGCTTTTAGGTATTAAAGCCTCATTGCAACCTCCGATATAATCGGAGACAGTTTATTCACTTTAAAAAATGATTTCCTGAAATCTGTACCAGATACTCCCCGTCTTCGTTGGACCCTCAAAGGTGGAGCGTGGAAACCAATCGCGAGGTCATCCTGACGCTGATGAGCGATGCGAGAACTCTGGCGCCGCAGCTCGTCTTCGCCGACTATCACTCCAAGGCCAACGGCCGCTCCTACTTCTACGTCTTCGGCCACAACTCCATCAGCACCGAGTATGCGCCGGTATACCCACATTTTTATTATTTTTCTAGGTTACAATATAAATGGGAAAGTTTTTTTTATTAGGTATTATAATTATTTTTGTTTAGATTTTTTTCTATTTTATTATTTCGAATGGTTAAAATTTATTTGTTGGAGTTTATGTAGGCACCAAATTGAATCATGTGTTCAGCTCTAATTGGCTTGCACACTGGACCTAGATGTTGAGCGATAGGGTTAGAATTTTAAAGTGTGCTAAGCTGTTGCTGTAAAACAATAAATATTGTAAATGTAAAAAGTTAAACTATAATGCCTTGAATATATTTAAAATTTATTTATCTGCAATAAGCTATATGGCGTAATGCCAATTAGGCATATTCTAGTTCTAGAAAAAGCTATAGGGAGAATTAAAAATAGTAATAATAATAATTTTGAGTAAACCTACGAAAAAATATACTATTTAATAACTGCTACAGAATATACAATGAACCCATTGTATGTCCTCACTAACAACACCAACTAGAAATACAAAAATACAAAAGAAATACAAAAATTAATATCAAGACTATTTAAAACCTTAACGCTGTATTGAAAAAAAAAATGCTAAAATTAAAATATTTCTTATTTTACAATATTTATTTGGACTACTTGTTAAGTCTTATTTTAGCTCAAACACCTATTAATTACTAGGTAAAATAATTATTTTCAGGACACAATATCAATAGTTACAAAGATTTAATAAAAAAATTAAAAGTTACTAGATAATGTCAAGTCAAGAGTTAAGTATATCCAATGATATTATATGTAATGATTCCATTTCAATGTAACATAATATATCCCAAAGACCTCCGCAATATTTGCCAGCCCATTTCACTTAACGGCACTTGCAAAAGCTTTGAACAAAGACAAAAATGTAACAACCTTTTGCCTATGTAATTCACGTTACGATATTTCTTTAAAATTATCCCGTGAAAAGCGACGGAAGTTCGCAAATCGGCAGCAGAAGTTCTCCATTGTTCCGGAATCATGTAGCGCGAAATAAAACGCCAAAGTCACTGGAGTCGTCGAAATTCTCGAGTTCTTTTCAAAAGTTGTGCATTTCAACAGGTGTTCGAGTTAAATATGAATGAAAGTGGACAGTCGTACGTCAAACGCATACTTTTGCCTTTTTATCGTCAACTTATAATGAAGTTACTCACATGATTTTTCTACTGGAAAGCAATATTCTAAATGCATCTCATCCTTCTACTTTTCACAGTTGGCTACTGTCTTTACTTTTCGCGCATTGAAAATAAAACGGAAAAGTTTTTAGCCTTTATGAATTGAAGTGGGATTTTCATGCAATTCAAAACGTTTGGAAAAAGCGATCGGCGAAATTCAATAACGCTCAAACTACGCCGAACTTTATTAGCCATTCACGGCTTGTTGCATCTTTTTCCAGTTCGCTTTACGCGTCAGACTTTGACATGCAAATTGAAAATTATATGCATATCTACATAATATGGGTTAAAAAAAATCTATTTTTATTTTTTTCCAGTCGTGCGTCGGAACTGACACGCAAAATGCTAAATAGAACGGAATAAAACTTTATTTAAAAGTAATTAATTCTTTGTTTAGTTGAACAAGAGTGTTAATGGCGAGGAATTACCGTATGTGTTGGGAGTTCCACTTGGCGGCACTGATACTCATTTCCACTCAGAGTATACTCAAAAGGAAAAACTACTCAGCGAGGTAGTCATGAGGCTGTGGACTAATTTCGTCAAAATCGGGTAATTTACTTATAATAATATTGTTTAAAGCAACAAAAAGTTTTTGGAACCTCTTTGCATGACGTCACAGAATAGAACAACTCCAGGTCTTCTGTTCGGTGGTGGCAACTGTCGCCAGACGAGAACCCACAATTTTTTTATTTTTTTTTATTAGAGATGAGTTTGCTTTTGGCTAACAACTTGAAAAGTTGTTTGCTCGGGAAAAATCCCGAACTTTGAAAAGATTAGGGAAATACTGCGGAATGCAACGTGATCTGCCACCACGTCATTAAAACAATATAAATTAGAATATATTTTCTATAATAGCCATTTCAAATTTGTCCTTTTTGTCTTTGGTTTCACGAAGTAAACACAGGATAATTCAGCTCAAAATAAATTTTTAGAACACCCAACACTCAAAGTGTGAACGAATATTACACATTGGACAAAAAGCAGTGGAGTAGATATAACGTGGACTGGCCGGAGTACAATATCGCTCATCAATCCTTCCTCAGGTTGGGTGAGTATTTTTCAAATGTTTTGCATTTCTTTTTGCATTCAAGATATAAATGTATTATTATATAGATAACAACTCCGGTTTATACGTAATAAATAATAACTATAAGGGAGCCAATATAATAATGTAAAAATATCTGGTGATTTATCTTCAGATATCCCTCCACACATAAGCAGCCTGTATCGTTCGAACTACACACGATTCTGGTCTGAAACTCTGCCGAACAAGTTGAGACGTTACGTCTCAGACCCATTGTTCGAGATCGCGCCGCCCGCGCCCTCTGTCGCCAGACCTCGGACCACTCACAGGAACGCAGGTCTATATTGTCTATTTTTCTTATTATGCTCAAACAATAATGTTGTTTTTTATACAATAAAATATGTTTCTATACTCGATGGTACTTTAGGTGATTAATTTAAATTAGAATAAATTTTTTTTGTGGTTAATACAATAATTAGTTCTATAAATCAGAATCAAAAAGTCCTGCGTAGTGATTTATTGTATTTAAAGTTGCAACATTTTTCAAAAATTTATTTTCATTTTATATATAATAAATCTGATTATAATGAGGCATATTGTTTTACAGCAACGACTGATCATTCCAAAAGATTATGGCAGCCACAAGTGAAGTCGCCGATTCGGAGTAATCCGACCAATCCGACTAACTTTGGCCACGTTCGGCCTTATTCGCCACAACGCATACCCGACACCGAAGCCATATACAGAGAGTTGCAACTCATCAAGACCCCATCGCGGCCTATTCCGCCCGGACTCTTGGACAAGACCAACATTCCGCATCTATATTCGACCACTGTCAAGCCTAAAACGTCGACTAGTGCTCCTGTGAAAACATCTAGTGCTACTGTAACACTTATTGTTTCCCTCGGTACTCTTTTCTTGGCCGTAAACGTGGGAATATGCGCGGTTTTGTATTTCAAGAAACGGAGGCTTCAATTGCGGGAGAGAGCTCTCGAAACTACTCGCCGCTCCCGCGCGGAACTAGGTGAAGTGGATGTAATCGGTCACAAGAGTTCTAAGGAGGACAAAGGAGCGTTGCAGACACTCAAGAATGGCTGCAGTGTTATAAAATCGATAAGTTTTAATAGAAAACGCGGGAGCAGCCAAAAGAGTAAGAAAAAATCTGAGCTCTGTAAGACACCTAAGTCGGACGACTCTGGAGGGTTTAGGGAGAGGTTTCAACTCAGAAGGCATCTGTCGACTAGCACTCTTGATGCTCACACGAAAGTGAGGGATTGGATTACTAATGAGGTCATGCATAGATGCTCACCGGGCATTTTAAGGAAATCAAATTCTGAGATAAATAACGATAAGCACATGAACGTCGTGAAACCGTTCACGAGATCCGAGGAGTTGTTGTCAGATTCGAAGAAATCAAAAAAGGATACTTTAAAAGTGAATGACGCCGTACAATCAAAAGGTGGCGCGTCGAAAAGCAAAACCAAAACCTCGGAAAAAACTACGTCTACTTCAGCACTGGGCTCTCATTCCTCTATAGCAAGTGCTAAACAATCATTAAACAGTATCAAACATTCCGGAAAATCAACCGACTCGCTTAAAAGTAAAGGTACCGACAGCATCAAATCCAAAAAAGTATCGGTCGCGATAGATGCGACACCTAGCGCTCGTACTAACTCTATACTAAAACAGGAACCTATAGAAATATCAAAATCATTTGATGGGGAAGCGAAACATTCCATTCGTGCCAAATTAGCAAAAGAAATAAAAGAAGACAAAGGATTAGACGTAATAGAAACAGCACCACCTTTGAAACACGATAGCCAAACATTTACAAATGTTGTAACTTTGTCGTTTGGGCAAGAGAAGCCTTTGAAAATATCTCACAAGCATTCCACATCGGATCCAGTGACTGATGTAAATTATGATAAGCTAAAACAGAAAACAGAACGTCAACACACTAACATACTGCCTCCGGTTACGTTCAGGAATGACATCAATGTAACATCGAGAGATGAAGCAATTCAAGCACAACCGTTGAGCGCGGAAGAGGCTTTGCTTACTATAAAGAGAAGAAACTTTCCAAAAGTATTACCAGACTTGCCTAGAGATCAAAGGAGGTTGTCATTGCAACCTAACTCTTTGCAAACTTTTCGAGGCGAGGGAACCATTGATAGTCCATTTGACCGCCCCAAACTACCACCGCAGCCTCCGCCGAGAACTACAACATTAGAACGGCGTCTTGCCTATAAAAACACCAAACCATTATCCTCTTTTGACGTTGCAAATGTTAAGAGAATTCCAGAAAAAGATGTTTTTAGTAGAAATTATGAAAATATTAGTACTCTATCACACGATACGAATAAACTAAATAGATCGTTTGAAACGAGCATAAGTGACAAATCCTTTCCTCTACTATCAAATGAAAGAGAGTATCCTAGAGTAATTATAGCCTCAAATGACATTCCAACCAAAACAGAACCAAAAATAGTAATAAAGGCATCTTCAAGTCACGCCGAAATACCGAGTAACGTACCTAGAGTTACGTTACCAGAAGATTTCCACTCGAACACGGGTTCCTACACTTCATTTTCATCATTTTACTCTGACGATGATATTAGTGAATTCCCCGATGATTTGGCAGAGGACCAGTTAATACAGGAATTAGTTGGAGGTGTAGATTCTCCCACAAACATGGATGTTTTAGACTCTAAAGGCCCGGAAACAATTTTTGAAAAGAAACTTGAAATAATACCAGTGAAAATCAATCCAGGCAGTTTCGTGCCGAAAAGTGCCGAAGATTATATTTGTGTGAGCGACTTATGTTTGCCAGATGTAAGTACGTTAGAGAACACAGCGAAAATTAAACCCAATTTTGGGTTAAACAAATTACAAAGGAGGAGTGAAAGTATTCACAAACCACCAGAAAAAGCTATAAAAGTAAAAAATAAACGAGGCATTAAATCGGCGACCATTTTAAACAGAAAAAGTAAGAGTAGTGATAAATGTAAAGGCGATGATGGGAACAAATTAGAACATTCTAATTCTGGATCTTCGAACGATACGGAAACTAGTACAGGAACTGTTAGAGAAGTTAATAAAAACATTACTAATTGAAAATACTACAGTATTAATAATAAAAAAAATTGAGTGTGTCAAAAAAAATCAAACAATAATTTAATTTAATATTACATTAAATATGTAACAAGAATGTACTGTAAAATGATCTCAAATTTTCAGAACATTAAATTTTGATTTTACATTATCAACATATATTTATAAGTAATACACAATTATGGTAAGATGCTTAAATGGTAATAATTATAAGTTAGAAGAATATAACATTCTGTAAGTCAATCCAAAGATTTCAGTGCTTCTTATTAGAAAATAATTATATCTTTTTTCACAATGCTCACGTGGTTTTATTTCCATTATTTAAAAGATTTTTTTCCAAACTTCGGTTTGGAAGTTTGTATGTTTTCTCTATTTAAGTATTTTTCATATTATTATTTGCATATATCCGTCAGAAATTTAAATATTGTTATAAACAATATAGCGTAAGTACCTTATAAAATGTCTTTATGTTGAGACCTTAATTATTTTCTTTCTGATACTTTGCATTTGATTAGTAAAACATTTGTATAAAACAGAGGTTCTATCCAAAGAGTCATTTTAATGAAATGTTTTAAGAGCCTTAAATATTTATAATGGTCACTTGGGATCTCAAATGCGACCTTTTTATGACTAATTTATTAATGTTGCCTGTGGTTTACTTTTATCAAATAACCACAGGCAATATACTCAATATGATTATTGAAAGTCTAACCGAATTCTACAGCCGTATTCCAGCTTCACAAGGCTTTTGTTAAACTCTATTCAGAACCATTAAACCGCATACATTAAGCAATATATTTTAACATTTCAAATGTCGTGTAAGTATTCGTTTGAAGTTGTCTCTTTCGAGGCATGTTCGCTTCCAGTTTGATCCCCTGGTTCGGACCAAGTCACAGACGAAAAATGTTAAAATAAAAAAAATAATTTTTTTATTATAAAAACGCCTTTTTGGAGATATGTAATTCAATTGCAATTAAATGTATTAATATTTATCATTTGTAATTTTTTTTTAATTTTGAATTTTGTTTTTCTGTATTAATTGAAAGGCATGTAAAACATTAGATAAAGCAGATTATGGTAAGCTTTGAAAACTAGATTAAATTAAATGATTAGACTAGATTAGATTAAATGTGAATATTATAAATATTTTGTAAGACACTACAACGATATGAAATAGGTACTTATTTTCATTTAAGCACCAGACCTTCAGTCATAAGTGATTTTTTTTAATTGTAAGCACCTTTACAATAAAAAATCAACATGAACTTGACATATAATATGTATGTTCTACCAGGCTTCATATTAGCGATTTATTAATCTTTATCGCTTCGTAACTTCAGATTATGAGCACGAAATCTTGAACATTTGGTTAAATTTTTGCTGACAATATTCATTAAACTCGCTAGTCTCCACTGGCTTTTACTTTTACCGAGTCAGCGTTCAACTGTGTTATCAAGAGTTGCAAGTTTGTAACTGTAATTCTGAAATCATGATACTGAGAAGCGTTGTCTCATGACGACTCATGCTAATTAGAAATTGCTATTTCGTGCCGTCTTCTTGTCGCCAATTTCCCAAACTTCTGCCGTTTGGATTTTGACCCCTGATTCGTCTAATATTCTAAATCCGCTTTTTGAACTGCAGCCTTTTGTATATTTAATCTATCTTACTGGGGCTTAGCTCAATTAGTTAACTTTTAGCCTGCGGCGTCACCAAAGAAAGGCTAGAAGATTTTTATAGTGTTTTATAATCATTTGGTATTCTCTTTTTGGGATATGAATTTCATCTTTAAAACGTAATAAATACCTACACGAAAATTGTTGAGACAGGTCAAATTCAATACTCAAATCGGGGCCTTGACCATACTTTTTTTAGAAAAAAAAATGTATAATATAAGCAGTAGGTACGTACAAATGTAATAATTTTATATATAATATAAAAATTAATTTTATTATAAAAATTTGTATTATAATAAGTAAATAATATAATAAAATACTATGATTGTTTGGTGTTAATAAGTAAGTTGGAGTTCATTTTAATATTGACTATACTTCATTATCAAAATAACAAAAGGGAACAAATTCAAATTTCAAGAAAATATTTTGATATTTTTGGGAATAAAATCAAACAGCTATTTTAAAAAAAATCGTCACTCTAATATAAAAACTCAGGAGGAACACTAAAAGTGTCTCCAAAGCGGATATTGAAGAAAATTAATATGGCTTACGTTGCGAAATGGAAATGCCTTCCGATTTATAGCCAAGTTAAAGTTTCTGGACAGTTTGCACTTATTGTTTTTGCTTCGATGCAGGAAGTTAAGGGACGACGATCTCTGTCTACATCGTAGATAAATAAACTGGGGCATCGCCAGTTTTACGACCTATTTCCTTTTTGAAAATTGTTAATTTTAAAAGCGTTTCCTGTGGATTCTCAATTTGTGAAGGCATGACCCTTGGACATGTCGTAAAATACCTACGAACTTTGTTTAGATACAAAAAAAAGTACAGGACACCCTGTATGCCTCTGTTTAAATTACAAGTTAATGAATCTTTTACCTATATCCTACTAATATTAGAAATGAGAAAGTTTAAATTTGAATGGGTTTATTCTTTGAACATAACATAACATAATCTTGAGTCAAAAACCTGTTTCCAAAATTAAAAAATTAAAATGTAATTTAAAAAATGAAAATTCGGTTAACCAGCAATAGAGACAAAAATGTACAGTCGTGATATATATCAAAGATAATTTTAAAAGTACAACAAAGACATCTTGTATTTCATTTTATAATCATAATACATAATTAATTATTCAAAATGAATCCGTACCACTATCTAGATCAGTTAGTGTTTACATTGCGCCCTTATAACGTCTTGTAATGTATTAAGAAGTCCTTTCGCTTACGTCTGTTGGCAGAATTAACCTTTGCGCCTTATTATACGTCGCCTGTACAAATAAAAACCAGAAAAGCTTTTAAAACACTACGAACAGAAATATATGAATCGCTACTCGTATTTCTAAAACGTCGAATCGCTCTAGATTTCCGAGAGCCGTAGCCGACTGCAAACGGTTTGAAAAGTCCTATTCAATATCCAACCGCTATTCTGTTTTTGCTACTTCACTTTAGTCCGATGTTTGCGGAGTAACCACATATTTCTGCTCTCACTATCAAAAAGAGCTCCGACGTCCAACATTCTCTGTATGAGAATTTACTTTAATCGCGTCATATTTTTCCGAAGCAATGACGTACAGAATGGCCCCCACGCGGTTTGCAAACCGGGAGCAATAATTTAAAGTTGACGACACGACATGGATACGATACGATTTATTTAACGACAATTTTACTTTAATTACCATTTCAATACCAGTTCTTCGAGTTGTAAGGTATTTTGCAGTGTCTTCGTAAATTTATAGGAGAATTTTATTTTCAGACTTGATCTTGTTCTGCTTCCAGTGGCTATTTCTGCACTCTGGTGTATGGTTCCTACTGTATAATTTTATTGATTCATTTTAGGTTCATTTGTATTATATTTGTAAAATCATACACCAAATATCTACATTTGCACATTTTCGGTGTGTGATTAGTAGGTATACTGTAGTAGGTATTAGCAGGTATACTAATGAAATTTAGTTTTATATTGTACCTAACCAAAGTGAATATTGAAATAACGTGAAGATATAATTGAAACATATTAATAAGTGCGCATGTAACAAGTTATATTTCTTTGACTGAATAAAAAACATCATCATGATATGATAAGATGTCTTTTTTTTATAAGAGATGGGTTAGCTCTTGACCAACAACCAGCCATGTGGCAAGGATGAGGCCTAAGATGGAGCGAGCTCACCCAGAAGATGCCTATTCACTCGAACCTTGAAAAGATTAGGGTTATATGTGCTCGGAAACACAGACGCCGGCAGGGAGTTCCAAACCCTCAGCAACAATCAAAAACAACAACAACAACAACTACAAACAATCAGCAGGTTTTTGGGTTGAGAAAAATGTCGTACCCTGTAAATGGTTCTTGAAACACATTCCACTATCCAACTTGAAAGCGTTTAGAATTTACAGTTTAAAAATATACTGCAGAGCGCAAATGCCTTTAAATAAGTTTTTCTTAATACTATTTATTTATTTAGTTTTGAAGTTTTACAGCATTGAACTTTTAATGCAACCTCGCGTCTTAAAAGTTATGTCATTTAGTTATAAAAACTATGTCATTCATAACAACAGATTCAATATTTAATATTTTAGTTAAGTATTATATTATTTGTTTTTATTTTTTTTAGGTTTTTAGTTTTAGGTAGGTTATATATAAATATATACATATTGTCTCTTCACTGCTGGACCAAATTTATGCTAACTTTAATTAATGTTTTAATCACAATAGTTATTCGCATTTTTAACTGCAAGAAGCCTTGTAGAAGTTCTTTTTAATTATTGTTCACTAGCAAAACAAATGAAATCTATTTCTGCATTATCGCTCTTTCACTTGTTACACCACTCATTAGCTAAAGGATCAAAGCTTTTTTGGTATATATGGTATATATTCGAATTCGTTGGATTTGAACCTACATATTATAATACGCTCAAAGAAAATATTACTCGTAACGTACACTTATTCACGTAATATAACGAAAGGCATATACGAGTAGGTATGTGAGAAGTAGGTAGTACTAATAATATTACTTTTGAGTATGTGAGTATGTACAAGTAGGTAATAGTACTAACAACACTTTGGTTAAAAAAATATGAAATATAAATAAAATTATACATTGGAATATTAGGAAATACAATAGGATAATAATAAGATATATAGGAAATATTTATTTATGAAGAACTACTACACGTAGGATGGGGTTCCATTCCATGGAAAGGACTACAGAAGTCCTCTCAAACTATGGCTAACTTTGATACATTCATTTAATTCTTTCACATTATCAGGAAACAAACTCGTGACGTTTACTAACGCACCAACCAGGTTGACGGATAGGAAAATAATTTCCTAACGGACCAACCAGGTGGACAGCGTGGTTTGTCGGTTAGGAATAGACGACTCTTGAGATATAGCATTAACAACATGAATCAAAAATATATTATTAATAGAATGTCAATGGCTTTTTTATTCGAAGTCATTTTTATTATCGTATAAATATAAAGCATTCCACTAACTATTGTGCCCTTATAAAGCAGAAATATTACAATGCAACAAACGCTTGCAGCTTTATCGATAACAAAGCTGACTGAACCAACCTTTACGGACCATTTCGCGTAGTGTATCGACATAGCGATCTTAATGGTGCTCTACGAGGGTTAGTAAAATTTTATGACGATCTAGTGATATGTTTAAAGTTCTTTAACACATTACTGTTAAACGCACACTTAAAACGTTAGGATAACGGACTCGGAGAACCGAAGTTGGCAAGATAGCTCAAAAAATCAGTCAGCTGTAGTGATAAATAAAATAAATCTTTATCTACACAAAGATTTAGTATTTCATTGTTTTAATCTATTGTAAATATTAAGGATTTAATAACTTACCTATAGGTACGTTTTAATGTAATAAATAGATTAATGTTTTTCTAAAAAAACTTAAAAAAAGCGAAAATTCTTGATGAAAATTTAATGAAAATTCTGTAAAAATTCTTGTAAATTTAGGATCTGGTAATTCTTTTATATTAATGGATTGTTTAATGTAAGCTTTAACATAAACATTTTTCTATTATATAGTTCTGGTACACATTTTTTTATTTGTAATAAAATTACTTTGCACTCAATTTTGCTATTTTGACAAAATAATTGGGATATTATCTGACAAATAGGTACACACACATAATGTATTTGTTAGAATAGACAGGACATACTTATATGTCGTGCAGTGGGTGAGCATTGTAGTAAACGCACTGACGTACTAACCAAAGTAAACGAGTCTTGGAGTGTAGACCATGATCAGCTGTTCGCTGCACCGATGATGGAGGGCCAACAACTTCAAATTCTGTCAACATTCTGTTGAATCAGCTTATCTTCCCTTGATATATTTGTATTAAGAAGGTTATTAGTACTTTGAAGGAAATTTTTAATTTATAATATTCTCAGTTCTTTCCTCACAAGGGGCGTGGTTTGGTACGCCATGTTTAATTTGTACATACTCTCAGGAAACTCATTTAACTTCCCAAAAAGTACAGTGACATGCGTTCTCGCGAATTATTACACTAGCTATAAAAATCTGCCCGAAGTCGCTGCGAAGTTTTCGCTTCGACCGAAAAAAAAATTACGAAGGACTTAGCTAAGGACGATGTCATTAAAAGTTTCATGAAATTTATTAACGATCGCTCTCTCACGACATGTCCCTTTATAGCGATTTAATTAAACGACGATGCAAAAGACCGCTGGGTCATTAGATTTTTTTGACATAGTGACAACCAAATGATAACGGGTAAAACCGCCAGATAAAGTTATGTATATTTTCAGGAGCATTGTATTCCATCTTGTGTTTATTTATCCCAGTGACGTCACAACCGGCGCTCCACCGGCGCAAAATAAACGGAATAGGTAATAAAGATGGCTCTTGCGAGTTAATTAAGGGGAACGTGTCACTAAACGAGGTAAATTAAAATATACAACTCGACGCCGCCTATGTCGAGATTAAGCGAGCGTTCTCAAAATTGATTATGCCTACGAACACGGTTATTATCGTACATCTCCTTTGAGGTTCTATTTCGCTAATAACTTCAATATATCGCTTTTTTATCATAGTATATCACATTATGGTAACGTGGGTAGAGCCTTGGAAGTCGTGGTTAAAAATATCATGGAAGTTTGATAAACATTAATAAGGTAAGTTGTGACTGAATATCTTAATTATTTTTATCTTAATTATTAAAAATATGAGACTATTATACTCGCATAATTATGTAAGATGTGTAATATAAAATAAACTGAGTTAGAAGCAATGATTACACAAGTGATAAGTAGGTATGTGCTCACTGTTATGTTTGAATAAGCAGAAGCGTTATCCTCGTAGCTAAAACCGCGTGCACATGTGTCGCCCGAAACGGGACGATAAGCAAAGTCAACATTAAACTTTGTTTACACATCCTCGTACACATGCGACGAGAATATTTGTCTATGTCTTCTTGCCAACTTCCATGACGTTTGTGTAAACGCACCCTTAATTATCAATTAGCTTGTTGTTTGGGAATATGTAACTACTGATAATATCACATGAATGTATAATTCTCTTCGCTCAACGCGAATATTTTTTTTTAATCCAGACAAGATAAGGTTTAATGAGGACAGGAGAATTGACTGTAACAACCCATACTTAAAAATACTACATTATTTTGTGTACTGTTATAGAGAAACCACGATAATCTTCTAAATAATCTAAAGGGAGTGCCGGGTGGTAACTAACGTCAGACTGGCTGTCCAACTTATGTTCGTGGCAGCATGCCATGTCCCTTGTGAGTATAATAACTAATACGCACAAGCACACGGAGTAGGGCACGAAGTACGTGTGGACCTAAGCCAAAACTTCAGATTGCGTTTGGCTTCACTCAGAAACGAGTTCATCCAATAAATTTCTGTTAGAAATAAAGCTACAGGTCTAATAGTTTACAGTGTTATTTGTGGTTTAATTTCTTGCGAATTCAAGTCAAGTTGAAGTCCGACGCCCTCCGAGGTACAAACTTCTGGAAACTTCGAGATTCTCGACCAGAGCAGTTTACTAATTTCGCACTTAAGGGAATATCCAATGTTCAGGATAAGGAATATCCAATGCTGTGTTTCGAAATGAATTTCTAGGTTTCGACATTCATGAAATGACAAACGATAAGTATTAAAATTAAGTTTTTAATAGCTTTGAATGTTTAATACCAACAATTTTCATGTTTATACCATTAACAATTTAGTTTCATTAGTTGTTACCTACAGTGTGTAACTACACAATGTAGGTAACAAGGGGCACAGTTGATAAACATCTGATAAATGATAATCTGATGAACATCAAGATAAACTATGTTCTTTTCTAATTTTTCCATACATGTTTTTGTCACCTTGCAATCTTAAATAGCTGTTATCGGACGTCAAATTTTTGACTGAATGTACAGGTTTAAAATTTTAAAATTTTTTCTTTAAGTTGTTGGAAACTTAACTATTAATTTATTTTTGTAATACTCATTAAATAGATCAATTTGTAGAACGAAAACAGCATTGTGCATTTTAAAACAATTCTAATAGTATATGATACAAGACATTAAGATAGAAAGGCGTTCTCAAATTTTATGGCTTCAATCAATTTTGAACAGACTTAACACCTCATTTTGTATCTCTCCTGACCCAAGTAACAAGATAATAGCGATTTTTAAAAGAGCATAACATTTTCTTTTTGTTTTTGTTATGTATATTATTACTAGTGTTTTCTCACAGGTCAAAAAAAAAAATGATTCAGAGAAGTGAATGACCAAAGAGCGTATTTTTCGTACTTATAATATATGAAAAAAAAGTGTACTGTACTGGCTTAAATTAAATCTAGAAATATTTCACTAATAAACAATCAAATTATATTTTAAATGAAGAATAATTTGCTTGTGAATAGGAGATTCATCATCACCTCACTCAGAGGATGTCTAAGTACTGAAGGGCTTCCCCCTTAAGTTTTCAATAAGGCCGCGTCAGAAGCAGCATCGTGAATCGACGCTGGATCCTTATTGTATTATTATCATCAATTAACCTTGTTGTTGGAGATTGTTCTAGGAAAAAATGAATGGGTCTACACCTGTCCGTATAATTCTTCCTATATACTGCCTAAATACATTTTTTGAGCTTTCAAACTTTACCTATAAACTACAGATTTTAAATAGTCAGCCTGATTGTGGACTTTTATTAGAAAAAGAAATACAATAAAGAACTATGTACGCTTATTGCGTATTAATTGAATCTAAATCTATCGGCTATCGCTCGAATGTCGGTAGTGCTCGAATACTGGCAATTTCTCAGGATAAGCGTCTATCCGCTCCGACGTTGACAGACGACACCAGCCATTTGGATTGTTCAAGAAAGTGCCGGCTACGTGTTATGTTGAGCTTCCAAATTTAAATATCCATCTTATTCAATTCCAATATTTATAATATAATATATAATGTGTAAATATAATGTACATAATTTAGGATTAAATTTTATTTTAAATAAGCTTATTTTTAGTTTGTATTATAGATATCCTAATAATTCAAATATGAATTTTATCTTGTACCTCATAGAATGAGTAATTTTAAGATAAGGAAACCTTGCATGCGTTGGTCCAGGATACACAAATTTCATCAACTTTTGGTCGTTTGCCAACTCAGACGACTACCTAAACTTAGAGATCTAGTAAAATCCATTATGTAGTTCCTCTGATATCCCTTGCTGAAATATTTCAGCAAGGGATATCAGAACTATCAGAGTTATCAGACTAATCAGAGCAACTACTACTACTACTAACTACTAGTTTGCTGTTATATAACAGCAAACTAGTAGTTATTTCACAGTAGTCTTTTTTGAAATTTCGCTACATACCATTATATAGTGTTTTTACCATATTACAGGCTCCAGTATATTCTTTTAACACTGGCCGCTATAGCAAAGGTGTTGTAAAAATTTACAGAGCTTGAAAAATCTGATATTTATATAAAATCTACAGCGTGCTCCTGGAAACGCGTCGTCTCCAGTAATTACTTGGATGACTTGCGAAAAACTGAACACGCTGTATAAGTTTGAAATGTTTCAACAATGTGTTGGAGATAATTAATTGAAGCAGGTGTTACTTTGCACAATTTGGACAATTAATGTTTACTTTAATTAATATTACGCGGTTTACACGTGTACGTAATGGCTGGGCGGTTTGTTAGGTAGTTTCAAATGAATGGTTATGCCATAGCCTATGTGGCTTAGTAAGTGAGAAACATGTATTTATAACCACAATTCGCGTAGATCGTTGGCATAATTGCTTTAGTCAGCTGTGGCACATATTAACTTAAATTTATGAAGATTCCTCTTGTGTCATAAATAAAAGTATCTACATATAAAAGAAATAAAACAAATTCACCCAAATTTTTAAAGTTATTTTATAATAACTATATATGCTCAGTATTAGGTACACTGCGAGATCTAATCAGAAATGAGGAAATCCGTAGACAAATCCGGCGGTTGAGAAAGTTGAAGTGGCAGTGGGTCGACGGCTGTTGGTGCCGGAAGGTTTTCGAGTGGAGATCACGGATCGGTAAGCTCAGCGTAAGATATTGGGATTTTAATGGCTCATAGCTGACCAAAATATATTATCATAAACAGATCATAAAGCTTGTATCGTTTTCTCGATAATTTTTATAGTTAATAAGCAAAATATACGTTACTGTAACCATAAATCACGATAATCATGTAATATCAAGATTATAAATATAAATCTCTATAGATGTATACTTTTCTCTTAAATTGCTATATTTGTATTGTGAGAACTTTTTATCACTAAAAATTTAATTTAATTTTTATTTTTTTGCAATAATTTGTTTTATTTTGAATATTATTTTTTATGTAGAATAAAATAAAATAGTGTATACAGTTTGAACACTGAAAACAATCCACAAACTCTCTACTAAACTAATTAAAACGTAAACTAGTTTTTCCACTATTAACCGCAACAAATTGGGTTCTGCATAATGTAAGTCTAGTGATTCAATTTGTCCTGAAGTAACAGTAAACACTACACCGTAGTTCAAAATGGATGAATTTAAAGTGGGTATAACACGCACACATGCAAAATGACGACACGGTTTAATAATTCATAAAACTGAAGTAGTCGCAGTCACTCTGGGGGCAGTAACCACCTCCTTACATAAGACCAGAGTGAAATAACCGCATTTGTGCTGATAGAGAGTGCGGAGAGTGAGTAAGAGGTTTCATGCCTTCCTATCCCTTGATCCTTAGTTCTACTGTAGTCGGCAGCGAATTCGCAGCACCTATGGCGTTGCTTTTGCTATAGGTGACTGTATGTGATGGTAGCCACCTACCATCTGGTGGACCGTCAGTCTGTCTGCCGACATAAAAATAATAATAATAGGTAGGAGACAATTCTTTATTATAAAATACTCTGCTTTTGCTCGAGACTTCGTCCGTTCTCCATTTTCTTAGACGTGGAAATATATAGGTACTTAATTCAATCTTTATTGCTCATATGTTTTTATCAGGCGTTGAATTTATTTTTTTCAGACTTTTTTGTTGTTGATAGATACCCTCTGAGATATGCTCTTTTCTGTACTTCTGACAACGCATATGGAATGATGATGATCAATAAAATACTTTTGGCGATTTGTAAGGTTATGAACAAACGAATTTGTATAGATTATATTAATACATATAGTATTCTGCCTTTCGACGTAGAAGGTAATGTTGTACGCAACAGTACATACAATACACATGTAATTTGCACAGTTACGTCTCTGGTAACTTTGCGTGTTGTGGTAAGCTTTCTGTTCCTTTGGAGCGGTTACTCTTAAATTACCTTTGTTTAAAATTTAAATTTCTGTTTATTGAGCTCCGAGGTAGAGTGAGTTGTTTGCTTGGGTTTCAATTAGAAGAGGAATTCTTTTTTCGCGTCTACGGTCGATCGTTATTTAGCTAATCCCTTTTTTGCAAGCAATTAACTTTAAGTAAGGAACTCGTCTTGTTTTCAACCATGGCAATTGAGTGTGTCGTTTTAGATAGCAATATTTGTTTAAACAAGTATGTATTCGTACACAATATTTACCTACAATACTATCGGCCTTATTCATAAAAAGTTATAGAAGGCTTATTAGCTTGTTATAAGAAATTTACCAAAAAGTGTTATTCATAAACGTTCAATAGCAGCAAACCGCTTAATAAGTGTTTCATAAAGTTATTGAAGCATGGACCCTACTATAAGCCTCTAATAAGGGAACAATTCAAGATGGCCGACTTAAAACAGCTGACCGACTGACTGATTTCTGTTGACGTTTGATGTGGAGTTTGAATTTTGATTGATGTTTGTATGTAAAGGAATTAGCAAATAATAGTTTAAATTACATACTTATGTAAGATATAACATAATAAGTGATATATGTAGTAAAAATACAATATATTTTTCAAGTAATTTATTTTTTTCTTATAATAAGCAATTTTCTTTTGCACTAAAATTTCTTTTAGGTCCAATATTCTCCCTTTCTTCTCTTCATTTTTAATTTGGGCTTCATGAAGCTCCTTCCGACACTCCATTTCATGATTCGCAATATTTGCAGCATAGTTTTCTGGCTGAAATGGCTTAGATATGAGGATATTAGAGCTATGTGAGCCCGAAGGCTGTGGTGCAATAACACACTATCAACTTTGCATTGTCATGGTGTTATGTGATATTGTCCACACATAATTATTTATTATTTCTCCACTACATATTATAATACAAAGTCCTCCGCCCCATCTGTCTCTGTTTGTGATAAACTAAAAAACTACTGCACCGATTTTCAAAATTCGCAGTTAGAAAACTTTGAGAAAAATAAAATTGGTTCCCTCATGACAGCAATGCTTACAATTTCTAATAAAATAATAATAATATTTTTTTGTTTTAAATTTGCATCATGCGATCAGTCCAAAGAATATGAGCAGATTCGTTGAAGGTGTTTTAAAAATAATAAAATAAATATATTTATAACAAATAAAAAATATTTAATAAAATAATTTGTTTAGGTTAGGGAATATTTGAAAGCTAAACATGAAATTACCTGATTTATTTGGTCTGAATCAAACTCGTTTGTATCTATAATGAATTCGTTTGGGAGCCACGAACTTATATCTTCAGCGTTGTCTGGCTTCCTTGGCGGCGGTGGACCACCACCAGTCACAACAGTTTGTTTTCTTTCTTCTACTTTTTGTCGTTTTTAGGTCATCTTTAAAATGCCCCACTGGGATTTCAGCTGAGTAATGGTACGTGTGGTACCATTGCACATACCTACTATTGAAGCTGGAAATAATGAACAACTTTAACAAACATCTAATATAACAATAACGTACGCATTAAATATGTGTTAGTTCATGTCTTAGCAATTGCCAAACTAAGCTACTTATACATACCTGACATGTAAATCCGCCCACGCTGCTTGTACTTTGTAATTGCAATTAGTGTCCGTATTTTTATTTTCGATCGCTTCAACTCTCCCCCTCACCAATTCCAACAATATATGCTACGGAAGTAAACGTAAGAAATTAATAAACAGAAAATACTACATAAACACAACTATAAAATAAAATATTTAAAAAAAAAACACTCACTTTATCTTCCTCTGACCAATTTAGGCTTCTTTGCCGTTTTTTATCCACTTTTGGATTCCATAGTTAATTGCGAATCAAAAATTTGTTAACAAAATCACTTATTTATCACACAAGTAAATTGGGTTATATTTACAATTTTCATAAGAAATGTCAAAATATCACATAAAAAAAATCACTTTATTGTCATTTGGGGCGTGGATACAGAGATTTTAGCTTTTTTGTCTATGAATTCATCAGAACGGCAACATAACAATTATAAACTAACTAATAGCGACATATTAGTTATGACAGGCTTATGGAACGTTTATGAATAGCAATTTTATAATAAGCTTATTAAGGTCTTATGAGCGTTTTAACTATTGAACGTTTTAAGCCTCTAATAAGGGATTTTTATGAATAAGAGCCTATGTATTTAAGTATTAAGAAAAAAAAACATAAGTATAAACCACTGTTAGAAAACTGCGTATATACAGCTAATTTTGTATTACGGTAACCATTTCAGTATTCGGTAATCTTCAAGGTCGAATGCATTGGTTCGACGGCACGTTTGGTCTAGTGGCTAGTAACACTAGCTGTTAACCAAACGGTCGCGAGTTCGAATCCCGCTAAGGGCAAATGTGTTCCTTTGTACATGAGTCATGGAGTGGATAAAAAGTCAGTGGATAGATTCTGAGGTCGGAGGACCAAGTTTTGTGGCCCTTATTTGGAAAGGCCAATGTCTAACAGTGGACGCTTGTAGGCTGATGATGATGTTCAGTGTAAGAACGATTTATTTTACTCACTTTAGATATTACTAGCTGTTGCACGCGACTTCGCCCATTTAGTTTTATAAAAAAGCCCATGTCACTCGCTGATAATTCGGTTTATTCCCATCTCGGCACCTTCCCATCTCGGCACCCTCGATTCTATAGGTGAAAGAATTTTTAAAATCGGTACCTATATTAGTTTTTTAGATTATTCATTACAAATAAAAATACAAATCTTTTCTCTTTATAAGTAATATTAGTAATAAACTTATATATAAAAGTCGATCTGTGTGTGTATGTTCCAGGCCTATAGACTCCAAAATCACTGAACCAATTTTGATGAAACTTTCAGACAATCTTCAGATTAGTCCAGCGGGTAATCCTGTGAAGTTTAGTGGCGATCAGACGCGGGCGAAGCCGGCATAGAGTCGCTAGTAATAGTATAATACCGCTATTGCTGTTTTATATTAGTAAACCCGACCACTTACTTACTTACTATTACTTACTTACTTGTAGTTTAAGTTAGGTACAGATTCATCTAAAATTTAATTAATGCCTCTTTTCACGTTTAATAAAGTTATTCAGGCATTTTGTTTTCTAAAAATTCTGTAAAACCGAGTGCGCGGTTAATATATAGGTAACGCGAGCCCAAGATTCTCATATTAAAACACAGCGTTACGTATTTAAATTTGTACAGCGTTTATTAAACATTTAAGTCTTAAGAGCCAACGATAAAGTAAGAAAGAAGACTGCTTTTGAAACTGCACTTAACTAATTATTACCTGCGACTTTGCCAGTCTATTTAACCTTTAATTACAATCGTGTGTATTGTTATACACACGATTGTAATTAATATATCTACGAGTATGACAATTTCAAAGGTTTTGACCTTTACCTCAATATTAGTATATTTTAGTTTAAGCAATTTTTGTAAGTAGCTTACACTATATTATTTTATTAGGAGAACTTCTCTAATTCAATACGCCGCCGCGACGCTTTTGAAATATTTTTCAATAAAAGTCAAATGTTCTTTTCATTTTATCGTTCTATTCATTGGAGAAAATCATTAAAAGAAGTTAATGGAAAAATAGACAGAGGTGGATAGCGACTTTATTTAGACTTTTTATAGAATGATTTAATATTTAGAAGTTGGTCTTTTGTGGAACTTTTATGATACGGTGGCCACCGTCGCCTTAATTAAAGGATAAAGGGCACGGGTAAACTGAACAAATTCTCAAACCCTTTATTTATGACCCAAAACAAAATGTGAACTTGTGAAAGTTGGTACACCTTATTACAATAATTATGTAACGAATTTGATTCTTCTCTTGCTGTTTTTGATTTTTAATGATTTGTAATTTGATTCATTTATAATATAATATAATGTAATACAATTTGATTATTCTCTGATAATGTTGTGCTTTCCTGTAATTTAAATTCATATTTGTAATGGTCCTTTCTATGTGTTGTATGTTGTGATTGAGTATGTCTTTAGTTGGTAAGCCTTTTGAAATAAATAAATTAATAAATTGTGGCAAAATAAAAAAAAAATCGTGGCATATATTTAAAAAAAAAATTCAAGGTCACTCGTATAATATTATAATTGACAAATTAAAGATAAGAATACTGTTAAATTATACTTTGGAAATAATGCATTTTCTGGCTAATCGCTCATGACTTTTACCAAACCTTTAATTTTAATACAAACCTTTGTAGATAACGCAATTAATCTAGGAAAATGGTTTCCTGTATATTTCACGCTCTTTACAATATCAGCAATTAATTATGAATCTCGTATGTTTTATTTTAGCGAAACACACGAGATTCGTTACCTTAGTACTTTTATTAAAAAAATATTATTTTCATAAGGTTATGCGACCTTATGATATAAGGTTACGTAGTTACCTACTTAGTTAGTTATCGGTGTTTTTTATCAGGGTTTGCTCTTGGCCAACAACCAGCTGCGTAGCAAGGATGAGGCCTATGATGGGGCGAGCTCACCCAGAAGATGCCCATGCACTCGAACTTTGGAAATATTTGGGTTGTATGAGCTCGGAAATAGAGACGCCGGCAGGAAGTTCCAAACCTTGGTAGTGCGCATTATAAAGGATGTTTCTAATCGTGAAAAATAAATTAGGCAGTGCAAATATCCAATTAACCTAATGGGATCTTCCAAAAGAGATTTTAATCCTATTTTATTAATATTTAGGTACATGGCTATCATACCTATTTAGCATACTGATTGCGATATCATTTATATGGGTAACGTCATGTTACTGGAAAGGTTTTGTCCCAGGGGTGTAACAGCAAGGGAAACTGTGTCGACCCCCATTAATATAAAATTATAGCAATAATATATAATTTCAGAGCCCTAAAATTATTTAGTTTATTTTGTTTACATTATTTTATTACAACTTGTATAAAAGTAAATTATATTGCATTAGACAATTAAATAGCGTAGTATTTACTCTCTTATAAATATTTTTTTGACATTGTGGCCAAGCCCATTGGTCTAGTCTAGTAGTTAAGATGCTTGCTTTAGCTCTCTATCTCAAGGGTTACTGGGATTAATGACCGTAGAGGAAAAACACTCATAAATTCTGCATTACATTGACTAAGCTCATTGGTGTATTTAATTTATATAAGAACAGAGTTCTTACCTAAATAAACTTACCTTTAATTATTAAAAAAATATTCAAAATATAAACATTGTCAAGCGTTTTAATTACTCCAGAGAAATTATTAAAAATGTTGGCCCACAATTTACACAAACGATTCATGATTTAGGTTGAGTGAACATAAATAAGCTTACCATGAACACAATAGCAACGTTATCAGCACTTTAACCCTTATTTACAACTAACATAGACATGATAAAACCATAAGACACGATTGGATATATTCATATTTAATTAATCATGATTATCGTTTTAGCAGAATAAGTCACTTCTGGACATCGGTTCCCCCATAATTTTCCAGTATAAAAAAATCTTCTCTAACATATTTTGTTAAAGCTAGGTAAAGGGGTTTTATGGGGGAGCATTACAGGATCAGATAAGGAGACTTCTGACCAGCCCGCGTCTCACTACTGGTGGATATAGGCTTCTCCCAAGGTTCGCCACCACTACGGTCCTCTGCACTTCACATCCAGCTGTTTCCTGCGATGCCTTTCAGGTCGTCTGTCCACCTGGCCGCAGGACGTCCTACATTGCGTTTTCCAATTCGTGATGGCCTCCACTCGAGAACTCGTCTACCTCGACGTCGTCGTCGTGTTTTTGCGTGGGTCGGTGACAGATGTATCCGGCCCATTGTCATTTACACTCAATTATTACGAATTTTAAGCTAACTATAGTGCAAATTATAGAGCATCTATTTAATGGTAAAACTTTATCTTTATTTTATAAAATTAAGTTTTAATGGAAATTCTGTAACCTTCTTAACCCTATAATATACGCTAAGGTACAACCCTTCAGAACCCCTAAGAGTTAGTACAATGCTTAACAAAAGAGTTGTGCGTGACGGAGACCAGGTGATTTAGTGTTGTTGCGTGGGTCCGTAGAACAATACTTTTGAGGGTACATTCTGCTTTGTTAAATCGTTTAGATATTTATTTATTTAAAAGGCTTACCAACTAAAGACATACTCAAACACAATATACAACACACAGAAAGGACCATTACAAGTATGAATTTAAATTACAGGAAAGCACAACATTATCTTATCAGAGAATAATAAAATTATATTATAAATGAATCAAATTACACATCATTAAAAATCAAAACCAGCAAGAGAAAAAAAATAATTAAATCAAATAAATCATAATAGATTAATAGAAATAATATTTAGCCGAGCGTAGTCGGGACACGGTGTTCTAGTTTTTAGATAATCTGTGAAGCAGTCGGATTATTTTCTGTATAATTTATTTATTTATTTATTTATATAATGCCAAGGAAACCACGTCTGTATTTTATATAAAATGCCTACGTTATGGAGTATGAATAATATGCTCAATCCATGCATCTTCATTGTAGATTGTTAAACTGTTCTATATCATTAGTACACAAAATTGAAATGCTCATTAAAACAATGGATTGCAAGACAAGCAGTCTTGCAATTCGTAAATTTTATACTAGTAATAATATTTGATAAAATGCGTCTCCAACTTGAGTAACGACATTAGAGTTTTATAAGAGAATTCTGCTAGACTTACTGCTTTTTCATTTAAAGATCTTTGAAGCTTTTGCTAAAAAAGTTCAATAACGGACAGCTGCTCCTAAATTGTCTAGTTTGCTACTTTAAAAATGTCTCATATAACGGCAGGAGCGTTGGAAATTTGATATTTTCGGATCGTTGCAAACTTATTGTCTCATATTTTCGACCCTCAGAAATTGAACGCATGAATTCTGACGAAATTTATCGTTCACACTCTTTGTACTAACTTCAATACAAAACATACGGGCTGAAAAATATCATTTTTACGCTTTTTATGATAAAGGACGCCACGGAAGCTGATCGGCTGCGAAGTCTAAAAATATAAGTAACACCAAGTGTTTTTCTTCTATCGGACATTAAGACGTGCGTCTGGTACCATCCTCATCTTGTCGAAATCCCTCTTTTTCGGACCAAGCGCTTTGAAACATCCTTTATAATGCGCAATGCCAAGGTTTGGAACTGTGCCGGCGGCTGTATTTCCGAGCTCATATACCTAACCCAAATCTTTCAAAGTTTGAGCGTATAGGCATCTTCTGGGTAAGCTCGCTCCAACATAGGTCTCATCTTCGCTACACGGCTGGATGCTGGTCAAAAGCAAACCCATATAGCATCTGATCCAATCCTGATGGAATACAGGATTAAAAATAAAATGGAGGATAGAAGTTTTTTGATGGTAAGTAGGTAAAATTTAGAATTTCTATACAAAAAACCAGTCAGACATTTCGTATACAAAAAACCAGTCAACTCAACTAAAATACTTTTATTCGTCTATTTTTTTTTTTCATTAATTCGTCAAAAAGTAGGAATCTGTTTCTTTTTTTCTACATTTTGATAAAGTTGATAAGTGATGAAGTGACGAACTTAAAAATGTAAAAGTATTATTTTAATATTTGATCTATTGCGTTTAAGGTTTACAAAAATACAGGTTCGTATGTCTCCCGTCACACACACTCCATCGAAGCCTACTCGGGATAACAAATAGATCCTATTACTGGGCCCTCCCGTTTATAGATAGATGCGTACTTTTTTCTGACAGCGGTCTGAGGATAAATATTGGTGTGGAACCCTTTTTTCGGCGACCTTGAGACAGCGAATATTGTCGCATAGTGCGATTCTGATATTAAACCATTTTTTTTTTAAATATTGGTCATATATTTTAATGGTGCCTCAATGGGTAGATACACTGCGTTCCGCAAGCAAAAAGGGGCAGAAAAATAGAAAAATAGCAGAGCCTATCTCTTACTCACTCACCGAGTCGATTTTGATTTCGATTTCTTCTTCGTCTTCTATATTCTAGTGTTTAGTAACCTTCACTCTACAGTTTTAAGCCACTTTGTATAATATTTGGATCACCGTAAGTCATCGTCTAAGAAAGACTTATTTATTGATCATCTTGATCATATCCTAAGTGAAAATCATCTTTTTCATAATATCCTAAACAAACAAATATACGGAATCCTATAGATATAATTAAGAGAGCATGGATGTAATCAATTTTCTTGTTCTCAAGCCGCCACACGTAACAGATGTATTGGACACGTCAATTTGGAGAGCTGCGTAATTTATTGACGGTAGCAATATTGCTACTCATCACATTGTCAAATACAAGACAAAGGCTATAAACTAGTTTACGACATACACATCGAATGCATAGAATAACATAGAATGTACTGAAGGCAAAAGAACTACAATAGTAAAATAGAATAAAATAAATAAAAAAACCAAGATAATTGATTGGTCTCGCTGCGCTAGACTAGATAGAGCACTAACAAAATAGCTCCGAAAATGTGGCAACTTTTTATTGTAGTGTGTGTAAAAAATCGTCACTTTTTGTCACTTTTTACCCAGTTTTTTTATATTTTTTCACAGTTCCACTACGCAAACTGGTATTTTATCATGCCTAAAATTTAATAAAACATTCGGCACGTACACATCACAGACAGTTTGCAGTGTGACTGGCTCAGGTACGATTCGGCCGAATTAGGCGTACTATTTTATGCCGCATTTTACAAGTACGACGGCGGTATCTAGTCGAGCGCAGCAAGACCAATCATTTATCTATGTAAAAAAACTAAGAATAAAATATACCGTAATTCTTTGATAGAATAAACTTATTTAAACTTATAAATAAATATTATTGTTGAAACGATTAAAGTGCAAATGGTTTTTGTTTAATAAATAAGTACTAAAGACAAAACAACTTTATTGATGGAAAAAAAAAACATTTTCGATGAATGTTTGTAGAGATAAACAAATTATACCTACTACACGAGATAGCAACATATCGCAAACCTATTAATAACAAAGGTCGTTGAAATTAAAAGTCATCCTTATAAAGCAATATTTAATATACCTAGTCATCATTATTAAGGAATTATTGAATTTCTTATCTTGGTGCTTGGGTTCCGTATAAATTTAGAAATTGTGATAGTTTTTTTTAAAATTGACAAAGATATATAATATATAATTTTATTTTATATTTTATAAGTCAATAAATTATCAATAAAATTTGTACCAGCATAAAAATTTCTCGTTTACAATAACTGTAAGAGAAATGTCTAATGTAATTGTAATTACTCTACAGATTCTACAAAACACAAAAATAACTAAAATTATAATATGAAAATACAGTTGTACTTAAAACCTAATAAAAAAAATTCATAAAATCGAGCAAAAATGATTTATGTTTAGCTGCATATGAATTCTTTAATGAGCTCAATTTTTTAGCAGATTTTAAAGATTTCGATTAAAAAATATCTTGCGAGAATAATAACAAATTTCATTTTGAAAAATATATGTATTTACGTAACAGTTACATTCGTTTTTGTATAAACGAGATAAACTTTAATATATAATATATGTCACGTCTTGAAAGAAATAGACGTGCAAACAGCAAGACATATAATATATTATATATATAATATGTATGTATATGATTAATACTTCAAAAGATACCTAGTTATTTTTTTATAGATCTAGGAATATATTCGACGTCAACGCCAATGGGTCGCACCTGTATTTGATCCTTTCTATATTTAATTCCAGTTTTACTTTCATTAGTTTTAATGTTAAACATTCGAAGAATGTGAACTAGCCCTGTCTTTGCTTGAAGCCTGGCATATCTCATACCAATGCAAATTCTACCCCCTTTCCCAAACGGTAAGTATGTAAACTCATTTCCACCTTTTGAAAATCTTTCTGGATCGAACACTTCAGGGTTGGCATAATATTCTGGATCATGATGGTACTCAAAAGTGGGAATAAATATATGTGTTCCTTTACTAACTTTAATATTGCCAACAGGAAGAACAGAGTCTTTAATACATTTTCTGGTTTCATATCCAATAGGTGGATACATTCTTAAAGCTTCACTTAAAACTTTATCTAGATATTCCATTTTATAAATTGCATCATAAGTCAATTTTCCATTACAGTTTTCAAAGGTTCTATCGACTTCTTCTTGAACCTTACTTAGAATTTCGGGATTCTTTCCTAACTCTATTAAAGTGCAAAACATTGATGTAGCAGTGGGTTCTACACCAGCAATGAAAAAGAAGAACGCTTGGGCAGCCAAAATCTCATCAGTGGGCTCCATTTCAAATCCGGTGTCTGGATCTCTCATTGTTCCGTTTTTCTGCAAACTGACGCATATGTCTGCGAAATCATATCTCTTTACATTGTCTTTTTCTCTTTGTCTTATTACCTGTTTGATGGCACCGACGAAAAACTTTTCGTTGGCTGAAAACACTTTTAATCCAAGGACTTTACTCAATGTGGGATTCAAATTACTTATTGTAAATTTGATAATTTCCCATGGTTTCGGCTTTAATGCATCTGTGACGAAACTTAGAAGTGGTGAGTCGAAAGTCGATTTAGAATCTATACCAAATACGGCAGCGCTTATTGCCGCACAACAAAACTCATTCAGTGTATCGAACGCCTTTTCTTTCTGTTTTTCTGGATACTTGTCTAAATATTCAATAAAATCTTGTGCACTTTTGTCCACAATATAAAACATGTTCTTCAACTTTGTAGCCGTAAACAGCGGTGTCAAATTCTGTCTTAACAGTTTCCATTTGGGCCCATATATAAATAGAATAGTTTGACCAAATATGTCTTCGTCATTTATCTCTACCCCGCGATGATTGAAGGAATGAAAATCTGTTTGCATTACATGCTGTGCATTAATAGGATCTATAACATAAAGGGCCGGAAAAAATAAGTTTCCAATACCTACTGCTGGTTCTTTGGGATATTTCTTGTAAATTTCCAAATACATTTCGAACATTGCTTTGTCTTTTGTAAGGAAATCCCAAAGTGGGCCGAAAAACCGATTTTTCTTGTAAAACAGTACACCTCGTTTCTTCCAATAATATTCATAGTAAAATCCAGTAAGATAAATTAAAGCGAAAAAAAATATAACACATAAAATTAACACTATGAAAATCATTTCGCTGCAATTTGTCTCCTTGTTGTCTCCTGTGTGGACAATTTTACATACTGTGAATAAATTGTCGCGATAAAGTTGTTTTGTAGAGTTGAGAACAATAATAATTCGTTAAATATTTATCTACTCTTTGGGGTTCTGTTTTTTTTTTCATCCCATATATTAGGGATCCCATATCCCATATATCATTGAAGAATACAGTCATTTTTCAGGTAGTTTAAAATTGATTGATTAAATCTAAGTCCTTATTTAATACCAATTTATCTTTTAGTATGGATTTTATGATAAACATATTATTATTCCATTTTGTTTCATAAATATGACAGCTTTATAGACACAAAAGGCTTGTATCTCGTATAGATTATTTTATTTCATTTTTTAATATTTTTGAACAATAAACATCGAACCTGCTGGTCTTAAGGATGAATAAAATATCTACAGGAAGTTTTCTTCAGTTAAATTTTCTTTTTTATTGAAATCTTAATAAAAATTACTATAAAATACACATTTCTTCTAACTTTCTGTTTACCTAAATATTCTTTTATACATTTTCCTATTTTTACTCAGAAAAGAGATTTCTTATTAAACATAACTTTAAATCTTTGTTTCTGTTTTTTTTTTTATAAAACACGTTTACATGGTAGTCACATTATATTTTAGAGAGATCTACGAATAAATTTCAGGTCTACACCAATAGGTCGTACTTGTACTTGTTCCTTGTGGTATTTGATTCCAGTTTCACCTTCTTTAGTTTTAATGCTAAAGTTTCGAAGTATATGAACTAGTCCTGTCTTTGCTTGGAGCCTGGCGTATCTCATACCGATACAAATCCTACCACCTTTTCCAAACGGTAAATATGTTAAGTCATTACCACTCTTTGTTTCACTTGAAAATCTTTCGGGATCGAAAACCTCAGGGTTCTTGTAGAATTTTGGATCCCGATGATATTCAAAAGTAGGAGTAAAAATTTTTGTTCCCTTACTTACTTTAATATTACCAACTGGAAGTACAGTATCTTTTATGCATTTTCTTGTTAAATATCCAATGGGAGGATACATTCTTAAACCTTCATTCAAAACTTTGTCTAAATATTCCATTTCATAAACTGCATCATATGTCAAATTGCCTTGACACTTTTCGATGACGTTATCGACTTCTTCTTGAACCTTACGTTGAATTTCAGGATTTTTTCCTATTTCTATTAAAGTAGAAAACATGGATGTAGCAGTGGGCTCTACGCCAGCAATGAAAAAGAAAAACGCTTGAGCAGCTAAAACCTCATCAGTGGGTTCCAATTCTAGTCCTGTGTCTGAGTCTCTCATTTTTCCATTTTTTTGTAAATTGACACATATATCTGCAAAGTCAAATTTCTTTACATTTTCTTGTTCTCTTTGCCTGATCACCTGTTTGATGGCACTTATGAAAAACTTTTCATTAGATGAAAATGCTTTTAATCCAAATGTCTTAGTCAGCGTTGGACTCAAGTTATTAATCGCAAATTTGATATTTCTCCAAGTCGTCGGTTTTAGTGCATCTCTAGCCATATTAAGAAACGGTGATTCAAAAGTAGATTCAGTACCGATTCCAAAGACGGCAGCAGCTATAGCTGCACAACAAAACTCGTTCAACGAATCGAACGCTTTCCTTTTCTGTTTTTCTGGAAATTTGTCTAAATATTCAATGAAATCTCGCGCGCTTTTGTCCACAATATAAAACATGTTCTTCAACTTTGCAGCCGTAAACAGCGGTGTCATATTCTGTCTTATAAGTTTCCATTTCGGACCATCCATGAAAAGGATCGTTTGGCCCAATGTGTCTTCGTCGCTGATCTCGACTCCCCGATGATTAAAACTATGAAAATCTGTTTGCATTACGAATTGTACATTAACTGGGTCTTTTACATATAACGCCGGAATAAATAAGTTTCCGACACCCACGGCTGCTTCATTTGGATATTTCTTATAAATGTCCACAAACATTTCGAACATTGCTTTTTCTTCGAAAACGAAATCCCAAATTGGACCGAAGAACTTATTTTTCTTATGGAATAAAACACCGCGTTTATTCCAATAATATTCATAGTAGAAACCGGTTACATAAATCAAAGCGAAAATAAAAATAACACTTGAAATTAGCACAATGAATATCATTTTTCTGTTATTTCTATCTACTTTGCACTTCGTAGTTAATATCGTGTATACTGTTTATAAATGGGTCTGATATAAGGGTTTTTATAGAGTTTCTGACGACAATCTGTAAGTACTTAATTATTACTTAGATTTCCGACTAATTTTGGGTTCATTAGTTGATTGTTTGTTGAAGATACACAATTGTTTAGCTGATTTGGACAAATATTGAATTTAGTATTGACAATTAAATTTTAGTCAACCTCACAGTCTATAATAATTATTTTTTGGTATTTAAAATACAAATAAACTCATTTAAAAAAAAATTATCACCGGTAATACCTCACTTAAACTCCGAGCAAAATATGAAACCCGGAATCACAGCGAGGCCTTATCATATAGGGCCACACAAACACCGCCATGTCCTCGCGGACCCCCATCTGCGGCCAGGCCGCATTCTATACCTGTAGCCACCCACTGGAACATCAATGGGCACCACACCTCTCGTCAAGTCCTGGACGTTACATGCCATTGATTACATTGATTAAGTTGAATCTTGACAGTTTTATTTCTTCACATTAATTTTTTATGACATATGATTTTAGCGATTAATAACGCAAACGATTTTTTTTAAAGTTTGGAATGTATATTCCGGTGTACTGTGTCAAAGGAGTCATTAGAAATAAGTTCTATAAAATATACATACAGAACCTGCATAGCAAAATGGATGAAGATGAATTATGAATTATGATAGCATTTTGACCTAAGCGATTACAAACGCTGACGAATGATAAACTATGTTTATCCATAAACGATACCTACAATTGTGTAGGACTTCAATAAAACATTTTTTGCTGATCAACAAAAATATAAGAATTTTATTTTCTTGTCGACCTTGAATAATTTAATGACAAAAATGTTGTATTTTGAATAGTATTAAGCCAGAGGTCGCCATGACTTCGCTTGGTTACATCGATTATAGTAATAACCCAATCATGTGTATAATTAGCCATTTATGACTTAATAATCAATACTAATAAAATAAATCTGTAAGTGTAGGTATTGTATGTATGTTCCTCCATAACTCTTAAACGAATTAACTGATTTTCATGAAACTTGGTAGATAAACATTTAGACGTACGGCACATAGGATAGGCTTTTTTCACGCGGGCGAAGTCGCAGGAGCCAGCTAGTAAGAAATAAAGGCGGTTTAAATAAGAATTTGAACTGGAAAATTATAGGAGTCCAACGGTGAAATTCCTCCAGCTGACTAAATGATGATGACCGTAGCTGTTTCCGTAAAAAGAACGCCACCGTCGTCCCACCAATAAAGATGTCAGGCGTAATTTTTTCAATGCGGACGAAGTCGCGGGCACAGCTAGTAATTGTCGAACGGTCTATAATAGAGACTCAAGATGACCAAGTCTAAAATATGTGTCCAAATAAAGTGCATACATTGTAAATTTGTTTACCATTATTGCGATACGGAGTACTGTTCTTATCACTTTTCTTTTCTTATCGCATTATTTGTAGTACTTTATTATTATCTCTTTATATGGATGTATGCTGGTATCCTTCCTAAACAAAAACGTAAATATTTAATAATTTGATGATATTTTAATTGTAATAAAAATAGAAATGTATGATACCCCAAAAAAACAAAAAAACTAATTCATTACTTTGTAAATTTATTCAAACCATTCTTATTGTTACAAAATTACAATTTTTTTTAACGAATTCAAATCTTCAATTTGTGATCAAATATTATTAATTGAACTTTTTTTTTTCAAATTAATAATATTTGATCACAAATTAATTTAATACTACTGTACATTACATTGTTATTAAATTTATTTATGAATTTGCTCTTAGTACTTACATGGACATTCGTGAAGTAAATTTTATTTATTACTAAGTATAACTGTTGGAAGACCATTTTTATTAGACTTTTATATTTATAGGAACTTTCTCAAACAGTAAGGGAAAACATATTAAGAAAACAAGCTTCTTTTTAGTTAGACCTTTAATTTAGGAAGTTGGTTTAGATTTTAAAATAAAGGTTAAAAATAGATATTAAAATATTGTTGTCCAAAAATTTTATTACAATAAACCTAAACAATAAATTATTATACTGTAAATTTATTTTATAGATCTAGGAATATATTCAATGTCTACATTAATGGGACGCACCTGTACTTGTTCTTTTTGAAATTTGATTCCGGGTTTACTTACATTAGTTTTAATGCTAAAGTTACGAAGGATGTGAAACAGGCCAGTTTTCGCTTGAAGCTTGGCATATCTCATGCCAATGCAGGTTCTACCTCCTTTGCCGAATGGCAAATATGTTACGTCATTTCCAACATCATTTTCACTCGAAAATCTCTCTGGGTCAAAAACGTCAGGATTGGTATAATATTTTGGATCGTAATGATACTCGAATGTAGGGGCAAAAATCTTTGTGCCTTTCTCAATTTTAATATTACCAATAGGAAGCACTGTATCTTTTATACATTTCCTTGTTAGAAATCCAATGGGAGGATACATTCTCAAGCCCTCACTCAGAACTTTTTCTAAATATTCCATTTCATAAACTGCGTCATAAGTTAATGTCCCGTTGCACTTTTCAAAAGTATTATCGATTTCTTCTTGAACTTTACGTTGCATTTCAGGATTCCTTCCTAGTTCTATTAGAGTGCAGAACATGACTGTAGCTGTGGGTTCTACGCCGGCAACGAAATAGAAGAACGCTTGAGCAGCCAAAAGCTCATCGGTGGGTTCCATTTGAAGTCCTGTATCTGAATCAATCATTTTTCCGTTTTTCTGTAAATTGACACATAAATCAACAAAATCATATCTCATTACGTTTTCTTCCATTCTATGTTTGATTACTTGTTTAATAGCGTCAACGAAAAACTTTTCGTTGGCTGAAAATATTTTTAAACCTAATGCTTTAGTTAGCGAAGGGCTCAAAATGTTAATGGCAAACTTGATGTTTGTCCAAGCTGTCGGTTTTATAGCGTCTCTAGCCATACGAAGAAATGGGGATTCAAATGTTGATTTTGTTCCGATTCCAAATACAGCAGCAGCTATAGCAGCGCAACAAAATTCATTCAATGTGTCGAAACCTTTTCCTTTCTGTTTATGTGGATATTTTTCTAAATGTTCAATGAAATCACACGCGCTCTTGTCTATAATGTAGAACATTTTTTTTAACTTTGCTGCCGTAAAAAGTGGTGTCATATGCTGTCTTACTAACTTCCATTTCGGACCATTTGTCATAAGAATAGTTTGACCCAATACATCTTCGTCAGAAAGCTCGATTCCTCTGTGATTAAAAGAATGAAAATCCGTTTGCAAGACGTGCTGCACATTAGTGGGATCTATAACGTAAAGAGCCGGCGTGAACAAGTTTCCAACGCCTATAGCTGGTTCATTGGAATGTTTTTTGTAAATATCCACATAAATTTCAAACATTGCTTTGTCTTCTGTTATATAGTCCCAAATTGGACCAAAGAACTTATTTCTGTTGTAAAATGATACACCACGTTTTTTCCAATAATATTCATAGTAGAAACTAGTAAGATAAATTAAAGTTAAAATAGCAATAATAACCAAAACTAACACTATAAAAACCATTGTTTCTATTACACTCTGCTTTGTACCACGCACAATATTAAACTGATATTTTGATGGTCTCAACTTTATTTTTTTAGCGTAGTATCAAATGATCAAAACAAACGTACCATTTTGGGTTCTGTTCACAATAATAAATGAGACCATTGACCATTATCATCCACAATCAGGTAATTGGTTCGTTAAGTGCACACCTGACAACTATAACAGCAAAATGGGACTTACTTATAAATCATCTGTCATCGTTTTTTATCTGTAGAAATTAGAATTTTTTTTGTGGGTTGTATTATGTCATTTATTGAAGTGAAACTTTTTGTCATGAGAGTGAACTCGTCGAGCTAACAAACTGTTAAGTGTTAAACTGTTAAACTCCTTGTCTCTTTCTTATTACCGCCTCTCTCACTCTAGCAGAGTGAGAGAGGCGGAAAGAAAATTGTTGATGTTGACTGACAGTGACACTGTTGACATTGACAGTCTGTGTCGGATAAATTGGATAAATACAGAACAACTAATTAATATTATGGAAAAAATGAGTACTACACAGACATAGTTCATTCTCTATATGCTACGGATTATAGAGTATGATCTTATCATACTATATACAGATGGATGACATTACTGTCATCCATCTGTCTGACGTTTAACTAACAAATCACAAATGACAAAGTTTGGTTTTATGACTGCCTGGCGAATCCTGAATTTTATTTTTAATTTAGTGTTGTGTAAAACTTATCTTCTTTAAGATAATACAGTCATGCTTCAAGTGTTCAACGTCCTTATTTTTTAATTATATGTTTATGGAAAATAATTCAATAAAATGGCACTAAAGAAAGTAAAGGGGAACTTCGAAAGAATGTTCGATAAAAATCTCACCGATTTAGTGCGTGGTATAAGGAATAATAAAGATAACGAGGTAGGTACACATCAGAAATTGTTACTATTTACTTAATAAACATGTAAATAAGTTTTGAATGTTATATTTTTTTATATAATATTCGATTTTAGGCCAAGTACATAGCACAATGTATGGAAGAAATTAAAGTGGAACTACGACAAGATAACATAACATAAGAAAGCTAACGCTGTCGCTAAGCTGGCATACGTAAGTACTTAGGTCTTAAGTAGATCGAATTTGTAAGTGTAACTGTTGTAATTATTAATTAAATTGACATTTATTTTAGCTTCAAATGTTAGGATATGACATATCATGGGCTATATTCAATATTATTGAGGTGATGAGTTCAAACAAATTCACTTACAAAAGAATCGGGTACTTAGCAGCTAGTCAATCATTCCATGCAGACTCAGAGTTACTTATGCTCACTACAAATATGATAAGGAAAGATTTAAATGCTCAGAATCAATATGAAGCAGGATTAGCACTCAGTGGACTGAGTTGTTTCATATCTCATGATCTAGCAAGAGATTTGGCAAATGATATCATGACATTGGTGAGTTTATTGAAGTGAAACTTTTTATGGGACACTAGCGTTTTGTCATGAGAGTTAACTCGTTAACATAAGTCATATTAATTACTTATATAGTTCTTTTCTTAATGTAGAATGTTTATGTATATGTAATATATATATATATATATATATATATATATATGTATATGTCTATTAAATTATTTCATATTAAAAAATTTTTAATATTGTTTTTATTCTCAGTTATTGTCAATGAAGATACAAAAAATGTATGCGTCAGTCCAAAACTAACAGCGTCAAAAGTGAAACTTTTTATGTAATTCAAAAACTGTCAATAAGTGTACAAAAAAATACATTGCAGCAAAGAAAAATTGACTGGAAATTATAATAAAAATGATTTATAATAAAAATCAAGAAAAATCTACAGACTATCCCGAATTAATTACTACGGAAGTTTCACTCGTACGTACTATTATTTACATATACATATTGTTAATTAGAATCATTTTGTATGTTACTAATTTTTTTTTCATTGTCTTTTTTTACTTATTTTATAATATTATAAATTGAAATCTCCGTCCGCCTCTGTCTGTTTCTTTGCTAACTTCTTCTAAACCACCCAACAGATTTTAATACTTTTTTCATTATTGGAAAGAACGATCAACGATATATAATTTTCAGAGAAAAATTGCAGCCATGCGAAGCTGGGGACGGGCCACTCGTATTTTATAATGTACTTACTAATCATCAGCATCTGTACTTTCGTGATTAGGCTGTCTTCTAGATAATTTCCTTTCATAATTATATTCCTGTCCCCAACTTTCCTCTTCCATTTTTTAAGCAAAATCAAAACCTCTAAAAATTTATATACGGAACTCTCATTAAACGATTTTAGTCTATTAAAATGACCTTCAATTTGTTTTATTAAAGTTGTATCATCATGTTTGTTATCTTTCGATTCAAGTGTAAAACGTTGCTCTTCAAGATAATATTAATTAACATTAGTAGTTTCGAAGATTACTACAATCAAACATACAAACTTTACCTCTTTATAATATTAGTACTTATAGATTTATTTCTTGTCGCATATATACCGCTTTCTACAAATATTTACGACTACTTAATAGTAAAAATATAATTTTACTAACACATTTCATATAAATGCGACATCGTTTAGCATCTTTGAAATATGGGATAATTCATGGTAAGCCTTCGTAGGTATTGTTCTACAATAACATATTTTGACCTAAAACACTAGAAATCATCTCGAGGGTTTGTTTTAGTATTAATATTTACCTGTACTAGGTATGTGTACGTGGGTACTGGCTGACGCTTTTTTTCGTACTTTGACCCTATGCTTTTGGTCCGAAGCATGGGCGCCGACAGCAGGGTGCAAGGGAGTGCACTTGCACCCCCCTGTCAAGAAAGATCATACATAGATTTTTTTATTAAGTTATTGCTTGAATAAAAACTGAAGGCGTCTAGGTTGCTGTCCAAGTTTGTTCATGCCAAACATCGACTACAGAGATTAATTATGTTTTGAATTTGATAATACATTTATCTATATTATATACATGTATAGTTCTATCTACATTTTATTATAGTTAATAGTATATTGTGTTGATGAAGATGCACCTCCCTGACAGTATTCCTGGCAGCGCCCATGGTCCGAGGACCTCAAAACTTAGAGCAATTAACCAACAGAAGACGCCATCGGCAGGCGTACCTTAACATTAAAGAAATAGTTTAAGACAGCTAATAGATCGTCAAAATGCCCCGGAAAATGATAAAAACCATCAAAAAACGCAAGAATAATATCTTAATATCTTGGCCACGTGCTTAGGCACGATAGATGTCTGCTCCAATTGATTATGATGGGTAAGGTGGAAGGAAAGAGACGCGCTGGGCGAAGAAGAAAGTCGTGGCTCAGGAATATCAGAGAGTGGACTGGAATTGCCTCGGTCGAGCAGCTGTTCCAGTTGGCTCTTGACAGGGACCGGTTCAGGAGGTTGACGGCTGACCTTCAGGACTGAAGTGAAGAGGCACATAGAGAGAGAGAGCTAATATATATAGTATTTTTGTTCGGGTGTGCACTTACAACACTTTTGCTGTTTTTTGTGTTATAGGCTACGGTACATTAAAGACCTTAAGCATTAAAGAAATAGTATAAAACAGCTAATAGGTATAGGAATGATATAAATGAAACATATTATTTACAAGGTTCTGAAGTAAAGACCCTAAAGGGTTAAAATTATCACTAATAGTTAAATTAGACAATAATGAAACGAAATATATTTTCGAATTGTGTTAAAACTATATGAACATAATAATTCCATTAGTAGGTCGACCTCTATCCGGCCTGCAATCTAAATTGAGTTTTCCCTTTAATTAACCCATCTAAATTAGTTTCACTTTAACAATTCAACTAAAATTAAAGTAAAAATAACAATTTAATTAAAATAAATGTTTAAGTCCAATAATAAACTATAGCAAGGCATTTAAAATTCGTTGTAACTTCCAAAAAGCATTAAATAATTCTTTATTATTTTTATTCTCATCTTATTCTTTATTATTAATTTATTATCTTTATTCTTATCTTTTCTTTATTTTTAATGATCAATTGGTAGGAAAAAAGTGGCAAATTTATAGAGAAATTCCACTTTATTGCCAGACAATAAAAATTGTATTTCCTAAAGAAAAATTCAAACAATTTGTTGACAAAGGCAAAAATAAAAATTATATATTCATTGTAAAAATATTATCAGAACATTGAATAAAATCAAGTCTATGTCAGGCTTCGATTTCTTTAGTTTCATTATTATATTACCCCTCACGAATCTCGTTTTTTTACTTACTTTTGGAGATTCCGGACATTTCAAATCGTATTTTATTTACCAATGTTTGTCAAAGTTCCTGTGACCCCAGCTACATAAATGGTCATGCGGTTATTTTTACTAGCTCCAACTTAACTGACAGTAAGTAATCAATGTGGGGTAGGTTCGGGTATTATACAAATAATTTTCTTGTGCGAGGAGAGGTCAGAACTAGAGGATTATAGGCGTCCGCGACTCCCGTATTTCTACTTAATTGACACTTACGCAGATTAATGCCTGTGGATGGTGTGTTTATAGATTATTTTATTTGCTATACAGATACGACAAACGATTAATGTCTGTGTTTTTATTTTTCACTAGCTGTAGCTTTCTATAGGCGAAAGAATTTTTAAAATCGGTCCAGTAGTTTTTGAGTATATTCATACAAATATACAAAAAATACAAATCTCCCTCTTTATATTAGTATAGATACATATACATATAGATACAACCGAGCGCCATTGTAAAATATGCATGTCGGTAAGTGAGTAAGGAGTCAAAGCCTATTTCCCTATGTATCCCTTCCGGATCTCTTATTTTTTTTAATAATGTCGGTGCGTTTGCAGCAACTGTGGCATTGCTTGTGTTAATAGGAAGATTGCAGCCACCTACGATCAGGTACACCGTATGCTTTACTGCCTAGCGTTAAAATGTTGTAAGCAACAAAAAATATTTGTATTGACGACGCGTTTGGTCAAGTGGCTAGTAACCCTAGCTGTTAACCAAACGGTCGCGGGTTCGAATCCCGCTAGGGGCAAATGTTTATGTGTTTGCACCTGAGTCATGGATGTGTTGTATGTATAATATGTATGTATTTACAAAAAAAAAGTATTGTATATAGTATAATTATTAACTATCTGGTATCCATAAGACAAAGCATTAAGTTGCTTACTTTGGAACTAGATGGTGCTGTGTGGAATGTGTAAATATATTTATATGTCGGAGGAAGCTATGAGTCTAGTTGATTTTTATTTGTAGGCGTAACGCAAAATATTAATTGTTTACATTGTAATTTACTTTTAAAAATTCTAATTTGATTTTATTTCATTTGTTACATTTTTCTTATGTTTAAAAACCTAACTAATCTAAAAAAAGTAATGAATATTGTTTACGTATTGCGACCAATCAGAGCAAAGCACATGCTTGGAGCGGGGTCGTGGCGCTGTACTTGAGGTCGTGCAGTAGTTGATTTTCTGAGATAAATAAGTGAACACGATTGATCGAGTTGGATCATTGTAGTTTTGAGTTTAGCGTTTTTAGAGTTTGTTTCAAGTAAGATAGGCGCCTTGAACTCGCTGCTCGGTCTAAATATTGTAAAGAGACAAATTATTGTTCATTTGCTAATTAAAATCGTATAAATCAGTGTTTATTGTGTTTTGTGCTTGCATTTAACCCTGATGACGCCCACTAAGCCTGTAACCACTAATGACGATATCGAGGAAAACAATGATTCTCCGATATCAGAAGTGGGATTCGTGCGGGCACAAAACGTGAGCGATCGGACATCGGCAAATGACGGATGGCGCGCGTTATTCGAAGCGCAACAGAACAGCATGAAGCTACTCGTGGAGGCGCTAGCCAAGCCACCTAATATCGAGGATAAGAACATCACGCTGCCTAAATTCCAACCGGAAGATGAAGACACTGACGCCCGGGCCTGGCTGGCAACGGCGGATATTTGCTTATCGGATCTTGATATACAGGGAAGTAAATTAATTCTTATACTTAGTAAGGCTATGAGAGGCTCAGCTGCAACATGGTTTTCTCAGATAGCTTTTCCTAATATGAAGTGGGTAGAATTTAAAGAAATTTTTCTCTCTCGTTTTGATACATTAGAAACATATTCAGTGACGGTATTAAAAATGTTTTCTGGTAAACCGCAAGAAGGTGAATGTCTCGCTGCATACGCAAGCCGTTTATTTACTTTACTCATGTCACGATGGGGTAATTTAGGCAAGGAAGCAATGGTCGTGTCCGTGATACTTGCACACATGGGGCAAATCGAGCCACGATTACAACGCAACATTTTTTCCGAAGAAATAACTACCCGCTGTAAAATGCAAAGTGAACTAATGGCGTTTTCATATCGCAAGCGGAGTTGTCCAGAGATAACAAAGAGTGTTGCAAGCACTATACAAGATAGAAAACGTCCTAGGTTATCGTCTCCTGGTACAAAATGTTATGCCTGCGGAAATTTTGGTCATAAATCTTTTGAATGTTTCAGCCGATCGCATGACAAGCAGCAAACAACTCCGATTTCTGAGCACCCCAACACGGCCGTTTCTACGCGGGCCCCTGTGACTTGCTACAAATGTGGTGTTGAGGGTCACGTGGCATCGCGCTGCTCAAAGACATGGCCAGTTGCATGCGGCAGCGCACAGCCCGCCATCACACCCAGCATTGTGAAGCGAGTGGACGTGTGTGGTGTGAAACCTGTCACTGGGATAATTACGCAATTTGGTGAGCGGTTTTCATTTTGTTTCGATTCCGGTGCTGATTGATCCTTGATAAAAGAGAGCGTCTCTCGTAAGCTTGTTGGTACAATGCAACGTACAATTGTTACTCTGACTGGTGTAGGAAAATCTAGCGTATTTTGTGACTCACAAATTTTATTTAGGGTTATCTTTAGTGGTCGTGACGTACAAATTTTATTTTACATTATGCCTGATGATTACCTAAATAACGATAATTTGATTGGACGTGATTTGTTAGGCTTAGGGTTGTCAGTACACATATCGAGTGATAAACTTACTATGGTTGAGAAGCCCTTTTTAGTTAATATTTGCAACATAGATAATAACGCAGTAGCCGACTTTCATAATGTGGATACCTACCGACATATCAGACGACTTTAAGCCTCAATTGATAGAGCTTCTTAGCTGCTTTAAGGACTCATTTGTTGTAGGCACACCTACTAAACAGGTTAATTAGAAATAAATTTAGTAGATCGTAACAAAATTGTGCAACGGCGAATCACTTGAGCCCTGAAGAGCGATTGATAGTACGCAATAATTGTAGTGAACTATTATCTGCCGGAGTTATTAGACCAAGTAAATCTACTTTTAGTAAAGAAGCGCGATGGCACCGCTGTACTGTCTGTTAGCTAACAATAATTCAAAAATAATTTGGACCACAGATTGCGAAACAATTAGACAAGACATAATAACGGTATTAACTTCTTCCTCGGTTTTGATGCTTTTTGACCCAGAATTACCTATAGAGTTACATTCGGACGCGAGTAGTGAAGGTTACGGCGCGATCCTCTTCCATGCTCAAAGAGCTGATAGGAAACTGCACCCGGTAGAGTACTACAGTAAACGTACTACGCCTGCGGAGTCTCGATACCACTCTTATGAGTTAGAAACACTAGCAGTTGTTAACTCGGTTAAGCATTTTCGCCATTATTTGTATGGGAGGACTTTCACTGTTGTCACTGACTGCAATTCACTGCAAGCTTCTAGAACTAAAATTGACTTAACACCTAGAGTACACCGATGGTGGGCCTTTCTTCAAGCTTTCGATTTTGACATACAGTACCGGGAAGGCAAAAGAATGGCCCACGTTGACTTTTTCTCGAGAAATCACTTACCTGAGATGAACAGTACGGCCGCTAGGGTAGGTAGAGCAAATTATGTAGAGGAAAGACGTATCAATATAGCTGTTATCTTCGAATTGGTTACAAGCAGAACAACGACGAGACCCCGAATACGATGAAATTATTAGTAAACTCGAAAGCGATGACCTTGACTTGGAGAGTTGTAGTATCTATGAATTGCGATCTAATGTGCTCTATAGGAAAATTCAAAGGAACAATCGCAATATTTGGTTACCAATTGTACCTAGGGCTTTTCGTTGGTCGGTTATAAATCACATTCACGCGTCAATCCTCCATTTGGGATGGGATAAAACTTTGTTTGGTTAATGATAAAATAATGATAAAACATTATTGGTTTCCCAATATGTCGAAATAAGTCAGTTTGTTGAAAATTGGATAACATGCAGAGTTGCTAAGTCGCGAAGTGGTAAGCAACAGATAGAATTACAACCTATACCGAAAGCTATTATTCCTTGGCATACAATCCATAAAGATGACACAGGTAAAACTCAGCGGCAAAAATAATCAAAAAGAATACGTTTTTGTTCTTATAGACGCTTTTACCAAATACATGTTACTCAGCCATTCAACAAGAATTGATACCTATAGTGTGATTAGCGCTCTAAAAGCGTCCATATCTCTTTTCGGGACCCCTGTGCGTGTTATTGCAGATCAAGGTAGGTGTTTCGCGAATAAAGATTTTAAGGATTTTTGCGCCAGTCACAATATTCGACTACATTTAATAGCAACCGGCTCTTGTCGTGCAAATGGCCAAGCGGAGCGGATAATGAGTAGACTCAAAAAACATGTTAACTGTCGTAGAAACAAGCCCCTTAAATTACTAGAAGGGTAGCTAGACCCTTAAATTTATTAACTGTGGACGATCAACAGGTTGAGGTAGATTTAGAAGAGATTAGAGAACAAGCTAATAAGTTAATTAAATTAAGAGAAGGTCTTGATAAAGCACGGGTCGATAAAAGTAAGGCAAAAGTCACTTCATTTTCGGTAGGGGATTACTTTTTAATCGAAAATCACGAACGAAATTAAACAAAATTAGATCCTAAATGTAAAGGACCTTACGAAGTTATTGAAATATTAGACGGCGCCAGGTATCATCTCAAGAGTCTGAATTGTAATCGTACTTAGAGACCGCTTACGTCCACTCCCCAAATCCAATGATGATAAGATCTTCGTACTAAATTCACTTTGTTTAAAATCATTTGCTATCGGTGTGTATGTGTGTGAGTGAGGTGAATACTTAAAGTCTCTTTATAAAATACTCTAACAATGTGGGGTTTGTTAAGGCTTAATTAAGCTTTGTGAGTGGCGAGGTGGCCATTAAGAAGGCGAGGTGGCCATTAAGAGGCGAGGTGGCCATTAAAAAGGCGAGGTGTCCATTAAAAGGGCGAGGTGGCCATTGAGAGGCGAGTTGGCCAAGTGAATTATTTTGAGTAAAAGGCGATGCGGCCACTTGGATATTGTTATTAGGCTAAAATCTGTAGTGAATACTAAAACGATAAACTGCAAGATGGCTGTTTTGTTACTAGGACTTAATTTAGTAAAGTTTATTATTATTGTAAAGGACTTAATATTTTGAGAATTTAAGAAAACATTGCGAATGAAGTTGTTGCTCAGAAGATAAAAATGTAGGTAAACGATTTCCTTGGTCAAGAGTGACTATATAAACTATTAAAAAAAAAAATGGTTTTTTTTGCAGATAACTATGATGCGCGACCTTCAACATCACACGAGGGCGTGTAATATGTCAGGATGGCCGTGTCGGAGGAAGCTATGAGTCTAGTTGATTTTTATTTGTAGGCGTAACGCAAAATATTAATTGTTTACATTGTAATTTACTTTTAAAAATTCTAATTTGATTTTATTTCATTTGTTACATTTTTCTTATGTTTAAAAACCTAACTAATCTAAAAAAAGTAATGAATATTGTTTACGTATTGCGACCAATCAGAGCAAAGCACATGCTTGGAGCGGGGTCGTGGCGCTGTACTTGAGGTCGTGCAGTAGTTGATTTTCTGAGATAAATAAGAGAACACGATTGATCGAGTTGGATCATTGTAGTTTTGAGTTTAGCGTTTTTAGAGTTTGTTTCAAGTAAGATAGGCGCCTTGAACTCGCTGCTCGGTCTAAATATTGTAAAGAGACAAATTATTGTTCATTTGCTAATTAAAATCGTATAAATCAGTGTTTATTGTGTTTTGTGCTTGCATTTAACCCTGATGACGCCCACTAAGCCTGTAACCACTAATGACGATATCGAGGAAAACAATGATTCTCCGATATATATATTTATTTATTTACGCGTTTATTTAGTGTGTCGTATCTCCTGTATATAATCTATGATTTAAAGAAATGCCGCGTAGAGTTAATTGAGCCAGCGTAAGACAGTGATAAATCCGCCTTTAATAAGTGCTTGCACGCACTACGGTTCGTAACCAGATACCCGGTTTGCTGAAGACATGGAAAATCGAGTGTCATTAGTTTTGTAAATTGCTAGTTTCCAAGACTGATGTGCTTGCTGGATATCCTTATGGCCCTATCCGCAGATGTTGTAACTGTTTATATCTATTAGGTGTTATAAATAAATAAATATATTAATAAATATAATTAACACATTACTTATTTTATATGTATTTATATCAATTACGAAGACTAATAACAATGAATATAATATTATTCTAAAGGTAAATTTCAAACGTTTCTTTCTTTATACAAAATTACAAATTTAACGTCTTTTTTTGTTAAAATCTTGAAAATAAAAAGAATTTACATTATCAGGATTTTTTCAAAACTTTTTTATAGGTATTATTATTTTTAAATGATAAATCTACTCGTAATTTTAGACACTGACTTTTTTATTTGACATTTTTTTGTACATTTTGGCACTAAGGAACGCTTCGGAATTGCTATTGTTACTTATTTACGTCATTTACACTTGACCAGAAACATTTAGTATCCAGCTCCGATTAAAGCAATCTATTTTCGCTTTATATACAACAATAATGCGAGTTTATATTAATATAAATTTGTCAAAACGAAACTAAGTACTAAAAGTAACTGTTTCATAAAGATTTAATTAAAGTATTACAAATTAAGAAAGCCTTTCATGCGATTTTTTTCAACTTGACTTAATTACTGTTCCACTTATAAACTCTTCAAGGCATCAATGACCGAGTCTCAAAATGGCGGACCTTTGTCGTCAGCGCGGTAAAAAGATCGCTAAATATCTGAATAAAAATGTGGGTCAAAATATATTCTATGAAATTTAAATTTGTATAATATCTGTTACTAAGTATTTAAATTTTTATCCAAAAAACTTATAAATCTGTTATGAATATGTAATATGGCGACAAGCCATCTTTAGAGGTTTCTTTAAGTCTAACAAACCCTTAGGTGATACCCTTATACCCTCTGAATACCCTGGGGTATAGGCGTTATCTCATAAGATAGAATGCAGATGGGACATAAGATTGCTTGAAAAAATAAAAACTACTAATAAGAGCTTAATTATTATAATAAGTAGGCGACTTTAGCTCATAGAACTGAATAACCATTTTAAAAAATCTCAAGAGGGGCCTTCGTACTTTAGGCGACATAGGAAGTGGTCGAAAAAAAATAGTGAGAAAGGAGAGTATATAAAGCTGCTAATCTAGATTTGATTGAGGAAAGATTTGATTGTTTGTTTGATTGCACTGAATAGGCTCCGAAACTACTGACCGATTTGAAACATTCTTTCACTGTTGGGAAACCCCGGGTGATATAGGCTATATTTTATAAAGTTACGCGGATGAAGTCGCGTGCAACAGCTAGTGATGAATAATCAGAGTCTTAAACTATGTCTAGGAAATATTGCTTCGAGCACACTAAAGGGGTGGTCCAGCTAATGTATTTTATATTTCAGCTAAAAATATTTTATCTATACTAATGCTTATTATAAAGAGAGAAGATTTTGTATGTTTGTACTTGTATGAATAAACTCAAAACCTACTATTTTTTTTTTTGTCCTACCGGCTAGGGTTCCTCTGACATAGGTCAGAGTTCTTTTATAGCTGGCAGAGTATACAGCATGGTGTCTACTTAATCTGGGATGTGAACGTACGCCTATACATATGGTACAGAGTACTGATCGGCCGTTTTTTTCTTTTTTTTTTTTTTTTCTTTTTTTTATTTTACAAATAGCGAGTAGGAAAAGACAAAGGAGGAAGGGGCAAAGGGGAAAGGGCAAAGGACAGAGAGTATAAGCCACGTTTTAGTCATGCATCTACAATATATTATACTATATTAAGTTGGATGATACGTCGAGCCATTCGCCCTCGCTGCCGCACCCGCGATCTTTAGGCAGTAGCTTACAAATTTATGTCTGACCGCCACGTCAAACAAAAACTCCTGTAGGCTAGTTTTGTCAAGTATTCTGCCCACTTCCATTTCTAGCGTGAATCGTAATAATGCGAACCTGGGGCAATAGAGCAGTAGATGTTCCACTGTCTCCTCCACCCCAGGCTCGCATGGACAGTCTGGTTAATCCTTTTTTTTAAGACGGTTTAAGTACTGTCCAAACCCTCCGTGGCCGGTCAATATCTGAACCAAGTAAGGCGTCAAGGTTATTTTCTTTATTAATCTAAATGCCACCAAAACGTCGGGCAGAAACAATTTTGTTCCTCCAGCAGTTTGGCCCTCCATATATCTATTATTCCATCTTACGAGGGTGTCGCTTCTTATTACCCTTTTTATGTATGATAGCGGGCACGCACTATAATCAGAAACTTTTTTTAACTTTAGTGCTGCTTCTTTTGCCAGAAAGTCAGCCCTTTCGTTTCCCCGGATTCCTACATGGGCTTTCCTACCCAAAGAAAGTTTATTTTCTTATTTCTAGCGGTGTGTCCACGCAGATTGTTTTTTATTTTGCTGGCCAAGGGATGGGTGGTGTTTAATCTTCCCAGCAGTTCCAGTGATGATCGGGAGTCGCTAAGTATTACTAAAACCTACTATTTGAACTATTTTGAAAATTCTTTCACCTATAGAAAGCTATATTAGCGAGTAACATAGGCTATATTTTATAAAGTTACGCGGGCAAAGTCGCCTGTAACAGCTAGTGTTAAATAAAAATGCTAATTTAAAGAAATCAATTTCAATAAAAGGGAGCCGAATGTAAATTTGTAAGGAAATATTTTTTTCCCACAACGATAAACTAAATGGAACACAATTACTCTGAATACGGTTAGGTAAGCCTTTATCGAAAGCATTTTAACTATATTCAAAATTTCTCTTACAATTTTATCTCTTACAACGCAACTCACTTTGGCCGACATTATATTTTATGTTGCTTTATCTACTCACCCCCCGAGATGTGCGATTTGCCCTAATGTCGCAGGGAATTCACTTCTGAAGGGTCTCCAGCACGTACGACACGGAAACGGGACGATAACGTGATTTATAGGTGTTCCGTAGATTGGATGAAAATTGCATCGCTCCAACTCGGTATTGGATCGAGTAAAGAATGTGCAATGTTTGAAATTACTCTTGTGTGTGGTTGTGTTAAGATTAGATATAGAATTACACATTTTCACCCTCCAGAGGTAAGTAGATAATATAGGTATATATAGGTATATTATCTACTTACCTCTACAGAATCTGATAGAATAAAAAAAAGATATAATTATGACAAATTTTCAACCAAGAGAAAAAAAAAACAGTTGACTATAAAGTGGTGGATTATACATCAGCCGATCACATTTCTTCTCAGTTGAAAATTTGTCACATAATAGTTTAGCTGCTATTATGAACAAATAAAAATGTCAGCTGGTTTATCTGGATGACATTCTTTTTCAAAGGTACCGCTGCTGAACCCACCCACGGAGCGACAGCTTACATTCACAGGGCTTCACGATACATAACTCTCTCAAGCATTTGACGAGTTATCGACCGAAAACTGATTGGTCATGAAAATCTGTTGCTGGCTCGCGGTCCATATAAGCAGTTCAAACCGTAATTCGTTCTTGAAAACATCGTTAAAATATAGTCAATTAAATCTGTGGTGCTAAGGTCCTCTTACACCATCTCTAAGTAATGTGTCAAGTAGGCTAACCGCCATTTAAAGTTACCGGTCACCCGGGATGATGGTGCCGATATACCTATGTTTGTACGGTAAAAGTCCCAAACATAAAAAGAAAATAATAAAAAAAATCGCCTATCGAAGGAACCGTAACCGTGCAGTAAACCGAGTGCACAATTTAATAAAACATAAAATTATTTCTAAAATTAACTAATCGACACTTTACTTGTAGGTCCTTTTTTTTTCCTGAGACAGCGAGTTAAAACAGCGAGACAGCGACTACTGTACGAAATGAAACAGCCCTACACGACTCCGACACGATAACGAGCCGGAAACAAACAGCGTGAACACTAAACAATCTTCCTTATCTGCGTCTCAACTTATACGCTCAAGTTACATTTCAGTTTCCCAGCCGTTGGTGTGGAGAATTTATGTGATACCATTGTCGACTGTTACTTATGTTTGCTATACATCGCTTCGCAATGTCGCTTGGGTTGTGAATTCGGCTGCAGATCTTGAGGACACATTGAAAAGGAGGAAAAGGATCTTTTGATGAATAAATAATAAGATAACAAAGTAGTGGCAGAATATACGTCATTCTGCAGTACTAAACTGATGTTAAGCCCGTATGACGTCAGTAACCACCTCTTTGCAGAAGACGACCGAATCCTTCCATACAAAAAATTTATTTCGGTTTTTGTCGAATCGAAAACGGTTTCCGGCACATTTCAGCACAAACTAGCACATTGTAGCACATAACAAAGTGGCCATGCAGAAGCAAAAAACGGTTTTTCGTCATTACCGCTCTTTCAGATCGGGACTCGCTGTCTACGGCACAACATAGCACAAACTAGCTTCTACTAACTAGGCACAAACCTAGCACCAGTCAGCCCAATGTCAAGTTTTTCTGAAAACCAAAGTTGACATGGCCATGCTAACTTCTAGGATATCCGTAAGTGCTGACAAAAATTTGTATCCTGTATTCCACAAATAAAACGATGCACTGCCACTTTTGGTCTACATACATAATCTTGTCGATGTGCGAAGGAATTGTGCATACCACAGAAACGTGGAGAGCCATATAGCGAGTTTCAATTCGTATTCTCGCAACTGGATTAGAATTGGTCGCGTACTTTCAAAACCTATATATAGTTGGATTAAACGGATATTGAACTGGTATGGCTGGTTTCTATCACACTATTAATTGTTTTTCAATTTCATCTTTGAAACAGTGTATGTACACTTTACAACGACTTTGGTCAGCGTACAATTTTGAAATCTATTTTTATGTGTGTATGTTCTATTTTTATGTACAGGTCACTTTCAATGTACGGACGGTCCACTTTATTTTTTCAAAACACAAAGCGATACATATACCGCTTTCATCAAAGTGTGAATTGTAAAGGAAAGGTATACAACTCACACTTCTTTCAACATTTTTAATAATGACTTCCATAAATATGAACTTCTTTTTCCTCATTGTTCCAGACACTGTAAAATAAGTATTCTTTTAAAAGTAAATGTAAATGGTATTATATGTTTTATAAAAGTTAATAAGTTACAGAAATCTTTATGATGCACAGCAGCTGTCAAAAAACAAAATAAAATAATTTATCAAAAGAAAATTGTGTAAATTCCTACTAAGTGTTAGAATTCGTTATTAATGCACGATTGCAGCAGTATGATAACCTTTAGTTTAATGGTGGAGACTGTGCCCTATATATTGTTTTACATAGTGTAAGTCTACCGCAAGATTTGTCAATATAATTTTATAGGGTAGCAACACGGACAATTTTAAAAGATGAGAATAAGTAAAAGGTGGGTAGTTTTGTGGAGAGCGATAAAGAGAGCCGCATGGCAGTCATTCGACTAAGGCATTCTTAAGCTAGACTTCGAAGTGTTAGAAAACTAAACGAGCAGGGCATTTAAAATACTTATTTGAAAAAAACAATTGGCAACACTACTTCGGTAGTGGTAGCACTTACCACTACCAGTTGGTAGAAATTGGCAACACAAGCGACAGCCATTCTGCGCTGGGTCGTCAAAATGTGTAGACGTTCTCTTTACCTAGTCGATATTTTATAATAAGTAAATAATCATTAGCAAGAACAAATAAATAAGTGCCCTACTAAGCATGTGGAGTATTATTCACCATGGCCTAGAGGAATTCTAACAATTTCAGAAGTGCGGTAAGCGGGCCCTTGAGGTATGTACTTGTAACTTTTCTGTTCACGAATTTCTGTATGTATAATTGTATATAATTATAGATATATTTATAATATCTATGAAAGACTCGAATGATACCTAATTATATAACATCGTATTGTAAACATTACAATACGAACCTACCTGCTAAATTACTTAGATTAGTGATGGTTTACATTCAAATTGTTTCACAAGTAGGTATTGTAAGACTTATTGTTTACAAAGATTACATTACAAAACGGACAGTAGCTTTTGTACATTTCCTAGTTGGTCTGTGAGAGCACGCTACTTTCTTTTTAAAATAATACTAAGGAAATATACTTTTTTTTAACAATATCGTATTATTGTTGTATTATGACTATACTTCATGTATTGTATTGTTTTATTAATATTTAAGTGACTGGTATGAATATTTATTTGAGATATCATAAATTATAGCTCTGAGTTTACTTGAGTTTAACATATGCGTGTTTCTTTTATCTATGTCTAGCTGTTGCACACGACTGCGTCCGCGTGGCTTATGTCGCTGATGATGAGGCTACCTAACAGTGTAGGAATTTTTCAAATTGGTCCAGTAGTTTCGGAGCCTATTCAATGCAAACAAATTAACAATCAAATCTACCTCTTTATAATATTGGTATAGATAAGGTAGTGTTATATAAACTTAAAAAGAAATGTTCTTCTTTACTGTACTACGAGATAATTACCTACCTACTTATACACTTCACTTTCAACAAAATAAAAGAATTTGTTTACTTTACTTGAATTCATAAAAAGTTTACTCAATTTTCGTTTGGCAAAATACCTAACGACCATCTGAAAGTCTGACCTTTTGAAAGTAAAGGCCTTATTTCGATAGGCAGGTACGATTACCTAGTTATTACTTGCACTGATAATATTGTGATAGGGTAGTAAAAAAAAAGGAAACAAAAAAAAAGAAGAAACGAACATAAGAATTGTGCTATTTTGTGGAATCCTCTGTCCTTTTTCTGTCCCCGCTTGATACATCGTATTCTAGCTATTGTACTCCTTCACTCATGACAAAGAAAGACTGGTAAACATGTGCAAATTTAAAGGTACGAATGCGGTCGATTGCATAATAAACTTAATAATATTATTCCAATCAATGCACAAGGGTCTAATTTCTACTGAAATATCTGCGAGGTATTTCCATGAAGTTTGGTAAGCTTAGCGGAATGGAGAAGTCCAGACGCATTGATTTTAGTGGTCGTGTGCTCTGATCAGGGAAGTAGCTAAAAAAATAAAAAAAAAAAAAATAAAAAAAAATATTTCAATCTAATTCTTGATAAGTGGAACCTCCACACCCTCAAAGGTTTTGCGTCGCGTGGTATCCCACCGTCACCCAGGTATTGGTGGCTTTGGGTGTTGACGCTGTTCAGGTTGACATTGAGGCTTAAGTGGTGAGGGACGAGCTTCTCACGACGGAGGTTTAAATGAGTCGATCCTTCACAGGAATCATTTGGACTTAGTTCTATACTGCGACAATTCGGGACTTGAGCGGGTCATAAGTAAGTTTGAAGTTGTTGCCTTAGATGGCTTAAATTTTTAATCTTCTAACTAAACAAACATAGAAATCACTTGCTTTCGGCCTACACGAGTTAGAATGAGTTGGGTAGAATGAAAGAAATAACACCACATTTATTATATATAATACATATTTATAACGTTATATGGATAATCACAATATACATTATGTACAAATAAATACAAGCGCACGTATTTACCATGTGACATGTGACGAGAAAGCGCGTGCTTTCGGATGCCACGTCGGTTGTACACTTTTACGTTTTCATATTTCCTGCGAAAGCAGAAAACCAAAAGTCTGCTAAAAAGAGGTTGCCACAGATTATCGATGTATACCACAGATTTATTAACAAAATGACTCAGCGTTACCGATTTCTTCAAACCGTATCGTCTTCTCTACAGCGAACGAAATGAAAAGGTAACATTAAAAAGGTAGTAGTGATGCGCCGGATCATTAAGAACGTATATCCGCGGATACGATCCGGATACGATCCGGATACGGACCGTAACTTTCTTACTCAATTGGTGTCGGCGAGCGTGACCTTGAAACTATAGTTGAAGCCCGCCACTTGACGCTTTAGGTGACAGGCAAGACATGTTTTGACCTGCATTGTGCCAGGTCATTCTTTCTAATCATTTCATTAGAATTTAAAAAAAAGACTAAGGTCTTGGTTTTCTCATTGTAAAAGTAATCTTATAAGTTGCTATAATTTTTAAATATTTTATTATTTTAATAAGCTGACACAAATATTTGTGATTATAAAGATAGTTTAGTTAGTACCTTTGAGTGTAGGTACTATTGGTATGGTAACTCACTACGATAAATGTTTGCAATATAAAGGTGCCAAATATTTGATTTTAAGAATTAAATGATAAAGTAGTGTATGCGTGTTTCGCTCTGTCTCTCTTGCGCACGCGCGCACACGCAACATTGTTGGGTATCGGCCATGCCGGTGGAGAGAACCGCGATGTGGGGTTAGACGTGTCTGTGGTGTGTGAGATAACGAGTGATATAGCACTATCGGGGTATTTTACAGATAACAATAACAATATCTGAATATAATTTAATAGTTCTTCGTTGCTACTCAATTACCTATAATTATATAGAATTTCATCAATGAATTGAAAATTAATAAGACAAAGGATTCGTAAGAGACCCGTCAAAAATAAAAAAAGGCACATCACTGGTGGCTAGATGAAATACGGATACTACAATTACTTGCCGCAACCAGGCTTACAGATTTGAGGAAGTGCTTCTTTTTAGAATCTGATTTTCTTGGATATCAAATCTCCAAGGCCAGCATAAGGCCTGGAGCAAAGAAAATACAGGCGGAAAATCCTGGGCACACAAATGTACACCAGGTGCGGCGGTTCGTTGGCTTGGCAAGTTTCTTTCGGCGCTTCGTGTTGAACTTTGCGCTAAGATTCCTTACTAAACTAACTAAGGCAGATTAAAACGGGTGGTATCAGATGGTGAACGAAGACGAGTATGTCAGATAGATCTCGATGTCAGATTATTATATTGGCAGGACATTTTTCAAATAATAATAAGTAATAAGCGCGGAATTTGGTTTAAAAATAACATGTAAAAAAAAAAAACAATGTCGCCAAATACAAAGTAAACGTAACAATTCTAGATGTCATTGATGGGTCAGTAAGTTCATAATAGAATAAAGGTACTTGGAGATATTATGTTCGCGATAGTAGTTTGTAAGAACTGTTTTACCATTTATATGCCGATGATTTGCAATTTTAATTATATGAGTTGTAAAAGTGAACAAATACAAGATGTAATAAAAATAAAACAAAATAAAATGGATGCCTAGGAACTATAACTGTTTGGTAAAAAAAAAAGTGGTTAATCCTTAACCCAAATAAATCTAAATTTATGTTATAAGGTTTAAAAAAAAAAAAAAAGAGAATACTTATATAGAAAGCTTAGCCGCGTTTAACTCTGATATGACCATTAATGGTGAACCTGACGGAACGGTAGCAATACTAAATCTATGGTTGTTAGAGTGAGTGAAGCGCACAACCTCGGATTTGTGACGAACGGTAATTTGCGTTTTGAGAAACAAGCGCTTGAACTAGTCCAAAACTGCTTTTGCCGCTTGAAAGCTTGAAAGTCTTGTACAAAATTATACGATGTCTTAAGTACCTACTGATTTTAGGTTAAACTTAAACTTTGCGAAACGATTATCTAAGGTGAATTATTCTTTTAGTTCTATATGGTAACTTTTATTTAAGAAAACACATAAATTGCAAAGTTGTGTTTCTGCGTGGAGGCACAGATTAAATAATAGTTAATGGAGGTGCCTCCTAGATCGCACATAAAGCCTTTCCTAAATAAATATAATATTTAGCATATGAATGCCAGGCAATAACTTTGTTATGCAACGCTAATCTTCGATTAGTAATGAAATATAATTCATTACTAATTGAGGGACAGAGGGGTGAATGAGATCTTGAGCCAAGTGATTCATTTTGAGCAATAACTGAGCAATAAATGAGTAATAGTATGAGCAATAACTAAAGACAACCTAATAAGAGGTGGTGTACTGTCATTTTAAAAAATATGATTAGTTGCACCCTAAACAGAGTCACGGCTTTTAATTCCTACAAGTAACCGTACTACAGTGGCGACACTGGCGACCTGTGTTCCGCCGGCGTGAGTCTGTCAAGTGGGCTGGCGTGGGATCGGCGCTGTGCTTTGCATCGGCTTATACTGAGCAATGGCACACACTCAAAGGAAATTTCGTTGTGTATATGGGAAAGATTTGTATGTATTTTATTTTTGTCTTGTTATGTTTGGATGTGTTCTGTATGTCATGTGTATTGTGTATACAAGTAAATGTTTTCTATTCTACTACGATTTTAGATGGTCCACAAAATAAATATATACATTTTTATTATAAAGATAACAAAAAGAATTTTACAGTATTTACAAACTAATATCTAAAGTGTATACAAAAATAAGGTATAAAGTTTATCTATGTACAGTACAAATAGGATTAAAAAATAAAATAAAATAATAGTAGTTTGGAATAGCGGCTCCATTGTCAAACCCAAGCAATTTCGCTGCAGTCTTGAATCGGTGTCGTAAAATAATGGTCCCTACAAACTAATTATAATTTTAGATAAAGACAGACACCAATAGTGTCTAATATTGAAGGTCATCCCATAGGCAATACAAAATTATGTTTCCAACGATAGACTTAAGGCGTGGGTGACACCACTGAGAGGTGATAACGAGACTAGTAGTAAGCGGAAGCAATGGGTCCTGGAACGTTTGGGTCAAGGACATGACACGAGTAATAATGACGTGCAGGGTTGGACTGTTAGTCCTAAATTCTAAAATCTACTTTTCTATCCCTAAATTTGCAGTTTGGTTACGAAGTGAGTGCAGTCTGATATTGATCGGGACGGGCACCAGCTGCTTGAAAAGGAGACATGACAACATCGGTCTCGGGCAGCTACGAGTATTGGTAATGGCAGGCCGTGTCCCTCGGGTGGCAAACGGTAGCTATAATAAAATTGTAAAGAGAGCCCCTCGGGTGGGCAACGATAGCGAGCAGTTTCAGTGTAGAGCGGACCATACTCCCTCGGGTGGAAAAATGGTGGCTAAGGGGCTATAGCTGGATAATGAGCAGGCTATTGAATTGAGAAGAGAACTGAGCTGAGATGGGCTGAGCTGAGCTGCGCTGCGCTGGCTGAGCTACGCTGCGCTGGCTGAGCTGGGCTGAGCTGGGCTGAGCTGAGTTGAGCTAAGCTGAGCTGGGCTAAGCTGGGCTGAGCTGAGCTAGGCTGAGTTTTTTATTGTGTGTAATAGTGGAGTGTCAAATGTGTCAAATAGTGGTGAAATGTGTAAGCGTGTTAAATCTAGAAATATGCAAGAAAATTAAGTTTAAGTAGTTATAATGTACCTAACCAGAGAAGGTTTTCATTAAGGAATTAAGACGTTTAGCACTTAATTATACTGTGATTATACTGTATTATACAATAATTATACTGTGAGGTATTTTATGTAATCAAGTAAAATAAACTAATTCAATTGATATAATGTGATCAATGATTTTATAAAAGTACCTGAGTACGATTTAAGTATTGTAGTACTCTGTAGATTTTAAACTGCTAAGGCTTATTGAAAATAAAATCTAATCCTAATAGTTATATAATAAATTAAACTTATAAATCACAATAAATTTACACAATAATTATAATAAAAAGCATCGGTCCCTTTGGTGCAGGGTCTTAAGCATGCTGGCTGAATTACCTCGTTGTATGTGATTAATTAAATACAGTTTGATATAATGTGACTAATAACTATAGACTAGTGCAATTAAAATAAAAATTAATTACTGTTATAGTAACAGATTAATTGATTAAGATAATCTCTGCATTCAAAATACTTGCTATAATACCCATTTGCTATAATAATTATGATCAAAATTGTGTTTTGTGTAATTTTAACTTAGCTAGAATCTATATAATAGTGCTATTAAGATACACATAGAATATAAGGTTTATGTGCATTGTAAACCCAATAATAATTTAGTCACTTATTTATACAAAAATATATGCAGCATTATTCGCTGTATTTCAAACTGACTCAAGTATACCTGAAAATTATGTACATAAATCTGTTATTATGTTACATCGTGATGTATTTCAAACTGATGTTATCTGAAAATTATGTAGATATCTGTTATCATTCATTGTTATTATGTTAGATAGGGATGTATTTCAAACTGACGTATATCAGAAAATTATGTAAATAGCTGTTATTATTCATTGTTATTATGTTGCATAGTGATGTATTTCAAACTGATGTTATCTGAAAATTATGTAGATATCTGTTATCATTCATTGTTATTATGTTAGATAGGGATGTATTTCAAACTGACGTATATCAGAAAATTATGTAAATAGCTGTTATTATTCATTGTTATTATGTTGCATAGTGATGTATTTCAAACTGATGTTATCTGAAAATTATGTAGATATCTGTTATCATTCATTGTTATTATGTTAGATAGGGATGTATTTCAAACTGACGTATATCAGAAAATTATGTAAATAGCTGTTATTATTCATTGTTATTATGTTGCATAGTGATGTATTTCAAACTGATGTTATCTGAAAATTATGTAGATATCTGTTATCATTCATTGTTATTATGTTAGATAGGGATGTATTTCAAACTGACGTATATCAGAAAATTATGTAAATAGCTGTTATTATTCATTGTTATTATGTTGCATAGTGATGTATTTCAAACTGATGTTATCTGAAAATTATGTAGATATCTGTTATCATTCATTGTTATTATGTTAGATAGGGATGTATTTCAAACTGACGTATATCAGAAAATTATGTAAATAGCTGTTATTATTCATTGTTATTATGTTGCATAGTGATGTATTTCAAACTGACGTATATCAGAAGATTATGTAAATAGCTGTTATTATTCATTGTTATTATGTTAGATAGTGATATATTTCAAACTGATGTATTTTTACTCTTACTCCGAACTAAGTATGAGGACCTACTTACTTATTTCGGATGACCGAGCTTGGCTCCGGAATGAGGACATTCCTAGAACAGAATGGCCGTCTGTTAGAAAACTAAACGAGCAGGGCATTTAAAATACTTATTTGAAAAAAACAATTGGCAACACTACTTCGGTAGTGGTAGCACTTACCACTACCAGTTGGTAGAAATTGGCAACACAAGCGACAGCCATTCTGCGCTGGGTCGTCAAAATGTGTAGACGTTCTCTTTACCTAGTCGATATTTTATAATAAGTAAATAATCATTAGCAAGAACAAATAAATAAGTGCCCTACTAAGCATGTGGAGTATTATTCACCATGGCCTAGAGGAATTCTAACAGAAGGGACAACACGCCTTGTTGCTACCCACTCATTGTGTGTAAAGAGAATAAATTAATATCATCGAACACCTATTTGTTTGCTTGGACCACCTGATATCTAACATCAGAAGTGGGTAATAAAACTTCAAAATGGGTAGCGATAACGCGATAACGACGTAAATCACGATCACGTTATTGCAAACGACACCGGCGGCGTAATACTAAGTAGCGCGAGTGTTGCGAGTTCCACGTCGAGTCACCGTTCAAGAGCACAGCGGCGCAATGAGAGAGTACACGACATCGACGGCGTGCAACGAAGAAATTTTCAAGAACAGAGTAGAGAGGCACGATGGGAGTATCCGGCACCACGAACAGCGCGCAGCGACGGAATCGAGATCTACACATGTCGTATCGGCGACATGCGATGGTGCACAATACTCCACTGAACGGATCTTTGGCCATAGATCAGGCGAGTTATAATTATATTCATTAATTATTATTTTTTTTCTTTTCCTCTCTTTCTTTTTTCGTCGTAGCTAGTGCAATTCTAACAATGTACAATAGTTAAATTACAGATTATAGTTTTTATATTTGTAGTAGGTAGTGGCCTAAAATAATTTAATAATATTAAATAACATAATAAATTTAGAATATAAAATGAGGCTATCAAATATATGAGGTAGGTTTTACGTTTTTAAATCGATTTAAACAATTTTTCAACATAGTCGCAATTAAGACTGAACAACCGTTTTTTGTTAATCCTAACATTAATATCGATTGGCAGAGGGCAAAATATACGTTTGTTAAAATACTAGTTGAGGCTACGTTACGAAGTGTGCGCATTATGTGAACTGTGAACTAGGTGTAGTACCTACGGACTTTCGTAGACAAATATGATATTTGTGATGTTCAAAAGTTAAACATTGGTCAATTTGTATGCCGAGGTATTTGGTGAAATGAAGGTGGACTTTTGATGCTTGTGTTTTATGAAAACAAATGTAGTTGGTCTTTTTTTTTCTATATTTAAAGTTAAAAGTTCCAATTTAGAGGCATTCAGTAATTAGTTTAGGCCTCTCTTTGCCAACAAAAATACAAAATACTTAAATCTTAGTCAAAAATAGATTGTGTTAATTATTACTGTCTTTTCAAAGACGATGACGACACGTTTGGTCTAGTGGCTAGTAACCGGGAGCTGTTAACTAAGCGGTCGCGGGTTCGAATCCCGCTAGGGGCATATGTTTATGTGTTAACATTTTACCTTTGTACCTGAGTCATGGATGTTTTGTATTTATAATATGTATGTATTTACAAAAAAAAAAGTATTGTATGTAATATATCAACTGTTTGGTAGGTATTCATAATACAAGCATTAAGTTGCTTACTTTGGAACTAGATGGTGCTGTGTGGAATGTGTTAATATATATATATAAAAAAAAGTTTTTTTTTTTTAACATTTATAGCAAAAGAGTGATGCTGTCTCAATTATGTTTTACAGAAAATTGATGAATGAGGCAGTACGAGAGTTCTACTGTTGTGTACGAGAGTCGTGGCACAGAGGTTGCGCACGGTCTTGCAATATCGGTACCGGCGGCAGTAGCGTGGCAGATGTCCACCGCATCGGTGCTCGCAGCAAATCTGGCAGATCACCCAGTGAATGACAGCGGGCTGACACCGGCCATGTCGACACCAGCGCAACGGGATATGGGTAATAATCGACACTTACGATCCGATGTTTCATCAACAATGTTGGTTAATTTAATATGAACGATTTTACTACATTGTTATAAACCTTGATACGGCCAAACATGCACGTGCAATTCGGTAAAAACATTATACCTCTGTTTGATCCATCACAAATGGACTGACGAACAGATTAGACACCTTGCTTTACCAAATTAGATGGTCATGCCAGGAAGTGGTATGTAGGTCTTCAGACCATACTCTTAACATGGAGTGAGTGACAGGAATGGTTAATTAGGACCTTTCATAGTTGAGTCATCTAATGTTGACTGACCAAAATTAAAACTAATAATAATAATAATCATCATCATCATCATCATCATTTATTTGCTGAATACCTATAGGTTACAATGGTTTTACAGTAGATAAATCTCGCTACCTTCTACCGTTCGAGGGTGTGCAAATATTTTAAGTACACTACATGAAAGAATAAATCTAGATAAATAAATTAACAGACATAAATAATCTTCTACACTATAAGCATTTGTCGACGAGTAAATTCTTCATTCCTATGTCCAGCAGTGGACGTCCTACGACTGAGATGATGATGATGATGAAATTCTTCATTTTCTTCTTGAATAAATTAATATTAAGTTCTTTAATGGTGTTTCAAATTCTATTATATTTTAATCTAAACATGGCTCTAATACACCTTTTTTGTGCCTTGCAAACAAAATTTATGTCTGTCGAGTTGCCTCAGAATAGAAACCCGTACCTTAACCAAAGACTATATAAGTATATTTGGGAGTATAGACACGGCGTAGCTCACAAAAAATGGTAGTAGTAAAATTCGTCCACTCGAGACGAAGTGGACGAATTCGCACTTAGTCGCTCGCTAGCGCTGAAGCCGTTTGGTTGCTGTTTATTTGTGTTAAAAATTGACAAAATGCCATCGTATTGTGTGAAATTATGTAAAAATAGACCTCAAAAAGGACAAAAAGAAAAAGGAATTACGTATCATACGTGAATATTTCATATAAATAGACTAAATTACAATATCGTTGTGCAGTATACATTGATGCGTTAGTACAGAAGACTTTTAACTTGTTTCTTTTTACAAAAGCAATATTCATTTGGAATTGCGTGTCAATCTCTCAGTAAGTTTGTAAGTATGATTTTAATACTACCACAGATTTCGTGGCTTTTTGCTTGCTACGCCGGATCTATAGTTTATATCAATGACCTTAACACAGATTCAACAAACCCTATTTTCGATATATGTCTGCGGATTGTATAATATAAAACAATTGGATTGTATAATATCCATATATACTGAGAATGAAAGTGATGGTATAGTATATAATATATTGATTTGAAAGTGAGCGTATCAAACAGGGTATACGTATGTTATAGTCATAATAGTTATTGAATCCAATAAAGTTGATGTAATCATCGGACGAAGTTGGCAGAGTGTTGACAGATCCACTCATTGTTTTGTGAAGTGTCAATGTTGAGATCCATTGACGTGTCGAGTGTTGACAGATCCACTCATTGTTTTGTGAAGTGTCAATGTTGATAGATCCATTGACGTGTCGAGTGTTGACAGATCCACTCATTGTTTTGTGAAGTGTCAATGTTGATAGATCCATTGACGTGTCGAGTGTTGACAGATCCACTCATTGTTTTGTGAAGTGTCAATGTTGATAGATCCATTGACGTGTCGAGTGTTGACAGATCCACTCATTGTTTTGTGAAGTGTCAATGTTGATAGATCCATTGACGTGTCGAGTGTTGATAGATCCACTCATTTTGGGACTTGACTTGACTTCTTTGGACTGGACGGACCAGTTTTGGAAAACTAATCAAAATTATGACTTGAATGAACTTGACTTGACTGACTTGTAACGAGATTTGCTATTTTTGACTTTAATTGGCAAAATCATCGGAGAAGATCTGATGGAGCCAAGACATTAAAAGAAGAAGAAGAAGATCCACTCATTGTTTTGTAAAGTGTCAATGTTGATAGATCCATTGACGTGTGGAGTGTTGATAGATCCACTCATTATTTTGTAACGTGTCAATGTTGATAGACCCATTGACGTGTGATCATGGATCTTTTATAATAGGATTTATTTACTTGAATCTAAAAAGCGAGCCGAGCAGGATATGTAGTAGAGAAGCCGTGTGTGTGTCCCTTTCTAATAAGGTGATAATAAGATTTTTGTTATGTGTGACAAATTAAATGTTGTAATATTACTTACATATAGTAGTACTTTTCTTACAAATATTTTTTTTTTTTTTTTAAAATTGAAATATGAATTAACCAATTGTAATTTTTGCATTGTTCGTTTTATCGCTTGTAATAGTTTTGCACCAAGTGTACATGATCATATCCACTTAACGCTACAAATTTATGGACATTTACCGTAATGTCACTTTAAAGGATACAAGTAAAAAAAAATTTGAAGTTAGTAAACGTCCTTGCGTGTGATGGAGTGTTGATAGATCCACTCAATAGTACCGTGTTAATGTTGAAAGGTCCATTGATGTATGATGAAATGTTGATAGATCCACTCAATATTATAGAAAATGTTAAGATTTACTTTGGTAATGAAATTTGGTAATAATAGGATTATAATATATTGTCCAATAGAGATATTTATTATAATGGTAAAATGAAGCGGTGTTTCGCGAGAACGCGAGAACCAGTGTTAATAATATCATATAATGGATATTAATTGCATCATCATATTAACATAAGGCATTCTATTTAAAGTTAAAATTCATTAAAACTGATTCAGAGGTACCTGAAGTGTAAAAATAAAAAAAAAATAAAAAAAAATAAAAATTGTGTTAGTGGGTCACGATTCAGTTTTATCTTTTTGTTATTTATAATTTTAACAATGTAAGCGGTAGTCCTTTAGCCGTACATATTATTGGCGCGCCGTACACGCAACCGCTTTCTAGAAATGGCTCTAGTGCATACAGGACGTTTCATTAATTTGAGTGCTCATGTGCTAAGTTCTCTATATGAGATTCTCTAATGTACGGTGATTTTATAATTAACAAATTTTGTTTTATCCGCGTTAAGTAAGGCGGACAAGAAAAGTGCTTTATCAGTTTCGATTACAAATTCCGTTTATTTCAAAATTCGCTAAGGCTTAGATTTGAAATAGGTATTGATTATTGATTGACATAATTTGTCATCGCTCATAAAGATAGCAATAGAAATTGTCACTTTGAATTTTCAAAGAATCATTCTGCAACATATGTACAAAGAATGTTCAATCTTAGGGTGTTAAAGCACTTTATTTGTCGAGTTTACAAGGCCGGAATCGTGACACCATTTTGTTAAGGCATTTAGCTGATTGTAAGCGTTCACATGCCGTGTTAGGATTTCTATCAGAAATTACAAGGCTCGTGTTGTCTGCGAATTGAAAGCATGCGCTATATCTTATGCAGTTACTCATGTCATTAACATAGGATAAGAAGTGAAGTGGGCCCATCACGGATCATTGAGCTGTCTCTTCAGTTACTGAAATGGGCTCACTATATGTTTTACCTATTTTAATAGTAAATGTTCAATTTTGTAAATAGTTATACACTAAGTTAGTAATGAGCCACGTACTTACTACGGAATTGGGTATTTGACAATATTAAAAATATACTTCAAATTGTGGTCATCCTATCAGAAAATAGCGTAAAAAAAAGGGCATATGTTATTTTATTTTAAGCTAATTTATGTATATATATTTTTTTGCAAATTGTATAAACGAAAAATCATAATTTTTGAAATTTTATCTTGGCGCCGAAACGCTCTGCGAGTGGTTGCAACTCTGATGACGTCATACGTTAGTAAACATTAGAGGCATAAAGTAATAAATAGTGTTTATTCACTTAGTATTAGTTAGGTATCTGTGTCCTCATTCAGTTCTCTTGTGTGACGTTAAACTGTAACATTGATTTTTTTTTTTACAGTAGATATCCCGGAAATATCAATGTAGTGTGCTTATTTGGTAATAAGGAATAATTTAAAACGATTTTCTAAAATTAGTCAAATACTGGATATTCAATTTTTTAACTAGCTGGTTATGCAATTATGTGTCAAATGCTCGTGAGAAGTCAATAAAAAGTGTAAAAAGATAATATTATTTTTCCATTGAAATGATTATTAACTTCATTAGTCAACTCTAATAAGAAAATCGAAGTTCCTTTACTAGACTGAAAACAAAACTGATTTCGGTTTATTACATCGTGCCTTCAAAAAAAAAAATGTATATATGTATTTCCACTATTTTCCTTATAATATATGAAAGTAATGTTATTGGACGATAATTAGAATAATCATTTATTTTACCCTTTTTATAGACTGTCTTGCGCATTTATTTTTAGTTTATCAGGGTAGTAACCACTTTCAACAGTCTGATTGATTAAATCGGCCAGTGGGGTTGAATAAATAGAATAAATTATTCCTTTAGATTAATAAAATTAGTGTAAGGTTTGAGATGTTACTTATTTATTGATATAATATGTGACTTAAAGTTTGGGGACAAACTTATTGTCAGGAAGGGCCGAATGTTAGAATTCGTTATTAATGCACGATTGCAGCAGTATGATAACCTTTAGTTTAATGGTGGAGACTGTGCCCTATATATTGTTTTACATAGTGTAAGTCTACCGCAAGATTTGTCAATATAATTTTATAGGGTAGCAACACGGACAATTTTAAAAGATGAGAATAAGTAAAAGGTGGGTAGTTTTGTGGAGAGCGATAAAGAGAGCCGCATGGCAGTCATTCGACTAAGGCATTCTTAAGCTAGACTTCGAAGGGACAACACGCCTTGTTGCTACCCACTCATTGTGTGTAAAGAGAATAAATTAATATCATCGAACACCTATTTGTTTGCTTGGACCACCTGATATCTAACATAAGTATAGTACTTATAGCAAATTATATTGCTGAGAAAATTATTGCAGAAGAGAGAAGAATTTTTGCAGGCTTCACTCCTGTAGAAACAGCTTAGTAGGTAATTCACTCTTCGCCTTTATTGTGTTCAGCGATCTATAAACCCTTCCAAATACAAATGTTAATTGTACAAATGTCAAATTTAGTTAATGTATGATGAAAAATCTCGCCATAAATTATTGTTCACACTTTCGATGAAAACAAAACTACCCAACTTTTGTTTGCACACAATTTTCGATCTATAGGGGTTGTTGTGGTTATTTTAAGAAAAGAAATGCAAAAGGTGTCCACCGCATTTAATGAACACTGCGAACGAGTAAGCTCCACTCGAAGTTTTCTCATTTCCCTAAAAAGATTAACACGTTGTACCGGCAACGTGATCAGAATGCTAATTGCTTTTGGATTATGTATTCCCCTTATTTTATCTCGGCCATTTCTTTTGCTTTCTTCCTTATACAAGGCTTAAAAAATTATTTCAATACGAATTAAGCCCTTAATAACTTTCACCCCATCATTTTGAATCTTATCTTATTGACGGATATAAAATCCTTAATCAATTTCAGGGGGATTCAGAATCAATTCATCAATCAGAATCAAGAGGGAAAAAAAAAATATAAATATTTGTTTTATGTACAGAAATATTCTGTAGTGAGTCCGCGACACTTAGATAACCTCCTCTAATTTTTGTGCATTATATTGTTTTTAAAAATCGAAAATACTAATATCTATTCATTCTTAGCGAGGGATTTGTAGGTATATCTACTTTATCTTTAGGTACCTATTTACTCGCTTTTCTAGCATGTGAGGTGAAAACTAAGTGCGGTTATCGTAGTGTCGCGGTCGTGTGCACTATGGGTACCTACAGATAAAGCGATACAGATACAGGTAAAAGCGAGTAAAAAGGTACACTTACAGATAAATTAGATATACCTACAAATCGCTCTCTGATAATGAATATTTTTATACATCTATGGATTTCGATTTTTAAAAACATTATAATGCACAAAAATTAGATGAAGATATCCAAGTGTCGCTGTATATAAAAATTAGCTGGTGACCGCGACAAAGGTACTCTATGTTTTTTCTGGTGTTCCAGACAACGTGTATGCAAAATCTCATGGTGATCGGTTCAGTAGTTTTTGCGTGATTGCGTAACAAACAAACAAACAAACAAACTCACATTCACATTTATAATATTAGTAAGTAAGAATTGCGTGTCACATGTTTGTCCCCGATGAACTCCTAAACTACTGAACCGATTTTGATAAAACTTCGTAACTATGTGTTGAACGGTATTATTGCTAATTAATATTTATATATGTTGTTTTGCTAATGACCGCTAGATGGCGCTAGTGGTTTGTTGAAACCACTTAGAACGCAAGGTGCATCTAGCTGTCGCTTTGCACTGCGTGAGCCCGGTATAATTATTTTCATGTGTTATAAATATGTATGGGAGTTAATTAAATAAAATTGAGATCCGTCATCAGATGTGAAATCACTGAGTTTTATTTGCGACAGTCCTACCGGTGGTTTTATATCATTTGCGAGTACACGCGGAATTGTACATTTGGTCCTTCTGAGTCGGATAACTGAGTTATCGGCAAAGGGTGACGGATCGACGCAGACAGCAGGACGGGACTACCTGCTACCTTCGGACCCTTGACAGTGGATCGCTGTACGGGACGAGTCTACACGGCGCTGAAGGCTGACAACGTGACGACAGCAGCTTCGGCAACTACAGCGACGTGCACAAGACCGGCGATACCAAGGAATCGAGATCAGCGAGGGACGAAGCGAAGAAAGTAATTGTGAGTTCGTTCCATATTTTTCGTGCCAATTTGAACTTTAAATATAGTGGAAAAATAACTTTAAAATTTAAACGTAAAGTAACTTTGAAATTAGAGTAGTGTTTGGAACTTATAACTTTTTCATTTAATTTGGACTTGTAAAATTTTTCGTGTAAAAGTGGTTGAGACGGGGAATCCATGCCGGATTTCAGATCGGTACAACTTCAAACACTTGTAAAATTTTCAAGAAAATTTTTGGACTTAGAAAAATTCGGCATTTCGTCGAATTAAATTTTATTTTTATACTTTGGCAAGTTACTCAAACAAGATGGAACGATTGATTAAGTTGCAAGAAAATATTTATGAAAGGATATCTAAGGCAAACATCAATTTTAAAAAATCGCCAAAGGAGAGTGTTACGCGGCCTTATGTAGAAATAAGGTTGTCCAGTTTGGAGAAGCTGTGGCAACAGTTCGAAATAAACAATGATAGTTTAATTTCAGAAACAGAGTTAGAGGAATTAAGGGCCAGTACATACGGTAGCAAAAATGTGTTTGATACGTGCGAAGATTGTTATTTGGAGTACAAACTGTCATTAGTAACAAGTCTTGAAAATTTTAAGAGTAATGAGAATCGGAATATGGCTTCTACTTCGCAAGTTAAGTTACCTAAGATAGTAATACCCATTTTCTCGGGAAGCTACACCGAATGGATTACTTTCAGAGATTTGTTTACGTCGTTGGTACACAACTCCCCAAATTTAGACAAGGTACAAAAGATGCACTATTTGAAGGGATATTTGGCTGGAGAAGCGGAACAGTTGGTGAGGCAGATTCCTATATCGGAACAAAACTATGAAAGGGCATGGACTTTGTTAACTGATCGTTATAATAATAAAAGGTATTTAATAAATAATATATTGCAACGTTTGTTAGGACAGAGGTCTGCGACACAAGAGTCGGCACAACATTTAAAGGATTTAGTGGACACTACATGTGACTGTCTTAATGAATTATCAAATTTAGGTGTTAATGTTTCGGATTGGGATATTATTGTTATTTATATTTTGTCAATGAAACTTGACATAGAGACAAAACGACAATGGGAATTTAATAGTAATAATAATGGTTCTTCTGAAATATTGTCAACATTTAAGGAATTTAAAGAATTTATAATTAATAGGTATCGAGCTTTAGAAGTCCTAGAAGTTAGTCGAAATGTGTCAAATGTAAATAGTTTATCGAAGTCAAATGTGTTTTATGTATTTAATGTAAAATGTTCGTTTTGTTCTGATGCACATGCATTAAGTGTATGTAAAATGTTTTCTAATGAAACAGTAGAAGCACGTCGTGATTTCGTCCGTGACCAAAAATTGTGTTATAATTGTTTAGGAAGTTCTCATGTCGCGAGATTTTGTAAGAAAATGGTGAAGTGTCGCCGTTGTAAAAAACGACACCACACATTGTTGCACCAGGAGTCTAGTACTCTTCCGACCACTATGCCATGTAATCCAGAGAATTGTAGTATTCGCAAAGGGACGTTGAATACTTCAACTACACCATCATCGGGTTTGGTTGCTTGCCATTCTCGCATAGAACTAGAAGAAGAAATTAAAAAAATTAAAGGAAATTCTTATCAAGTTTCGGGCAAGAAAAAAGAATATAATAAGAAGGAAATGTTTGCAAAAGGTTCTCAAGAATTATCAAAAAATATAAAATGGTTACACGGTCGGCGAAAGTGGTCGGGAGAGTATTTAAGACGTTCCTTTCCAATTAATAAGTGGAAATCGGGTATTCCTCCTTTTTGTTGTTATATGCCAGGATACGGCCACGGACGGAATTACAAACAGAAAATTAGTAAGAGACCTCAAGATTGTGTGTTATAATAATTTCTGAATAGTTAGTTGGTATATTATAATGATTGTGTACATATTTGTTTTGAAAATTCATGTCTTGTGTTTGCTTGTTTATGTGATGGTAATTATGTAGTATTCAGTATTTTATTATCGGGTCGCGCCATGGTGGTTAGAACTATTAGACTTAGTTCTAGGTGGGCGGAATGTTGAACGGTATTATTGCTAATTAATATTTATATATGTTGTTTTGCTAATGACCGCTAGATGGCGCTAGTGGTTTGTTGAAACCACTTAGAACGCAAGGTGCATCTAGCTGTCGCTTTGCACTGCGTGAGCCCGGTATAATTATTTTCATGTGTTATAAATATGTATGGGAGTTAATTAAATAAAATTGAGATCCGTCATCAGATGTGAAATCACTGAGTTTTATTTGCGACAGTCCTACCGGTGGTTTTATATCATTTGCGAGTACACGCGGAATTGTACACTATGTGTAATTTGGTCCAACTTAACAGATAGGATAGTTTTAAGTTTTCTACCCACAAATTTTTCTTGTTGGTCCTTACTTAAATAAAAAAACCTACATTTATAATTATATTAGCAAAGTTGTGTTTCACTTATTATTGCAATCTACATTTTCAATTACAACACTTTATGCGTAACTGTTGAATTCACATTAACAGTTAATGGGTTTTGTTCTCAAGTTTTATGGGCAATTAATAAATTCTCTCTACACATTCATATCAGAGTTAAGATTTAGAACGCTTACGCGTGTTTTAGCAGTCAAGTTATGTACATGTGGAACAAGTGGGCAATTAAGTCTCTTTAGGGCAATTCGTACAACCATCTATCTCGTGAATATTATATTGAAAGACATAGATAACTAAATTTTCTTTAAAGTCTTTTTATTCTCGATCTAAATATCTTTGAAAGTTTGAACATCTTGAACATCTTGAAAGTATTTTTTGAACATTAGTATTAGACAAGTTAGTTAGACACGGAAACTTAACAATGACGTCTTTAGTATGAATACAAATACGTTCACATTTATACGAAAAATAATTTAATTAAAAATTGATCGATGTTATGACTCTTAAACTAACAATACATCGGAGCAATTTCAGATTTACCGCTGAAAAGGTTCTCCCTAAAAGGCACTCAAACAATTTACCCTTTCACCATATTTCCAATTTCCGTTAACATTTCCGTTAGCATTGAAATAGTAGACAAAAAAGAGCGTTTCAGATCAAAATCCTTACTTAAATAATGTGCTGCGTATTTAAGAATTCCGTATAAACATAACATTTTTTTCATATCAAAATAGTTGATATGAAAGGAAGTGTACTATTCCCTATTCCCAAAATGTTTCACAAGAAACTATTTGGGAAATTTCAAAAATAAATATTTTTATTGTTCCCCAAATGTCCTACTCTGTCTTCTCTACTTTTGTCTTTTTTGTTCTTATAAGTTTAGTGTAGGACTATTGTCCTATTGTCCCATAGCCTATTGGCTTATTATTTTTATGTTGAGATCATCAGATAGGCTGACGGTCCACTTGATGGTAGACCTTCTCCTATAACACAAGCAAGGCCTTAGGTGCTGCCTATCAAATAGTAGGATTAGGAAGAGATAGAAAAATTGGCTCAATTGTCAACCTTCTCAAAACACTACCATCAGTCAAATTCAATAGTCAGTCCATAATGACGTCAGTCTAATTGTTTGCTCCTCTAAATGTCTTTTGTCAGCTGTTTGAGATTGGCACAGCACCAGAAAATTTAAGTCGCTTTCTTTAATTCTTACATAAGTGTAAGGCTTACCTAAACAATTTATCGGAAGTCATTAGACACAAAATAAGATAAACTTTAATCGGTTATTATTGTTATGACAAAATAGCATGTAATGAAAAAAAGAAAGAACAAATGTATCTATTAACATTTATATTTTCAAATATAAATTTATATCTGCAAATAAACCATTATTTGTGACTATTTATTTAAGGCGCCAAAGGGAATATGTCCAGTTTCCACACTGTTACAAAGCGCGTTACCTTTATACTGGGCTGAGCTCTTCTATCTAGTTGCAACAAAATTGATGTATGATCGATAAATTATTGATGAAATTACAAACTCACTGCTTCTAAATGTATTCAATAATGTATGTCTTCAATGACTCTTAACGACAAAGTTATATTAACTATCCTGCTTAATTTTGCACAAAATAACAGCATAACTGCTAAAAATATAACTTAAACCTGCCAACAGTCATGATCGGTAAATATGTTTTCCTATATATTAAACTAGATGTTGTACGCGACTTCGTCCGTGTAAGTTTTTGAAATAAGCCTGTGTTACTCGCTGATAATGTATAATAGTTTTCTATAGGTGAAAGAATTTTTGAAATCGGTCCAGTAGTTTTTAAGTTTATTCATTACAAACAAACATACAAATTAATAGAGAGTAGGAAACATTAATTTTGTTTTTTACAAAATTTATATTTAAAATAATAATTTTCTTTTGTAACTCTCACGTCTGTTATCAGCAAGTGTTTGATTTCAAGAGAAGTTCAAAGCAAGTTGAAAGTCATAGTCAAAGTTGAAAATTACATGATCAACCAACAGCACAAGTTGTCAGAGGCAAGTTCAGTTAGAATAGTAGATGAGGACAGAATATGCCTCAACCGCAGCGGTAGACAGACTGTGAAATGTCTGGTCCACAACTTTTAAGTGGACGCAATTTCAACCTCTACCATCAAATTGCACTTAATATTACTTAATATATAAACGTGCACATAATTAATTTTTATTAATTGATTATATAATACCATTAAAATGATTGTTATTCGATTCGATTCTATAAGTCTTTATAGAATCGAAAGGTAACAAATTAGAAGAAGGTTTAGAAATTTATTTATTCTCACAAAGAATTATAAAATTCACTTGCGTGAGAAACTTAAAACTAATACATATAAAACAAATTAATTCACGTTGCAAGCATACCTACTTTAAAAAAAAACATATAATAGCAAACAGTTACAAATACCAATACCAACAACAAAATATAAAAAAAACACGTAACACCTTCAACTTACTAAAAAATACACAATTTAAAAAGTGGGTAGAATTTACAAGAACAATGACAAACTAAATGAAAAACATTGATATAAGTACAAATTAAAATATATTTCAAAGTGAAGAGGAAAGCCGTTTTCATAACAATCCTTATCAGACCTGAGAGAGTGTCCATCAAATAGCACTTTGTTAATAATTTCCCGACATCCAGGGAAAAAATTAATCCGAATGATATATTACTGGACCTGGAGCCGAATCGGCGAAAGATCGATCGGGGTCCCCGCTGACGGTTGATTGATTACGCTCACAGGGGACCAACGAAATGCTCGCATTTGTCAAATGTGACGAATTGTATGTGAGACTGACCAGACAATCGGCCATGAGTTATTATTATTGCTAAAGCCTCATCTAGCCTTAACCGCTTTTAACTCTGCACTTGTCAAGCCCATCGTTAAGTTGCTAAGTAACAGACGAATTGAATATATCGAGACAGTAATTTGCAAGGGTGAAAATAATTATTTGTGTATACCTACGAATTAATATAGGGTGTATAAATAAGTAGATATATTATGTTGAAAAAATAAAGCGATGAAAATGTCGAATACGTTTAACTTTCATACATAATAAAATTCTACAGAACATTAAAAATGAACGTACGTCAAGAAAACAACACTCGCACATAAGTAATTTAATTTCGCCGAGAGAAACGATATAAAATAAAAACAAGCCGTAAAGAAAGTGAGTCTATCGGGTGTGATCCAAGTTAAAAGCGTTGCACACACAGCATATTATGCTGAGTTGGGTGCCTATTTGGGTCTATTGCACTGGTACATGCACTGGCAAATATGACAGTATGGCAAGTATTGCCAATATCATTAAGTTTGTTCTGTTTTCTCTTGAACCTGTGTGCATGTGCTATTTTTGTTGGTTCAATAAAATTTCTTTTCTTTATTTCTTCCTTCTTTAATTTTATTGCTACTACATACATAGTTATGTATAATGTATGGTGTCATTTATTTTCATTTATTTTTATATATATTTTAACCTAAAGGTTTAATTTAAAATTATAAACTCTAATTGAAAACAAATAAAATAAACATATAAATTTGTATATTGTAAAATCAGCTGCTTTTGCCATTTGATAACACCTCTTTATTTATTACAAAATTTATTCCTTATAAACTATGGTAAAAAAATATATAGGTTTTAAATTTTTTTATATTACAATACACTAAAGACAAATAAATCTGTTTAGATTTAAGATTTTTAATCAAAAATTTAATTGAATGGTCTAATATTTTGGTAGTGTAGTACCTACCTGAGGTACTGTAATATTTAAAATGAAAATACTATTACATACCTCTTCTTATTTTTCATTCTTTATGATATGACACTGGAATCGCTTCCGCTTATATAATGTACCGCATGTTTTACAGCTTCACTTTGGTCGATGTCATAATCCCGACGTTTCAGCTACAGTTAATGGCGTTCCGGTAGCCTTCAAGATGTTCCTGGAATTATTTCAGTTGACTTTATGTGATTATATTAAATTATAAAATATTGTAATATGTTGAACTTGTCACTTGGTAGCATCACTTATGAAGTGTTAGACTTGAATCATATTTTTTATGTATTATAAGATTGGACAGTCGCACGGTATAATAAAATATACAATAATGATTACTTTACTAACAAATCATATTAATTGTTAGTAAATTGTATTTTATAATAAATCTGAATATAGTTTAGGAAACTAGTCAAAGGAAGTTTTAGTTGGAATGTTTGTATATCTTAGTCAATTTAATTGTCTTCATTAGGTATGTACACACCTGTATAATAACATAATAATCTGTGGTACACACTAATTTCGGGGTTTGATTGAGATCTCTCGTTATATCTGAAAATTGTTCAGTTAAACCTAGGAACAGGCCATAATAGGCCTCGTTAGGTTTAGGAACAGCAGAGCTTCAGGATTAACCTATATACATATTAATATCACGTTTCAAATATAGTCTCGAGCATTTATGTTAAAATCACGTACTAAGCCGAGAATGAGGCAAATATTAAATTAACAGACTAAATATATTCAAAAAGCCCACAATAGATTAGATCATGAATATGCGTAGCTTTTAAGATTTTAATACTTGTTAATATCTCTTTGCTTTGAAAATAAGTGTTTCCAGTGCCTATTGTTGGAATATACAAAATAAATCTGTCTCACTCTAACAAGTAGATTGAGAGTTTCTCTTTCACACATATAAACATTAAGGTTAAGGTTACTGGGTCGTTACTACCTTTTACCATTGACTCCGCCATCATTCCGTTTTAGGCGTACTATTTTTTTCCCGAGAGAGACGTTTGTTTAAGATTTACATAATTTTGAAAATTACTCTGTCAAAATCAAAAGACAGACAAAAGTTGGTAAGCGATTATATTAAGTTAATCGCAGTCTCCGCTTTGTATTACTTAGCTGTTAGGTTTAATTAATTTAAAAGTATTTTATATGAATTTTACTACATTTTGGATTATTATAAAAGCACTTTATTTGATACTGGCAAACCTGAACCGGATATTTCCGCTTGTCTATGGAAAAAAGTAAAACACACGTGCTCGGCGGGAAGTGCTCAATCGAGGAGCGGCATTCTGGTTTAGGCTGTCAACGTGGAAGCGTATGGCTTCTGGAAAAGATGCTTAATGCAGTCAGAGTTTATATATGTATTGCTGCTCTTGTATTTTATATATAGTTCCTGTGAAGTATAATAATAAACGATATGGAAGATACACGCCTACCTTCATTGCCAACACCCACCTGCGGAGTAGCTATGCTACATAGCAGAAACACTCAGCAACGGCTCTGGCTGAAAACTTCCCAATTTCATAGAAATTTAAAACAATCAGCTGACATAGATTAAGAAAGTACTGAGTTTAATGGAAGTTGCTTCAACAGCATTTCGGCATAAAATTAAAAATTCTTCAATTCGGTTTAAGATAAATTTTTTTTAATGTTTTAAGCGTTTTACACCATCTAGTACCAAAATTCATTTTTGTGTAGTGTTTACCTATTATTAATTTATTTATAAATCTCACTCGTTGTTATTTTTTTTTATAATTTAATATATTAACTACTCAATAATTTCCTATTCTCTTTTTATCGGTTTTACTTGTAATAGAATCAAAATGAAAAGTAGTATTGTCTCTCTTTCGCGTGGTGTAAACGTAGTCTGGGCTTTTCATAGTAGGTTTCCATTGTTTGAATTTCAATTTTATTATAATTATATATATATATATATATATAAAACAATTACAACTACAACAATAACAAATTATAATATAATTATATATACTTATATATATATATATATATATATATATATATATATATATATATATATATATATATATATATATATATAAGTATCTGTCTATATTTTTATGCTTAGCAGAATTATAGGTATATGTAATTATAGCAATCATAAGCAGCAGGTAGGCAGCAGGTATATAAATTAATTTCAATTTTAAAAACATGTCAGTTGTAATTTGGCTTTAATTTAATATAAGAACAGTGAATTAAGTATATTATGTCTTGGCCTTAATTGAATTTGTCATAATTATATCGCTACTTGATGTGATTTGTAATCAGTACGGTTATAGATATGTTTTTCTGTATATTTTTCTTATATACATACCATAAATATCTGGAGGTGGGGAGTAGAAATTATTTTTTCACATAAACTCTCTTGCTAAAACAATACTTATTTTTCAATCCCAAAAACAATCACTGCTAGAAAAAAATTAAACAGTCAGTTAACCGACAGCTTTGTATCCGCAGTTGCAGATTTGTATAACCAACTTTATCCATTAATCGTATACTTACGATATTAATGTTTTTAGCATTTAAAGTAAATATATGTTACAGGACCGTACAAAGCAAAAACACGTTAAATTTCCCCTTATTTATGTCCATTCCCTATGGCGCAGTTCTTTTTGCACGTCAAAGTTTATCGACCCTAAAAACGCAATGCTCCCATTGGGAGAACGGGGTTCAATTTGAAACAACATGGGAAATTTTCCCTTACCTTTCGAAAGTAAACAACAATATGCGATCTTTAGTTCAATTTGGTGATATCATATCATTGAATTCTGGAGTTAAGTTTATTTATCATCAAATACTTAAAGGTGATGATTATTGTAATGTAACAACGACATTATTGTATGCCTCAACGCTGAATAAACATACAAAGAGTTTTGTAATAGTATGTTCATTCAGTATTTAGTAACATTGGGCATTTTTGAGATGGGAAAGAACCATTGAACTCGCGACACTGTTACCATAACCGACACCTCTGTATATAAGTAAGTACTTTCCTGACTATTCAAAAAATACACACGTAATTGTTCAAGTTTTCACTTCTGTCGGCACTGTTTTTTTTTTAATAAGGGTAGGTATCTAAAGAAATCTAATCATCTTAAAATATTTTTATTGTGGCGTGTAGCAAAAATAATATCTGCTTCGGAGTTCTCGAGGGAAATTTGTTGGCTATTTTATAGGATTTGTTCATTGAAGGGTTAGTTTCGTATAAGTACACGTTGCGTATATAGTTGCGTAGACTCCTGTGTGTACTTCAAAGAAAAATTAATCTTCAATATAATAATATATTTATGAGTTGTAGGATAGTTTTTTTTTATTGGTCATATCAATACACTACAATGTAATAGTAAAATCATCATTCTACTATAACTATGGATTTTGCGTCATAATTGGCAAAACGGCACCTAAAACGGACGCTAGGTGTCGCTAGTTGTCTATGACTATCGGTGTGTTTTGCCGCACGTCAAACGGCTTGTTTACATTTTAATTCAAATCAATTGTCTAAAGTGTATTATCATTATAAAAGTGTATATCGGGTGAAAGAATATAACATTGTGTGTATGTGCCGTGTTTTATTTACCTAATTTGTACGGGCTATCACCCAAAAACCATCGAACAATAGCGGACTCTTACCTTAGCGCATCAATGATAGTAATTATTATTTAATCTGTGGTAAAAGGTAGTAACGACCAAGTTCTACTATTCATTTTAAACTCCAATGAGTTGACGTAAGTCACATTTTCTTTAAATGACAGATGTTTGGTTGGTTTTAAGACACATGACAAAGTTCATGCTCTAACGCATAATGTCACTTTTAAATGTTCCATAAAGTTCGTTGTGTTTTGTATGGCGTGCGAAATCCATAAATTGTAGTACATTGATGGTTTTTTAATAGACTAGAATCTAATAATAAAACTAAAAACACCTACGTAGTTTTCGTAGTGCAGAACACATCACGTAGAGCGACATCGGATAATTCATTTCGCGCGTGACAGGGAGACGTTCCAAAGATGTGAGATTACTTGTACGAGTAGACCACTCCGCATCAGGTGCGCTGTCGCGTCAAGGGAATCGCTTTATTCTTTTTGCCATAACTTTACGAAATTTTGTAAAAGATATTTTATTTTCACCTTTTACATACCTGAAAATTAGGTTAAAGTTTATTTAATAACAAAATTTCTTTTTGGTTATGATAGTCCTCTTCTTTTTGTGCCGCTTCTCTACGAAGGTTGACGACTCGGAAACTGCTGCACAAAGAAAATAGTATTATATAGTCATCTCTCATATTATAGATTTTAATAATATCCCTTATAATATAAGCATTTATTATAATTTGATTAATCAAAAAAAAAAAATCAAAATATTTATTTATTAATAATAATCCTTTTGTGTGATGATCATCAAATCTATGCCTCTTTTCGGAAAAAATAACTCTTACAATATTTAATTATAGGTATTTTTATACTATAGGTACCTAGTATATATATTTTTTACAAATAGTTTTTTTTTCTAACTAGAATCACGAAGATGGCTAAAAAGCTCTTAATTTCAATAGTATTATACCTAAACGACAACTTTGATATTTTCTCAATAATAAAAGTACCCATAATTTTATTTAGGTAACTGAACTACGAATTATAGCACTCCATTGACAAAGCGTCTCTTTTCTTCAATGGAATAAGCTTTCTTACGGTAAAGGTTTATTCCAACAGAAACCAGGGAGCAATAATTAACATGAGTCCCAAGATGTAGGATGTAGCGTTTTTGAAATATAAAAAGTGTAGGTATACTCTGTGGTATACTATGTAAATATGTTTGATATTTAATGACTTACTTTTCTTTTGAGTCGTTCTTATCATATGATATCATATGATCATACATATCATATATCATATGATTTAACAACTTGTTTAACCGTTTGTTCAAATAAAGTGTTTGAAGGAAGTTGTGGTTGTCACCCTGAGGGGAAATAAATATTTCTATAACATAATTTCAAGTACAGGTACATACATACAAAAATGCATCTAAGTTAAGACAATAAATAAAAACAATTGAGAATCTAAACAGTTATCCATATATAAAATAAAAACATTTTCCAATAGCAAATTCCTCTTAGTCGTATATCTAATTTATATATTTTTTCTTCATATGAACCTTTCCTCGGACGTCAATGAACAAATTAATGAAAAAATGGTTCAAACATTCTAGAGTTTAGCTCTTAGCAACATACATATTTAGCAATTAATTTTTATTTATATATTAATTTATTATTATAATACTTAGTCTCACTCATATCATTCAGACAAATATGCAGATAATAACGTAAGATACATTTATAGCCTCTGTCCATGCAAAAGTTCTAGCTGCTAATGTGAATAAATTTTTTCCGCTCATTGTTTTTCGTTTGCACCATTAAGAGGAAAGTGGTCATAAAACTCGACGACTATTTCGGATTTATGTGCGGACACGGTACAGTCCCCTGTTTTATGTCGAGCCTAATGTGGTCACTTGACACCCAAAATTAGCTGTTTTACAGCTACTAGACCTGCCGAAGGACTCCCTTAGTGTCGATGCAGACATGAAATTTAGTATTTTCTTAATATCCAGTGTAATTAATTAATTTAATAGTAGCAGGGAAGACTTGTGCAACCCAACTAGCGGTAGAACACCGTGAAATAATAGAATTTTATTTTATTAGGTTTGCTCTCAGCTGTGTAGCTGATGCCTATGATGGAGCGAGCTCACCCAGAACCAGCCCAGATTTACTCGAATTTTGAAAGATTTGGGTTATAATATGAGCTCGGAAACACAGACGCCAGCAGGGAGTTCCTTACTTTGGCAGTGCGCATTATATAGGATGTTTTAAAGCGCTTGGTCCGAAAAAGAGGGATTTTGACAAGATGAGGATGATAACCAGCCGGACGTCTGTATGACTGATGGAAGAAAGGGGAAGGCGGTATGAGCTCATATGTTAGCTGTTGTGTTTCTATAAATGAGTAAGTTGTAACGAGTGCCAGCTCACTTATCCTTTATCCTTTATCCTACTGCTCACAAGCTACATAATATGGCATTGCTTGCTTGTTTTAATAGGCGAGAGCATAATAAGAATGCATACATCTGTGAATACTATGAAGGCTTGGTTCCTGTGCTTGTTGCTGTGCTGCTGTTGTATAACCAGAAATTTTAAGATTCCACTTTCTACACAATTGAAAAGGATTTAAATTACCTCAAAGCAGTTTTGCAATCAGAAGTTAAAGTTACTTACCAAGTTTCTATCTTATTACAAGCCAGTTTTGCATAAACCACCCACAAACGAGCTTCAATTATGTTAGTATCGCCACTATCTCCCTGCCAGCCTGTTGAATGGCGATACATTTTCTCTTGGCAACTTTCTACTATAATCCTCACTTTAATAGGACAATGTTGTACAATTCATTAATTATTTTTAATAATTGTTTATTTCAATAATGACAGGGCTCACTATATGTTTAGGAGTCAAAATGTGTGCACCCAATCAAGTGACATAAACCACTTACTTACAAAACAAGTCTTTCTTCCCATCTTGGCACCCACGAATTTATATAATAACTAGCTGGTGCCGCGACTTCATCCGCGTTCTTGATGAAAGGTACCCTATATCCTTTCTGGTGTCCCAGACAACGTGTATGCAAAATTTCATGGTGATCCGTTCAGTAGTTTTTGCGTGAAAGAGTTACAAACATCCATACATCCATACAAACTTTCGCATTTATAATATTAGTACGGATAATTGTTAAGTACAGCGAGTAAGAAATGCAAGAACCCACTTCTTTATCGCGATAGAGGTACAATATGTTAGAATTTATACTCTGAGTTTATCTCCTTTCCTTATTCCTTATATTTAATCCTAACGATAGACAGGTGGCTTACTTGGAACCTTGGAATTCTTGTGTTAATAGACAACTATAACTACCTACCATCAAATGGGCAATCAGCATGTCTGACTATTTTATCATTAATAAATAGACGAATTTTACAAATATTATTTTGATACTACGAAAACCTTTTTAAATAAATTGAATATAATATGTTTCTCTTAAAATGTGTCTATTTAGCTTTATTATTATTAGGTTATTTAGCTAATACTTCGTTGAATTTTATATTTTTGTCTTCAGTTAAATGTTAGCTCGTATTAAAATTTTTTATTTATATTTTATTTAATATTTAAATTAAATGTTATTTTTGAAGTTAAGAAATATATTTAATAATAAATTATGATAAAAATTCACTGAAAGAAATTTACAAGTTGAATTTGCTATAAGTAATTTACATACACTTTTGTGAATTAGAAAAAAATATATTCCGAATATCACATGAATATTTAATGAAATTGCAAATGAATTTAAATAAAAATTGTAGGCGAGGACGGTTCTGGGAGAAATGGTGAGATTAGAAGATAAAAAATGACGTTAACAAACGGCATGTAATGAATCAGGCTTACACTTGTGACATACTGTTAACACAAATGACTCGGTAACATTTTATTAGCGAGGTGAAATAAATGTAAGAAACTTTTTTTCAAATTGCATGTGTTTGTAATTAATTACAATATTTTAATTATTAACTGCATGTACTTCTGAATTTAGGAAGTTATAACAAAAAGTATACATTCAAATACAATTTTTTTATTGTAGTTATTAAAACACTAAAGATACGAAAACACTCCGATAGAAAAATAACCAATGCAAGAAACGTTGTCCACAAAAATGATTGTTTAAGAGAACTATCTCGCAAATTTAAAGGCATAGTTAATGACCAGAGAGGATAAGAAAAGGGGACGCGGACGAAGTCGCGAGCAAAATTCGACAAGTGTGAGCAAACATACATTTTTTTCGTATTGATATTAATGCTCAAGCAAAAGGCTCAGTAATAAATTTTGCTGCGCTCAAGACATTATCGGAAAACACATAAGTAGACTCCAGAAAGGCTACATGCACGCGACATGACGCTATTTGTAAGATTTCACTTGTAGCTTTGCTTGAAGGAAATATTAAAAATTGCTTGAAGGAAAATGTTGGAAGGTTTTCCAACCACTGTATCATTGTGAAGATTAAAGTTAGTGAAAACGAAACACTGCAGCGGCGATTTGTTTAAATATTAGCGTTAATTCAGTGAACGGCCAGATAACCTTTACAAATTGTTCGAGATTAGAACGCCTTCTATGGGAGTTGTTTACTTCTGTCAACTCCGGCGAGCTGAATGCAAAAGAGCTTTGTAAACAAATTGTTTGTGTAAACTTTTAGTAATAAACCTTTAATAATTATGATCCAATTTATTCTCAAACAGCCTCCAGTTTAAATTAAAGTTGCAATGTAAATTTTAGACAATATCATAAAAAATGCTAGAATATTTTAGGAATACAAATATTAAAAAAAAATGTATTTGTTGACCACGATCTTAATATACAAGATACTTCTAATTATTTAATTTAAATCATGCTGGATAGGTTTTGAGGTCTGTTTTGGTTGTGAGGCACAAATTTTTTTTTTCAAAAAAAAATGTTCCATAATCTTTGACGAACATCTAATAATAATCTATACACGTCTTAAGTGACGATAAAACCGTAATACCGTACTAATATTATAAATACGGAAGTTTGTATGGATGTATGGTTGGATGGATGTATGGATGTTTGTAACTCTTTCACGCAAAAACTCCTATACCGATCACCATGAAATTTTGCATACACGTTGTCTGGGACACCAGAAAGGACATACCTTCATCCAGAACGCGGACGAAGTCGCGGGCACCAGCTAGTTTTAAAATTATGTATAACAGGCAGACAGGCACCAGCCTGTCGAGATTCATAGAGTAGAGTAGATGTAGAGTAGATTCATAGTTAGTTATTTATATTAATAACAATTTTGTATTTAAAATAGATTTTAATATAGCAACTTGGTAAAACTCCTAAAACTCCTCTAAATAACAGTCAAAACGAACAGGAAATAAATAACAGCAACTATTATGAGTTATCTTTCTGCATATCGGAAGGAACAGCAATCGATTACTATTAATAACGCTCTTAATGGAGACAAATCGAGTCCCAATTCGGATATTCGGTAATCGATGACCGAAGTTACAGCAAATAGCTTGTTTTGGAACGTAAATGTTGCGTCTAACAGACATTAAAGACTTGACGGAGCAACAACGACATATTTGCTCGCAACTTAGTGAAACGATGATAAATCGGCTCACCCGGTTTATTGTAAAGTCATTATTGTTATTATATTTGACTTATAAAACATAAAATTTAGCATTTCTGATGTTATATTGGTGTAAGTCATAAAAATAGGTGTTTATGTGAGCAGAACATATCTGTTATGCAGCATATGGACGCTGATAACCTGTTGGCTGGACTGATAACTTCAAGAGCATGGACAGCAGTTGGACGAAAAAGGCGGAAAACATAGTGTAATAGGGTTCAGTAAATGATTTATTTTCTACAGTGAAATCTTAACAGGTCAAGGACTAATGATACTCGTAACTAATGCTAAGAATATAGATATCGAAACTTAAGATATTGTTCTTAGTTTGAAAAAAATATAAGTTCAAAAAAAGAATGTGCAATAAAATAAAAATAAATAATGTATATTTTTACTGCTCAATAGTAAATTTATAAATAAAACACTTAAAACTAGCTTCAATAGCAAAAATATTTCCATAACTCGCAGATTAAACTTTATGAAAGTTTTGGAGACAAGCATAATACATGTAGACACCTTTTTTATATCAGTGATAAATATCAAGTGTTTCTTAAGTCCAAGAACCTTCTAGAACATTCACTTTTATTACGAATACTTATAGAAACAATACAACGGCGAAATAATGGAAGCGAGAAAAACGTTTCCCTTTTCTTTGATGTCGATACTAGATTCGTTCTTATAGTTTTGTATAAAATGTTATTGGTTTAGCTTTGAGATTTTCGTCCTGATACGTTATTCATGTAAGAAGTGTGGGGTGAAAATCTATCACAACGATTTCCTGTGAAAGGATGTCAAATGGCATACATATGAAATTGGAATCACAGTTATGTACTTCATTTTATATGTAATCAGAGGGCGTAGTGCGAGTTTTACTCTATCAAACTCATCGAACGCGTAAACGTCAATTTGTATGGGCCTGAAGCAGTGCTACACATTAGTCACCAGGTGGCGCTCCTTATATTTACGCGTAAGCATTGCAGGTGGCCCATACAAATTGACATTTATGCGTTCGACGCGTTTGATAGAGTAAAACTCGCACTAGGTCCTCAGAAAGAAATTTTTCTTGTCGTTAACCAAATAAGCTGAAAAAAATATGCGCTGTCTATCTCGATAAAATTAACAATCCCCGCCGCTATTTACCTACTTAAAACTCCTCTAATATAGAATGGCTTAATGTTATCAGGTGACCATATTATCAACTAAACATTGCGTGAACGAATAGTATACTTAAATATACATGGACATACATTTATAGAGATATGAGTCAAGTCGCGTGAGCCGGCGTTTAGTATTTTACCTATTATTTCAATAGTAAGGTAACTGCAAAGTAAAAGGTATACAGTCTGTTACGTTAAGGTATTAAATAAAAATTTTAAACTGTATGATAAAAATATTCTTATTTCTTGCTATATGTACTTTATTGGAGGTTGATAGTTTCTTTATAGGAAAATATAGGTAATTTATACGTTTCACACTCGAAGTTAAATGCCTAAACAGCCTAAAATGCAAATAGTTGTACTAAATCTTACAAATTGCTCTATGGACACAAAATTTTATAATAAAAAAATACCGTACAGATACGGTTCGTGTACGTTTTTATTATAATTATATAGGTATAGATATAATAAATATAAGTACCTATCCACTCAAATATCTCAGACTACAATTACTAAAACTATTTCTGTATACACAAAGAATTTCAACCTAAAGAAATAACAATAAATCCAGCCCTTTGGACGGACAGTACTTCTACCTAACTTACATGAATATTTTTTCTCTTCTATATAAAATTGTTGCCTTGAAATTCTCGAGGATCTTATTTGAATGCCAGTCTCGTAAAGGGTTGAAGGACCCTTGGGAAGTATAGCGCAGCGGTTATACCCTACCGTGGAGTTCGGAGTTCGAAGTGTGAAATGATTTCTTATTGTGCATTGAGATTGGAGAGCGGATTCTATTTGAAGCATCTTCAGTTCAACTAAACAGATCTATTGGCACACTAGTTGAAATCAAAGAAATAGGATGTATGATGAAATGTAACATAATGTTTGTTCAAATTTTAGAAAACTACTTATATAGTATATATAGTTTTGCCTATATATATAGTTGTGCCATGTTGAATTTAGCAGCCTGTCTGGCGACTGTAACCACTTCCTTCCTGTGCTGTTGTGTTTTATAAATATATGTCTTTTTTCTTGTCTTTGAATTTGACTGAACCATTTATATTACAGCTATATGTACAATCTTATTAGATTTACTTAATACATTTTTAATCTTAGCTATTTTAATTCAAAAAATTAAACTCTATAACGTGTATTATTAAATAAAAACTAATTTCACACTCAATACAAAATTTAATGCTTTCAGTATATAAAATATATCCGTGTCTGTCGAACATAACCATAACCACCAAACGTTTTCGAACAATTATGTCGTCAAAATAAACGCAAGCTCGTGCGAGCAAATCCATTCGTATTATGACCCCGTGATGACACCCACTTTATGAAGTGTAACCGCAATGATTCGCTGTATTCATTGCGAGGACGAATGGGCCTCATAAAGAGGAATGAGGAAAAAGTGATGCCCACAATCACACCGTCTTTCCACGAGCGAGCAAACGATATTTCATTGTAACCGTTGTATATATCATGTCTCTGCTGTATTTAGAATAGCTCACACAGTCAACAAGAGTAGTAGATAAACTTCGTGATTCCCGAAGGAAATACGCTCTCCAGTAAGTGTCGGCCACCGTGAAAGTACAAAGTTAAATTCTAAGTTTTTCCCATACAACTTAAGTCACTGTCAAAACATAATTGTTTTAAATTTAAACGGTTTTGTGATAACGGTATATTGATAACTTCTACCAATATACTTGTGGGTCCAGAGGGTTCCGAAAATTCGAGTTTTTTAACCAGAGACAAGGTAAATTTAGAAAAAGAGAAATTTCTAGACGTGTTCAGCGTTCTATTATATTGTCAAAAAATACTAAATATTTAGAATTTGTACGCGATTTATAAATTATAACTTATAGATGAGTATGATATTGGAAAATATTGTAAATTACTAAAAAGTTTTATGAAAAACCTTTTCAGTAATTTATGTGCGAATAAGTAAAAACCAACCCACAAACTTTCGCCTTTGTACTATTTTGCCTTTGCCTTTGTATTTAGTATTAGGCTTATTAGATAGATTTAGATTGATGAGTAAATTATTAACAATAGTAGGCTTCCAAGTGCAAATCTTAACCCTTTCTCCGCCGATTCTTCTATTAACAAAAAAAATAACTAATACAATAATTAATTATTATTGAGCATTATCCTTGTCAATGGACATGGCATATGGCAATGGCAATGGCATATACTTATTCCTAGGCTAATAGCCCTGGGTAACTCTCTTTGCCTTCTTTGTAACCCACTGACTGGCTTACAATCTCAGCAATGTTTGCCAGCACAGGTAAAAGGAAAAAATATTTTAAAAGTTATTGATTTTAAAAGTAAGCTATTGATATTCATGAATTTAATATTCATGAAGATAACTACTGCTATTGTATTGCAATGTGGTGTACGTTGTAATACACGACTGTTTTACCTAGAATTGATGGTTTACAAGCACGAAATTGGACGTTCAGGAGAATCGATCTTCTCTTTCTGGACAGTGAAGGATTGTACATCTCCTATCTCACTCTGTGTACCTAATTTTATAGGTGTAAGTACCTAAGTTATTGCAATCACTTTTATAATTGTCTTGACAATATTTACATTCCATCAGATAACTTATTAAAGTGGTTTTTTTTATTATTATAAAGCGCGTTTAGTTATATTGACGCCGACTTGGTGGTAAGTGGCCACCGTTACCGATAACACGAAATACAATTTATTTATAAATAATAAACCATTGGTATTGGTATAGGTATTATCATATAAAGAGGTAAAATTTGTATATTTGCTTGTATCTGAAACTATTAAATGTTCAATGTAGCACGTAAGTACCTATAATTAGGTCAAAGGCACTGTATATTATCTAATTAGACTTATCCAATCCGTTTTGTAAGATTTTTAAAATTGTTATGATCATTTGAGTGCATGAAAAAGTTTCACCTTCACAAATAATTAATAGAAATTTCACGCCCACCGTTCAGTTCAGCGCAGGGGAGCTAACAAAGATTAATGACTTACCAATCCACCGTCAGTATACTGACAGCACGCAGCGGATTATTCAAGCGCTGGCAGCCGCTAATTTATAGAAAAATAAATACTCTTCAAGCTTTTAACTGAAATTTTTTTTACTACAATTTCGTATTGGTACAAAAGGTTTATTTGATTCCTTGCGCATATTGCTCGTGGGTATTAAAAACAATTTCCTAATGGATTCTTAGGGTTGATTGAAAAGGATTCTTAGGAAAAAGTAGGTAAGGCATCATGGGGTAGCGACGGCCTATGAAAGAGATAAATTTAAAATATGTTTGGTGTATTAAAATAATATTTTCTCTAAACAAAAATAAATATTAACAAAATATAAAGCCGAATTTAAATATAAGTGTCATTTACTATCTGTGCCCAGAGGTTTCGCTCATTTTGAAATATGACATTAAAACCTTATACGAGTAAAAATACTTAGTAAGTCGATTTTATAAAAACAGTCCAGTGAAACGGTGTTTAGCAGTTAGATATACCTTCTAGCAAACTCAGAAGGCGATGTCCTGTCCAAATCCGAATAAAATTACCTATTAACCAGGAACCCTTCGTGACATAGCTTATTCCACTGTTGCTAGCAAGGGCTCCCCAAAGATTCCTAGTTTTCCCATAAATCCAGGTTTCTATACAATAAATTTAAGTCATAGATGCAGAGATGATAGATGCCTGAACGGGATTCGACCCAGCGTTTACCTACAACAATATTTGCAGTCTTTCCACTGGGCTACAGGGCTGTCATTGCTTTTACAAAAAAATAGCATAATACATAAGTCCATACAATAAAGCATTCAATGTTTTTGTAAACATTTAGTTGAATTCCTCAGATATTATTTTTTCACTAAAAGCGATACTTTTATTAATAGTTACCATAATAAAATATTAAAATAACATTTTGTGACCCATTTAATTATTATACTGTCATTAATTAGTACGTACTGAGTTAAAGAGATGCTAATTAGAGAAAGAACTAGTTTGCTTGACAAAGAAGTAGCGAGATACCTTTGAAAGTAGATCGTAATTAAAAGATGGGTTGACTTTGTAAGTTGAAATAATGTGTATTATATTATACTAAAAGTAATAACTAACGGGAAAGCACATTTCTTCAAATTCTATAAATAAAATAAGAATAGGCGGTAAGCCTTTGTTCATATGTACAAAGGCGTATAATAATGCGTAGTATCATTTTCGTTACGAGAGAATCAGGGCGTGTGATTGGCTATCAAAGGAGAAAAACAGACTTCATCTTTTCGCATTTATTAATCAGCACTGATAAATAACTCCAAGAGTGCCGTACCTAATGTTTCGGTGAGTGGTTATATAGAGATACCAGAAGAAAATCCTCAATCCTTATCCGTTATTTCATTATACGTTAATCTATTTAGATTTTACTGAGAGATTACTGAGATTATAGTTCTGCTTCAGCAAAAAAAATATAAATAACAAAAATGGCACTTAGAAGAAATATAACTAATCACTATTAAATAAATTAGTAACTTTCTATGTTAAAGATGGCAGGTAGGCTGATAGGCAAGTCAGGCAATGATGGTATCAAGAGAATGCGAGTGTGGCGCTTGAATCAGATAGAATAAAATGTGCAAAAGTAAACAATGAACATTGACATCCTTTATCACTTGTTGATCAAAACATTTAATTAAAGTTTTTGATAGATAGAGCTTACCCACTTTATGCAAGCAATGTAATAGGGGTGGCGATTCAAAAGTTGACCTTGATAGGGCAATAGATAGGAGAACAAGGAAATTCTGACATCCCTGACTAGCTCGCTGAGATATAGGTAATGCTTGCAAACTGTTATTGAAAGATGTTCTTCTGTGAAGGAAAGGCTGCTAGGTACCATCAGACTAAGTATCAAGTTTATGACAATGGGATGCAGTGTACCCTGGCCCTGCTGCTATAATTTCTAGACATTATAGCAGCTATTATAAGTATTAAACAAATAATATATTAAATTTTCAACGTTCACGAATTTCTCTCATACAATTTCAATCGCAGATAATAATTTTCTGAACAGTTAAAAATAAAATTCACAGTAGAACGAATCCAAATTCATTTTGCTGTCGTCATCGTAAATTACCATTTGGAACCGGTTGAAACTCGGCACTAACCAGAGAAATTTACTTTACGAAAGGCCTCGTAGCACAGGAAAGAGACGTGACAGGAATAAGCTGAAATAAAATAAGGGCCAGTCACTGATTCCGAAGGCTTACAGTAAATTTCCACCTTCACTTATGGCCTGAAGCATAGTTCAACGAATCACAGAAGGAATAGTCCACTGATATTAGTAAAAAAAATTGTAATCTTTCTGTATAAAATTTATTACCATACCAGTTGTACTCCGGTTTCGCATGGAGTTGGAATTTTCAAAAACCTTTTCTTAGCGGATGCTTACGTTGTAAAATAAATGTACTTATGTTCAAATTTCAGCTTTCTAGACTTAGTATTTTCTGAGCGTTAATAGTCAGTCAGGATAAACGATTTTGATTTGGCCTATGGTGGAGCGAGCTCACTTGAACTTTGAAAAGATTTGAGTTATATAAATTATTATATTATATTAAACTACTGCGTTTTTCTTATGTGGTGACCCAAATACATTCACGTAATTGGGAAAATCGTGATGTAACTCTGAAGTTGGACCAATCAGCAATTAAAGTTGCATTGAGAAATCTGTTAATCCATTGAATAAATTAAAATTGTATTTATAAAAAAAATCATAATTGTGTCAGTAAAATTATGACTCATTGTAAAACAAAAATTTAATATTCATAATATTTAAGTGATTAAATATTATGTAACCATTTCTTTACTCACATAATTCAGTGCCTTTTACATAAGTTGAACTAATGCGTGGATGGATTTCCTCGCGTTATGACTAAATTTCATATTAAATTAGGTTTATATCTAAAAATCAGTCGAGTTAGCAGAATTACTATAATTTCATATTTAACCGAAGTATATTTTCCCATTTATCCGTCACGACTTCGTTTAGAAGTAAAATTCAATAGAATAAAATAGAAGCTCTGCCACTACTTACCAGATCCAGAACAAAACCAACTATGAAAAGTTAAATTACAAAGTTGACGATAAAACAACTAGTCACTAGAACTAAAAACTAAAAAACTAAAAACAACTAGAACTAAAAACTAGTCAATCTAAAACTTAGAGTCAAATAGTGCTCAAATATAAAGTTTAGGCCTCTATAGCACGTGGACTTGCGTTGTTAGATACTCGTCTCGTGATCGGTGATTCCTTGCAGCACTAGTAGGCTTTTTTTTATTTATTACTAGCTGACCCAGCAAACGTTGTTTTGCCAAAAAAATAAAAAATAAAAATTTGGGGTGGACCACCCTTAACATTTAGGGGTATGAAAAATAGACGTTGGTCGATTCTCAGATCTACCTGATAAATACACAAAATTTCATCAAAATCGGTCCAGCCGTTTCGGAGGAGTTTGGCAACAAACACTGCGACACGAGAATTTTGTATATTAGATTGAATCTTAAAACAATATCATACTATAATTATGATGATATATACTATGTATATGGTAATACTGTGGTATTACAGTATATTATAATGTGGGAGCAACTGGGTTAACCCAAATATAATTACTGGTAATAAATCAATTACGCAAGCATGTATTGTGACCGTAAAGCCTTCGATTAGTTAAGTTATTGAATATATGTAGTTCACCTCAATGCACTCGCAGATAGAGTGTATGATATTTTTTTACCAAATCAGCAATAGGAGCATTATTACATTTAATTTTGTATAAATAAAAATATGATTTGTTTCAGACATTCGATTATTATTAAATATGTTTTAAAGTGACATTATTAGTTACTTGAAGTTACTTAGTTTATTGACGATTACATTGTTGTTTAGTGTTTCATTATTGTTAGTTATTTGTTGAAATTCCTAAGTCAGAGTAACGTCATCCTCTCTTATATTTTAGATTTTCGATACCTAACCGTTTAGAATCTAACGGAAAATCTAACTTAGATCAATTGAACATTTTCATGCAATGTCTCTTACTTAGTTTAGGGTCTTTAGGTATTCTATGTTATATAATATTTAGTACAGTATACCTGGTCATTTATGACCAGAAAACTCGCAACTTGCCAACACGCTATGGAAAGAAGTATGCTGAATGTCAAGAAATCAGACAGACTGAAAAACCGTGTCATCAGAAACACAACAAAAGCCATAGATGTAATACTGAAAATTAAAAGACTCAAATGGAGATGGGCTGGGCACACGATAAGAGGTCATGATAAATGGAGCAAGAAAGTGACAAGATGGTATCCGAGAGAAGGTAAAAGGAAGAGAGGTAGACCACAGAAAAGGTGGGATGATGATATCAGAGAAGTGGCAGGAGTGATGTGGAACAGAGTGGCTCAGGAAAGATCAGAATGGAAAAGGTTGGAGGAGGCCTTTGCCGATTGGCAAACAGATCTTCAGAAAACAAGCAAGAAACAAATACTAGCATAAGTTTTTATTTTATATTTTTTAGTTGTAATAAAATATTGTTATTAGGTTAAGTTGATCTGATTAAAGGCTATTATTATATTATTATTATTACAGTATACCTATATGATACACGTAGGTATATTTACCAGTGATCTTAGTACCAGCTCTGTTTAGTTTGGGGCTATGTGTGAGACGTACAAAAAAAGCTCGAAGGCTTCGTACCCAGGATACCTTTAGTTGCTTGTATATTTTTGTAAAGGACCCTTCGAGAGTCAACAATAAACCTAGCTCCTCTGATGCGAATTCTTCCAAATGGGCAAGTACGACGGCAAATTGTCTCAGAACGCACGTCAATCTAGAAGGATTTATTTGTCAGTGTCGAGACAATTTGCCTTTTATTTGTTATAACAATTTTTTCCTTCTCACATTTGACGGAATCAGGCGTGTGTTCATTTAGCGTGACAAATAATGTTTTCAAATGAATTTTCTTGTCATTCGTTTCGCTAAATTTATTTAGTACTTAACACTAGGTACACAATGTAATTTTATTTATAAAAAATTTTATTTATACATTATAAAGTGAATAGTCATAGTAATTTACAGCCATTGTAGGTTGCAATTAATTTAGTGTATTGGAGATCCAAGATATTCTCTATTAATATATAGGACAGACATCCTAGGCACAGACTAAAATAAATTGTAATGTATTAATAGCAGACCCGGCAAACGTTGTTTTATAATTTATAAATAAATATAAAAATTTTGGGGTGGGCCACCCTTATCACTTGGAGGTATACAAAATAGTTTACGACCTATTCACAAACCATAGATTAATGTTTGGTTTCGCTGCATTCGACTAGATACCGCAACTAGATACCAGAGACGGGTTGCAGTCACTGACCTGTAATATATATACCACTGGACAGGATGCTGTCAAATTATTTTTATGCCTATTCGAAAAACGCCATTTTGGCGCTGTAGGCTATAGTGACTATGGAGCGACATTAATTGGAACTAAAATTCCGACATCCGTATATGGAATAAAAATACGCAAATGTCAAAATTAGTTCTGATTACTTCCGAGGGCGGCGTTTCAAAATGGTACACGAAATTATCTGTCATTTGTATGAGACCTGTCCAGTGGTATAATTATATTACAGGTCAGTGGTTGCAGTATACAACACAGTAGTTTGTTTACAAGAATATACTTGTACATTTTTCCCGCAAAGATGATTTGATCTGAGATTTTCTATTAGGCAAACAACTAACGTAATTCCGAATGCTATACATTCAATGTAGTTCCAGCAATCAATTTAGCGAATCGATGTATGCTCGGCGTCTAACCAAATTATCTATAGATATACTGTCAGATGGTATACTTGTGGTATACCCTTTGTTCGGAAAGAATTATATTACTGCTCGGCATTATGCTGTCTGATGCATAATTATTTTGATCATTCACCTTTGATTATATTTTCCTCATTAACTTTCCCTCATTAGTAAAAAAGGGTTAACATTTAATATTAACAGTGAAAATAATGTTCATAATTATCGTAAGTATATTATTATTAGTTTAATTAAAAAGAATTTCATCTTGTTATAAGTTTTTTAAAGGATATAATTTAGACATTAGGTTATCCTTTTTTTTGACAAATTATAAAACAAAGTACCCCGCCGCGTTTCTCCGTATGTATGGCTGTATGCATAGATAAATAATTGGTCTCGCTGCGCTCGACAGACTACTGAGGCCCTAGCCAAGAGCAAACGTACAGGTAGTCATAAACGCTACGCTCAGGCTACGCTACGTTTGGGAGAAAGCTTTGTGATTCGTCAAAATTTTATGTGGGCGTTACAACAACCAATCGCCGCCGGGCTATATTTTTTGACGTTTCGTAAGTACGCAAAGGGAGCGTTTGCATTGGTATGCTCTTGCCTAGGGCCCTTGGACCGATTTTGACAAATTCTTTCACTGTTGGGAAGCTATTATCAGCGAGTAACATAGGCTATATTTTATAAAGTTACGCGGACGAAGTCGCGTGCAACAGCTATATATTATATTTTTCCATCTTGTAATACTATAATATGTAAAAATGGGCGCTTTGATTTGTTTTATTCACTCGACGATTCTGCAAGTGACATCACACATTTTAACGCTAATGCAGCCGGTGCCAGATATTCTAGTCTCATAGCTACGTAAGATTTATTTGTGCATCGGAAAAGTTCCCAGAACTAAAATGAAAGAACTTTTCTTCCGTTCCTTACTGCGTCGGGTGACAGTAGCTGAAACAAATGGCCGACATTACTCCACATTAGCTTTGCTGCAGGTGTCTTTCTGCTGATTGTACAGTTCCTTTATATTTGACATACTTTCTCTTTCAGCTTATATACTCTACATAATATGTGTCTCCACTATTAGGAACTGCCTCCCCATAATATGTAGTGTTAAGCAATCACAGTGGGCATACGTGTTAGCGCATGCCCACTGCAGATTGTCAAGACTTCACAAGTCTCCCTGGGGTCTTAGTCAAATTAACATTTCAAAAACGATAACGAAGTTCGAAAGAATAAAATGTATGGGATGTATCACGTGATTTAGCGAAGGCATATGTCAATCCCATACATTTTATTGTTTTCGAACTTTGTTATAATTTCGTTATCGTTATAAATTGTTACTTTATTTTATAGCCCTGTTTCGGTAGCCGTCTCAACACGTGGTCATTTGTTTACTCGATTTTCACCGTATAAACTTTTTCTACTCTAATAATTATTTATTTATTTATTAATTTATGAGCCATTTTCCTCTAAAGATTTAAAAAAATATCCGTTAGGGGAAGCACCGGTGGGGAGAGTATATCATGTTTTAAATTCATCTATGTGTCAATACAAAAATGTACTGAAATAAAATGGAATTAACGGAAGATGGTGTATCTAAGAAAAAGGGGCGCGGAGGAAGTCGCGAGAAAAAGCTAGTTGACTATAAATCACACCCCTTCATACAGTCTAATACGAATACGAAAAGAATATTCTTGTCTTGCTATTGCATCGGCATAAAATTGGTTCGATATTTATTATCAAACTTTTGTGTTAATGTAATTTTTTGTTTAATCTAGTTAATTATTAACGCGTGTATATCAAACACCATTAATCTTCTATACATTATCACGATAAGTGCTTACTAAATTGCCAAATGTAATTATCATACAGTGTAATTATAGTATTACATATTGATCAATCAATTTGCTAGATAATTTGAATTGAAATTTTAATCGTTAGGAATTTGGTAACGAATAATCGTTGAAATTTATTTGAAACTAGTATTTGCCCGTGACTTTGTCCGGGCCCGATCGCCACCAAACTTTACAGGAAGACCCGCTGCACTAATCTGAAGATTGTCTGAAAGTTTCATCAAAATCGATTCAGCGGTTTTGGAGTATATAGGAGACATACATACACACATCGCCTTTTATGTACATACTAGCTGCTGCCCGCGACTTCGCCCGCGTCACTTTGTAAATTATATACTAAAACCTTATATACTACAAGCTTTAACAAAACTATTAAGAATTTAGAACCTTAGATTTTGTGTTTAAATTTATCATGCGCCTAATAGAAAGAGCAAAGACGTGCCGGCACATTTTAAGGCGTACTTTTGTCAATTACGAGATGAAAACATAATAACATAATAAAAAAAATAGTAGTCATGGCAACCAAATCTCTAACATAGTAAAATAATTCCACTATTTGTCCAATTCGAAATATAAGGCAAAGGCAAGGCAATAGTTAATTAAGTATAGCACTGTATACTTAATTAACCGATATTTATATAATTAATAATTATTTTTATTGCGATAATAATATAATAATTAACACACCAAACACACACGGAAGGTAAAATATATTATGAAATTACTTCAATGAAATTTATAATCTAAATTATAAATTTTTAATTCATTCCTTGATCAAGAAGTATTATTGAGTATAACTATTGTAAAATATATTGATAATTATTTATTATTGTTGCGTCTTGATCTTGATAATTTCAATAATTGACCATACAAAAGACCAAAATTTACAAAAGCCAGATATTATTACAATCAGCTTCTTGATGAAATCTTCAAAATTTATAGCGCAACCTTTAAACTCATACTTAAGTAGTCTTCAATCTATTAAAGTAATCTAACAAAGCAATTTACTTTTTAAGACTTTTTAAAAGTTACTTACTTTCATCACCACTTCCTCTTAACACTGTGGCGGAATATAATTACTGGATGATTCTACGACAAACTGGTCGCTTCGTAATTAATTTAATTTTGATATTAATTTGTCGCACGTCATTAAAATTCAACGACAAGAGGGCCCAAAAATAATAAACGATAATTAAGCGATCATTGAAAAAGTTGTCTTGTACAATTTTGTAAGTATAAAAAAGGTATAAAGGGTATTTATAAAAAAAATATGTAATATTTAAATTAAATGTTTTAAATAATAAGCTACAAATTATACACAAAATACAGGTCTAAATACGTATTTAGGCGACGGTAACCACTTACCATCAATGCAAGTGTACATACCGTTAAAAATAAAAAAAGAAAAGAATTTTAAGGAAATGAATAATTTCAGTAATTTAATTAGTTTTTTTCTTTACTTTAGGATTTAAATATCAAATGGTAAATTTATGTCAAAAATGCAATAAATATTCGATTGTAGCGTTTTGATGGCTTCCCTTACGGAATACAAAAATGTAGTGAAATCTTTATCAAATATTCAAGGACCGGACAGTTTAAGGCTATGGCCGACGCAAAATTTCAAATTTTCAATGACGATTTTTCAATAGTTATACATGTATTTGCTTCAAAAAAAATATATATTGTAGGTCAAACTTTCATCTTGTCATTTTAACAATATCAAAATAATTAGGCAATTAGATATTTAAAAAAAAAAATTTTTTGTAAGCAAGGTGTGTTCAGTTTTCAATCGACCTTTCTGGGGCAATTATCACGCGATTCAATCCATTCTTTTTTTATTAAATAGGTATCAATGATTTCAAGTCAATTTAGTAATATCAGATTTTTAAGTATAAAGGGACTACAATAAAATTCAAATATCATGATTTTATCGAGCATATTGTGCGCGATGGGGCGTGCCAGTCAGTCTGCGCTCTGCAGTAGCGCCGGTCGGACGTGGACTCTGTGTTTATTTGTTTCATGCTAGTTTCGTGCAATAAACATAGTTAAAAAGAACTATTAAAGAGAGAAGGGGACTTAGTTTACATTTGTCTATATTGTGAGAATCAAGTATTCGTAATTTAAATATGTTAAAACGTTATTAATATAGTAAACATGTTTTGATAAGTTTCACTACCATAGATCTTAATAAAATTGTGTTGGTTAGATAAGACCTATCATATTATTATTGTGCATACTATGATAGTAAACAAAATGATTATAATATGACATTTCTAATCTAATGTTTCTAATATAACATTTTATTATAATTTTATAGTTACGTCACACATCAAACTAAATATGAAGGCATAAGAAAGCAGCCTTCAAAAAGGTAGAAAATACCTACTTTTTAGTATAAATTACTGTATTAGAAATCAATAACATTTACAATAATTAACAAAAATGGAATATCATATTCAGGGTTCGCAAAAATGTGATATTTATAATAAATATCAAAATATCCGATATTTGATATATTATAAATACGATAAGAAAAAGAAGCAATTTCATTCTGTTAGTAGTTTAAACGATCAAAATGGTAAGGTAAAATAATAAAATACGAATTTCCTACACGGTGACGTTCCGGATTTTTTTAAATGTCATTTGAATTTTGAAGTTTCAAATTTTGGTGCATTCCCAGTAGTTCGGTTGACAGTTCGGTTGACCGAACTAGTAAGACTTTTTTTTCCCAGTACTTCGGTCGAACAAATCAACCGATGTAGTGAGACTATTTTCTTTTATTCCGGTTGTAAATTCAATTATGCAGCCAGCATATTTGGGACTCCGAAGCTTATGTATACTACACACATGACTTTTTTACTGAGGGACTTATAATAAATATACCTAATATTAGAAATAAAATTCAAAAAATCACCTAATTTTTCTTAAGGAATGTGACAAAAAGTTTCAAATCAAATATATATATAAACTAAATTAACTTTTCATAACATATATTTATTTATGGAACACTATAGCATAAATTTTCACTCGAGTGACTATTGTGGTTTATTTTTTAGTATACTTTTATTCTACACAATTCTTTATCACATTATTCATTTCATTATATATTCGCAGTGAAAGTGAATATATACACATAATTACTCAGCTGGACGCCAAATTTCAACTTCATAAAAATATAAAAACTTTGGCCGCATCTATTTGTTATACTCAATATAAGTCTATGGTAAGGACGCTTGCGGAGCGCGGGGCGAAATAGCTGTAATTCCCGCCTGTAGGCGTGGCCAGCCAGCCCGAAAAACGATTTTATTTTTGCATATGCCATAGGCTTAACATAGTGAGAGCACTTCGACCGAGTTTCAATACCCGTATGAACAGATACGAGGAGCGTATTGGTTCAGACACGAGTGGTGCCTCGTACACAATTCTACTGATGCATGGAAATGCCTTTTGAATATAATATGCTGTTGCATGCGACTTCGTTCGCGTTACTTTATAAAATTTAGTCTATGTTAATCGTTGATAATATAGCTTCCTAACAGTGAAAGAATTTTTCAAATCCAGTTTCCAGTAGTTTTCAGTCCAGTAGTTTCGGAGCCTATTCGATTCATACAAACAAACAATCAAATCTTTCCTATTTATAATATTAGTATAGATAGCATATGATACTCACTGACAATGTAGCTTTCTATATGTGATAGAATTTTTAAAATAGGCCAAAATATGAGCAAAAATGTCTGGCCTATTGTATAAAACAAAAACAAAACATATAGCCCTTTTCAAAGTTCTAATCTTTCTAAAGCTCGCTCCATCATAGGCCTTATCTTCTAGCCAAGAGCAAACTCTAATAAAAAAAAGACCCAAGTGTCTTTCAATAAAAACTTTCTTTAGAAAGACGTAGAAAGTAAAGTTACTAATAATGATGGCTATGAGTTTTTATCCACGTAAAATTTCCAATGTTCTATTGGACCACGTTATAGCAATATGTATGGTAATCGTCATTTCGCAGTTCACATCGGCTGTGGTAAGGCAATTGAATAAGATTTTATTTTTATTGTTTCTCTGTGGTTCAGCCGTTTCGACCACTCACGCTTCCAAATAGCTTTCCGAGCTTTTATTGTACAAATTCATATGGGTAACACCTTTAAGAACGAACTTGCCATTTTCTTGGTTTATAAATTGATGCTAAATTCTATTACCGACGGTTTTTTTAAAAGAATTTATCGTGGAACTTGTTGTGAAAACCAGAATTTTTATTTTTTAAAATAAAGAAATTTTTGGAAAAATATATAATAATTATAAATAATATTATTCTCAAATGATAAAATTTACTCTGAAAAATTATACATCTCCAAAGACTTAATATTTTCATATTTCAATAAACACAATATTTCAATTCAACACACATAGAAAAAAAGCAAAATTAATAATTAATAAAATTAATAATTCCGGTCCAGTAGTTTCGGAGCCTATTCAATTCAAACAAACAAACAAATCTTTCCTCTTTCTAATATTAGTGTAGATATATTTTCTTTTTCAACGCCGACCAAGTCCGGCCGCATTCTATTTTTATTCTTCTATTCTTATAGAATGTACTAACGCTTTATTGGTTGTGAATAATGTTGATCGCCAAACTCAATAGTTACCTTCCCGCAGCGTTCGGTAATAGCTTCCCTCAATACACCACAAAGGGACAATATTTGCTCCCTTTATATTGTATGTAAATGTAGAGAGACCGAAGCCTCACAGTACCTATACGTTTAGGCGTCTATGGCAATCTCATTAGATTTCCCTTTCAAATTATTCCGTATTACTTTTTATTAAGATCCTTTGTGATCCCGTCGCGGTCCTTAAGAAAATTAGATGGAATTATAATGATCCCCAGATCTCATTAAAAATTTAGCGAAACACTTAAAAACTCAGCAAAGACATCGCTAATAAAACCACAGTGCAGAACCGTAAAGATAACTTGGTTATCTGTGAGGCAGAACATAAAACGGGGATGCAAGTCATTTTAAATCTATTTCAAAGTTGACTGCCGCTCAGGGGACTATAACGAAGAATGAGCTCGTATTAACGACACGTAAATTCTACACATTTATGTTAAATATTTTGAGTTATACTTTATTATATTATATTCGCTCGCTCCATCTTAGGCCTCATCCTTGCCACATGTCTGGTTGTTGGCCAAGAGCAAACCCATCTCTTATAAAAAAAAATAACTGACTGAGGAATATATGAACAATTATTTTTAAAATTTATTATGACTTTCCTAAATCATATTCTACCTAAATGTACCTAATAATAATATTATTACCTAAATTACCTAAAATGCGAAAGTATGTTTGGATGTTTGTTACTCAACCACGCAAAAACGGCTCAACAGATTTGGATGAAATTTGGCACACATATAGTTTATAATCTGGATTAACATATAGGATACTTTTATTTTGGAAAAATGTTAGGTTTCTGTGGGATTTCTGTGGGAAAAACAAACTAAGTACAGCGCGTACAAAGTTGCGAGAACAGCTAGTAATACTAGTAAATAAGTTAAACTATGCAAATCATATCTTTTGCACTGGGTGAGAAGTTATAAAATAGCAAAAGTGTTTTAGGTTTTAGAGATAATTTAAAAATTAAAATGTTACTCTAAATTAGTGAGTTTATTGTAACAAATTATAGTATAATAGACTATGTTTTATAGAATATCATATGATATAGTTCGTAACGAAGAATGCGTCCATATTACTTAGTTTTATACTTAACTTAAAATTTCACACAATCAAAGAATAAAAACATTTTTTCATATTATCTAAAATAACAAGAAAATAAAAAAAACATATATTTGAAGAGTCAATAAATATACTTATTATTATGTTAACGAAAATCCGTTGCGAATTTGAGCGTTACACTTTGAGAGTAACACCTAGATCACCGGCTGATAGTGGAGGGACGGCAATGATAAAATTGAATCAAATTTCGCGGGTGGATACATCTATCTACGTTGCCTTCAAAACCGAATAATAAATTAAATTCATTCATATTAAGTATATATATTTTAATGAAAATTTTGTTTTGCGTACGTTTTAAGAAAATACAATTTTATTAAAACAACAAGTACTTACTCATTAATTAATAAGTAAACTAAATCGTAACTAAAAATAAAATAAGTAAACTAAGACTTCCGTTATTTACTTCTTATATACATCTATCTATACAAACCAATGTATCTATATCTTTTTTTAATAGAGTTTTGTTTATGCTCTTGGCTAACAACCAACTGTGTAGCAAGGATGAGGCCTAAAATGGAGCGAGCTCACCCAGAAGATGCCTATTCATTCGAACTATGAAAATATTTGGGTTATATGAGCTCGGAAATACAGACGCAAACCTGGAAAAGCAGGTAGTTCCAAACCTTGGCGGTGCACATTATAAAGGATTTTTTAAAACGCTTGGTCCGAAAAAGAGGGATATCGACAAGATGAGGATGATACTTATACTATACTAATAGACATATTAAAATATACTAATATACATTAAATGATATCTATACTTTTAGACATACAAGCTGGTGCCCGCGACTTCGTCCGCGTTATAGATGAAAGGTACTTTCTGGTGTCCCAGACAACGTGTATGCAAAATTTCATGGTGATCGGTTCAGTAGTTTTTGCATGAAAGAGTTACAAACATCCATACATACATCCATACATCCGTACAAACTTTCGCATTTATAATATTAGTACGGATAATAGGATATGATAAAAAAATACTTCTCTGTTTTCTTTTCCTTGTCCTCCTAATATCGTGTTACACACTTTGAACTGTGACCATAACCACAGTCTCACATTAATTACTGACCAAAGCAGACGCCCCGAGAACAATTGGTTAATAAAATTGCCAAAATCAGACATTAAAACCCACTCTAAATCCCTCGTCCATCTGTTACAAATTAGATCCTTTAAGTATAATTCTCAACCGCGGCCCTGAATAAATTATCAAGTATCCTGCCGAAGATAAAACGTAATGTAAAAACTTTATTCCATTTTAACAGATATTGTTTCCACAAAGGGAATTCTCTTATAAACTCGGTGAATTAGCAAAACTTGTGGGCTTGTTTAACGCAACTTCAAAATGTCACAGAGTAACAAGACATCTAGATTATGGTTTGAAATTTTCAAAAGTGTTACTCTCTTTTTGTATTGTTAATGTTTAGTCTGTGTCGTCTTTCGACCGTCTTGGGTACGATTCTAATCTTAGGGTATGATCGCATTAACAATTACTGTTAAAATTTTCATAATAAGGTTAGAAAGTTATTTTTTCTTTTATATAATCGTCTTCAGGAAGTACATTGGTACAGAGTAATTTTTTTTATGTGTTTATTTTCATACAATAGATACCTACTTTAATTTTAATAACAATATGAAAACTCAGAGAGAATATAAAAATAGTCTTTTAAAATATAAAAATAAAAGAGAAAAATATAAGAATATGTAGTCTCGTACGTTAGTGACTTCCATAATTCTCGAAAATCAAAATATGCAGGATGAAGATATTCATAATAGCACGCGACTTCATCCGCGTAACTTTACTCGCTGATAATATAGCTTCCCAACAATGAAAGAATTTTTCAAATCCGACCTGTAGTTTTGGAGCCTTCCTTAACATTGAAAAATATCAACAAAAACTTCTCCGGAAATGTAAACATGTAACAATTAACATGTCAAAGAGAAAACACCTTGAATTTATGCATTTGATTCCCTTTGATCGTCACTTTTTTAACGCACTGCGAGCTTCCTAATATTTATTCTGTATCGTCTTATTATCATTTTAATGAGGTCATATATGAGAGTCAGAGAGTCTACTTAAGTCATCTCTTGGCATCATGAATAAAACAAAATTTATTAATCAAAAGATTAGAATTTTATAAGAAAAAGTACAGACAGAAGCGTAATCTTTGTAATTTTTATAAAGTGTAGTAATGTTTGTCTTTTCCGTCAAAAAAATCAATATTTTATCGGTTTTCACCGAAAATTTCAATTTCATAATTGATACTTAGGCTATTTCGATACCATATAATCCATCAAAGTTATGTCATTTTTGCAGCAAAAACATATCGCCTTTTAAGTATTAAAATTTACTCTAAAGCTCCTTCTCATCTCTAACAATCGACCTTAAGGCCTTGTGGCAGCTGAAGTGGCTGAGTGCTTCGAACGCCTTATTGACACCTCCGGAGAAAAAGCCAAGATACTACAACGGACTAGCATAAGCTATTCAGCAATAAAATGCTGCCTGCTAACATATTTTACACACTGCCGCAGACTTACGATACCTTTTAAGATAGGTTTCCTTCCTTCATATGCAAGTTTTTATGTTTCAGTCTTAATAAATAATTCAAAAATAAAAAATAGACGGTGGTTCTTATGAATTTAAATTATTTTATAATATACTAGCCGGGTTCAAAATAAAAACTATCCTATCTTTTAAGTTGGACCAAATTACACATAGTTACAAAGTTTTATCAAAATCGGTTCAGTAGTTTAGGAGTTCATTGGCCTCAAACAACGTGACACGTAATTTTAATATATTCTTTAATATAGAAATTAAAACATATTAAAATTCGCGGAATTAAGTCAACGAGTCCGTGGAAGATCATGGTAATCGTTCAAACGGAGTAAAAATGTAGCAATAAACGAACATCAATTTTTATATTCTATTTAATATATATTTTTGTATTCTGTGACCCGCGAATTAGAAATATTCTTAGGTATATATATTTCTAATTTCCACAAGAAAATCTCTATAGGCAAAATTACTTATTTCATGAATTAACGAGTCCATTTAAGTTTAACTTCCCCATTACGTCGCCTTTTAAATCCTCTCGGATAATTTGTCAAGTGGTGACAGTAACATCGATCAAGCTTAGATACGTTCATCGGTCTTCGCATTCCCTATCCTGATTACTTCAAATTGAGACATCGAAGTTTCGAGACGCAATTCTCACTTCCAATTACTTTATCTGGTACTTGACCTTTGTCATTCTTCAACGAAACTGGCACAAAATTAGTATTTGTATTTAAAGTCACCTTTTGTGACACGGCTTGTCGAAAACTTGAAAACTTCAAATTTTCAGTTCATCAGTTCAAAGGAAATATAGTTAACAATTAACCTTTTTGTGAAGTAATAGATCAACTCACTTAAACATTAATTTGAGCATCAATTTTATACATCAATTTATGTAAAATAATATCAATTTTCTTAGCAAAATTAAAAGGTTTTTACGGTAGCATACCATACTGTCCCATACTGACAATCTTCTATATTCTTTTAATATATAAAATTCTCGTGTCGCGGTGTTTGTTGCCAAAATCCTCCGAAACGGCTGGACCGATTTTGATGAAAATTTGTGTGCTTATTCTCAGACCTACCCGGTCTGAGAATCGGCCAACATCTATTTTTGATACCCCTAAATGTTAAGGGTGGTCCACCCCAAAACACAAAACAATGTTTGCCAGGTCAGCTAGTAATATATAAAATTATCGTGTTTGTAACCAAATTCCTCCAAAACGGCTTGACTAAATTTTATGATATTTTTGTGTATATTCGGTAGGTCTGAGGATTTTAAAGTTTCTAGAGGTAAACTATTTTTTATACCCTTTAGGCTGGGTTGCACCATCTAACTTTAACTATAACCAACGCCGCAACTTGAGTTAAAATAACGGTTAGGCCGAAAATGAGTTGCACCAGTTAACAAATAATCATAGCTGGTTAACTGGTGCAACTCATTTTCGGCCTAAAACTCATTTTCGGCCGAAAATGAGTGCGAATTAACTGAAGTTGCGACGTTGGTTATAGTTAAAGTAAGATGGTGCAACCCAGCTAGGTTTTAATGTTTTAATTGTCAAAACGACGTTTGCCGGGTCAGATAGTAATTTATAAAAATAAATGTCTTTTTTGGCACTTTAAATTTATTTACAGCACCTAATACTGTTAACTATTTGAACATTCACCTTTCGGGGAAGAAAATTAGCCATTGTTTACAAGTTTTCTCGGTCCATTGTAACCACGTCTCCGAAGTTATAACTCACTATAAATATTCCATATAAAGTTCCGTTAAACTATGGACTTGTAAAACTTGAACATTTTCTCAGGAGGTTACCTAAAAGGTTTTATGTAATTATATCATGGGTGATTATCCGCTGGAAGTAAAATGAGCTGGACTCTTTTTAAGTTTATCTTTTCAAGTTATCAGTTTTTCTTTCATATGTAGTGATCAAAATAAATATTTTTTAATAATAATGTTACAAAGACAAAATGTTATTATTTGTGTAATGTTTAAATTATCTTCAATTTGTTCATCTGAAGTTAAGTAGGAAAATCAGGACATTATGGTATTCATGATCCTACTCGTAGGAGAGTCCGTACATTATTGTATTTGTGCCTACGAATAAGTTATAGATTTGTGCTCCTACTAGTAAGATAAAAAAGTAAGAGCACGACCCTGCACTCGCAATAAATGATATTGGTGCTGTAAGTGCGCTACCGACTACAGATAGGATTAAGGATACGGGATAAGGTGATGAGTGAGTGAAGTATGCCAAAGTGATAAGGCCCTTTTTTTTTTTGAGGAGGAGATATCCATTTACAGACTTCCTACCGCTGGCTAGGCGGTAGGGGTGTGTGGGGGTCAGCCGGCGCACCGCGCTATGCTAATCATAGTGGGCCCGACAACACCCACTAAAACTCCTCGGTGCCTCCTCGCCCTTTGTGCGGGATGGACCGGGTTCTGCCTAGGCAACAACTCCGATCCACCCCAGTCGTTGCTGGCTAGGCTAATGCCAATGGAGGATTGCCCGGAGACACCGAGGAAATCCCCAGACGGAGGGACCTTGTGCAGGCACACATAGTTAGCCAACTATGTGCGCAGGTCCCAAAAAGTGATAAGGCCCTATCGCCTCCTTATCACTCCTTCGCTTCATCCTAGTAAGGTTCACTTTGCTTGTATTGATAGACGACGGTAGCCACCTATTATCAAGTGAACCTTTAAATAACAAACAATGGATATTGGAAAACAATTTGTTGTGATTTATGTCCTTTAAGTAGGTATTCAAAAGAAAAACATGTTACCTTTTTAAACTCGCTACAAATAAAACGAATTAATAAAGAAATGGATCAAAAACTCATTATGAGAATTAGCCACGAAAGTTGGCGTGAAAACTTGTCGAAGTTGGACGGTAGACATTGCGTTAACTTGCACTGAAAGCAATTTAGCATTTTGATTTAGTGGGTAATGAGCGAAATATTTTATACACAAAAAACAAACGATAGTTAACGTAACGAAGGATTAAAGAATTAATTAAGAAAATATTTTTTTCAATCGGATCAAGTGCGAGAGGAAAGAAAGCGAGAACTGGAATGAATGAGTAGCGAAAATAGGCTTCAGCGCATAGTGCTGGAGGGGTTTACGAAAAGAAAAAAAAAAGAAAAAATATCGGATCCCAACCAGACCAGTGTCTCCAGCTGTTCTCGACTTTCAGTAGGATTAAGTTAAGGAGATCGAATTTTTCGAGTAGTCTACGATTCATTGTTCACATTAAAACGGTTAGGAGATGCTAGCTGAAGAGATGTACTTCTCTTTAGAACGCGTGTCTCCCTGGCGAATATATCAGTACTTATCCTCAGACCGTAGGCCTGCCTGCTACCAATTATAATACAAAAAAATAGAAAAGTTAATCCCTTGTTATAGGGCGAATATAAAACACCTCAAGACACCTGGAGGACTGAGAAAGCATCTGTTACTAACACACAGAAACTGTTAGAAGATAGTTATCTTATAAAATGTTAGACGTTCTAACAATTAATAGACTAGTAAATCACGAGATTTGAAAACTAATTATGGAAACTGCCATAGTAGTGGCAAGACACACTTAAACCAGCAGCAAAGCAAAAGAAGAAACCACACGCTTAGAGAAGATCACCCTAAAATAACGTACCTACAATATTGTATTGTGTTTCTGTGAGTGAGTCAACGAACCAGAATCGATTCCCATATTCTCTAACCTTATCTTCTCAAAATCGACAGCTACTTTTTACTTAGGAGTCAAACTACACCATAGGTAGTGTAGTTTGTGTTCACCATCTACCATCAAGTGTAACGTTAGCCTGCCTACAAGCTTTTACATAAAGAAATAAAAGAACCGATGAAAGTTACAGTACTTCCATAAAACTGATTTAAGCGGGCATTTATTGTAGGAATATTTCTTTTTTCGTTTATTTTCGTTTTCTTATTGTTTATTTTTTTTCGCAAAAAAGGTAATGACAGTAATAATACATATGTGTCACAGAAACCGCATTACCGTATACGGAAACTCAAACCGAACCCACAAAACGAAGTAATGGTACGTGGAGTAATACAAAGTACTCATAAATCTGCGGCTCGCGGGAGTCGCGGGTGAGTGAACGCGATTCCACTTGGATCCAAAGGTAACTTAGCTGGGTGTTCTTTATACATTTATAAAGATATTATACCTACTATGGTAAGATCAGTGACAGCTCAGTAGAGTTTTGTTTGGAAATCTAGGGAAGTCAGTTAAAATCTATTAAAATTACATTTAAAAAATAGAGCGTCCAACACATACAGTTCGTAACCACAGCACAGTTCGTAACTGTGGTTACGAAAATCTGGTTTGAATTTTTTTTCTCGTTTGTTGGCTACGAAAACATCATCAAATTGTCGTTTTGATTTTCATATTAAGCCACGTTATGAAGTGTTATAATTATTATAAAATGTTCTTCAAGAAAAAGCCAGCTCTTTTTTCCTGGTAGTATATTTTACTGCTTGACGAGCTCTCTAAAAGGCTTGAGTGGTTAGATCTACTCTACACGGCTATTGCTTCAATCCTGATACAAAGTTTTATCGTAGTCCTGACTGCGCCTTTTTACTTCGGACTCTTAACTTTGGAGCATTTTTGAACACAAACTTGGAGCACTATCGCCAGGGACACTAAGGGTCCTTGCGATATTATGATAAAGTTTAGCGTGGAATAACTGCAAAAAAGCACACTACATGCTCTATATTCTCTACATGTTTAGTTCTAGTCACTACCTAATTCTTAATATTAATGTTGTAACAATGTAAACAATTTAATTTTAAGTTTAATTTACCTTCCTTCTTAAATGTTTTAAGTTTTATATTAACAAAGTCTCGTTAATTTGACAGGTTTATAATACCACCTACGTAGAATTTTCAACAAAGTTTTACCGGATCACGTTAAGTTGTTGAAGAAGTATTTTATTAAAAATTTTAGTCATCGCCAAATTCGCCTTTTTAATATGAGTAATTTTATTACGCTTTATTTTATTATGTAATTACTTTTTCTCTTTCAGTAATATTATTTCTTTAAATTGTTTAAGTGAAAGTTATGAGAAGCATACTGTTGCTTAAACAACTCAAAAAATCAAAAAGACTCAGTGTAAATAGCTATGAAAGCTTTAGTATTCTTTTAAATAAGACTTTGGGTAAACTTCTTCATCATTAGCAAATATACAAGTGGCTGATTCCCGCGTCATCGTCTGCCACGACGGTGGCGCTACCACAGCGCTCAATTTTTTATATTTTTAGACGATCCCTCGGTTACCTAACATTTTTTCAGGATTAAATGTTGATATTGTATTTTATATGTTAATCCAGGTAATAAACTATCTGTTTCCCAAATTACATTCGAATACGTTCAGTAGTTTTTACATGAAAGAGTAACCAACATCCATACATCCATCCTCACAAACTTTTTCTTTTATAATATTAGTGGATATTTGTATTGCAAATCCCAAGGTATAAAAAATATTTGCACACTCATTTGTGTGGAAGCTACTGACTGGACTAAAGCCTACAAAGAATAGAACAATAGAACAATTTGTGTGTCAATAAATAAATAGTTATAGAGCAAAGTATAGAGTTAAGCGAAGAGTAACCCAGTTAAGCTAGCAAAGTAAAATTCCTAGTTATGCGATGCGCACTCTTACGTACGAATGTGCACAATGCATTCGTCCCGTAAATCTCCCCTAATGCCTGCCAGACCGACTTTATTTTAAGGGGTTATTTGTCTTGGCGAGAAAATTTCGTGGGAAAGCGTCCTCGTCTAGTTATGAAATAGAAAGAGCGACATTAGCTTCTTACGTCTTACGAAAATGAGGTCTTTTGGTTAGAGAATTTATTCATTAGGGCCTCTTTCATCATCTCTGAGTAAAGTGTCAAGTAGGCTAACAGCACATTTAAAGTTACCGGTAAGAAAGCGTACGAGTTTCTTACTTCGAGTAGCATTACTCAATGGGTAATTTCAATGAAACTGACACAAGATACTCGCCAATAAGCGTTACTTGAAAAAGTTACTAATCAACACTTTACTTATACTTGGTGAAAGAGGCCCTTAGCCACATTTAAGTTTTTACTTAAATTAATTTATTTATTTTAGTATTCTAAGCATTTTTCTGTTGGCATGTGCAGTGACTCAATAATAATACTTCATTTAGAAAAAATAATAATGAAAAGTTAATTATAGTAAGTGCTAAAAGCGAAGCTAGGTATCGCGTTTTTAATCAAATATTCATAATTTACTCCCATAAGAACAGATAAGACATTATCTTAGTTATAAATTTAGTTTTCGTTAAATCAGCGTTAATAATTCAGGAAGCTCTGTGATAAAAAGAGTCATTTACACAGGGATAGTTGATTGATATGTGTCATTCTTTCGCAAACAACTCACTCTCGGTCCGTAGAGCATAACGCCCAAAATTATCCATTTAACGTGCCATTGAACATTGCTACATACTTTTTTCCGAATGTCTAATATCTTTTAATGTTATTACTTTCCCAGTAACTTTAGGAATGTATTGATAAGTAAATTTGTTATATATGAAGCGTAAGATTTATATTTCTTTTTATTATCTTTTAGGCGAAAACAAATATTTTGTTTCAATTTGATTAAGTATCGAGGATATACTTTTTCACACTTAGTTTTGTGAGTTTTAATAAATAAAAAATAAAATAAAGGAAAGGATTTAAAGGAAGCATTTAGTTACTTTCCATTCACTCGTATATATCTCGAAGGTTCTTGTATTAAAAGGATACAGCCATAAGGCAGGCCAAGTCCTATCCAAGCCTTATTTACAATCTTTCCGAAGAATGTTATCTTTTTTTCACAACAATTTCATATTTACGACTGAAAGTTTACGAGGAGGCCTATTCTTTTCGTCCCGGTCGTATTGAAGTTGGTGTAAGTTAAAGAAACCCGATATGCCAATAAAAAATGCCCACACGCATTTATTTTAAAATATAAATAAATGAATATTTATTAAAATATTGATTTTCATGATGGATCTACTTTTTTTTATTATAAAACAAACATAAATTTACATTAAAATTGAAATTATTTTAATAAATAAAATTAGTAGTGCGAAAAGCTTTTCTTTAGAAAAAACCTCAAGAGCTTTAAGACTCTAATAATCTCTATGGGTGCTTTTACAGCTTGATGGTTGAAAACACTTAAATAAAATCTCTTATATGTATAATTATTATATGCATCTCGTCTCAAGCCATATATTAAGACTATATCTACTATAATAAATACTATAATATAATAACGTACTGTTGAATAATTCAGCTAAAATGTTGTCCTAAATGATACATCTAATAATTAGGTATACCAATTATAGTATCTGTATTTGAAATACATTTATTTTTGTATAAAGATAGGCAGGCAGGATGATAGTACACATTCAGATTAGATAAAGAGATAGTGTAATAGTTCTTGAATCCCTTTTATTCATTCACTAAAACACAGTTTTATATGAGAAAGTTTACTCGTACAGAAGGATAACTATATAAGGGTTATAGCATCTTTTTAATATTTCTAATTGAGTCACTTTTCGCTCATAACTTTGACCACACAACGTCACGTAAGTCATAAGGATCGAGGCCCGCATAAAATGTGCATTAGTCTGAACAAATAAATGCTCTTACCCTCGCGTGCTGCTTCGGGATTTGAGGACTTCCTACACCGATGGTCATAAACGTGCGTGTGTGCCTTTATAACATCTCATTCTCTCATAGAAGATTGAAGCATCCAAGATGATAGCATTTTATTTATTTATACAAAACCTCACAGCATAATAATAATAATAAATATCGACACATTATATACAGCACCATCTAGTTCCACAGTAAGCAACTAATGTTTGTATTATGGATACCAGACAGTTGATATACTACATAGATTACTTTTTTTTTGTAAATACATACATATTATAGAATGTTATAGCGGGATTCGAACCCGCGACCATTTGGTTAACAGCTAGGGTTACTAGCCACTAGACCAAACGTGTCGTCAAAAAACACACATAATAAAATGTGTGTGCATCTCTCTCTGCGTGTAGAAAATATTAATATCAAAGTAGTTTAATATATTAATACTTAAATTACCTATAAATTGTATAGTGGTATCTAAGTAAGTAATTGTAACAAAAAATTCCACATATTAATATAATTAATCTGAAATGCTAGAAAATTTAGGTTCCAAAATTTTAGTGTTTTGCCGTGTAATCTAAGAATTATTTAGAAACTAGACACAAATCATCTGTAATAAAAAGAAATATAGATATTGCAATTGCAATAAGACATTATCCTGACGGAATATTGGTTCAATATAAATTAGTTTCGCGCCGTGCGTCGAGTTTTAATAGCCATTTGTTGGTAAAATAACTTTGCGAAATCGTTCAGTTTGTGGAAAGAGCAATATTGGATGTTGAAAGGATTTAGAAATTGACAATTTTATTAAATTTTATTACAACTCTACTGTAGGTCTGAAGCTGGAGGGTATTATTAAAAACATAAGTCAACAACATCATCATGATTGTTGAAATATTGCATATAAAAATAAATAATAAATATCTTCACACATTCCACACAGCACTATCTAGTTCCACTTACTCACTAGCTGGTGCCCGCGACTTCGTCCGCGTTCAAAATGTTCTAAAACCTTCCTCGATAAATGGACTATCCAACACAAAATTTATTTTTCAACTCGAACCAGTAGTTCCTGAAATTAACGCGTTCAACCAAACAAACAAACACTACAGCTTTATAATTTTAGTATAGATAAAAGGCGAAACAACTTAACAGAACATTTAGTTTTTTAACAGAACTAGGTAATAAAAATGATTGACTACTTAAAATATATAATACATAATATATTAAAATATACTATACTAGCTGGTGCTCGCGACTTCGTCCGCGTGGAATAGTTATTTTGGGAATCATTTGGGAATCTCGAACGGTTTTCGCAGCGCACGCAACGGAAGCCCTCAAAGATGAATAATTTTCCCCGTTTTTTTCCACATTTTCGACTGTTTCTTCGCTCCTATTAGTCGCAACGTGATGTTATATAGCCTAAAGCCTTCCTCGATAAATGATCTATCCAACACAAAAAGAATTTTTCCTGTTATTAGCGTAACAGTAGTTCCTGAGATTAGCGCGTTCAAACAAACAAACAAACAAACAAACAAACTCTTCAGCTTTATAATATTAGTATAGATTTGAAAAATAAAGGTTAACTAAACAAGAAGAGAAATAACGAATTTATAATAAAAACAATATGAGACTCAACCCCAATCTAACGTTTCAAATCGAAAGCCATAAATAAATAAACAACACAGAGCTTTTACCATTTTTGCACTAATCTTCTCGAGACATATAGTCTCCAAGATATAGATTTCATTTTCAACAGAACGCTGCAGAATTTCCTGCAAAAATGTGAAGATTCCTTTAGAATGTTTACCAACATTGTTGATTTACTTGAAGCTGCTCGCGTTGTAAAAATAAAGAATACTGCACACAAACAATGGGATATAAAATGGAATTCATCTTTGTTTTAATACGTAAACTTAGTGGGATTTAAAATCAAATAGTATGTGAATCTGAAAGAATAAAGCGCTCATGGTTACTAGGATTCACGGAAAGTAGATAAATGCGTAGGAGATATAAAAGTAAACATAATATTCTATATATAATATGTATTTACAGTATTACTAATGGTATTACTTTAACATTAAGAAATACGTTGTGTATTTTTAGATATTTTTTTAAGTTATGGTCGTCAGACAGGCAGACGGTTCATAGATAGTAGATGGTTACTGTCGCCTTCAACATAAGCTTCGACACCATGTGCTGCAGATGTGCTGCTGGCTATGTTAATATTAAGGATAAGGATATTTATATTTTATCTTAATGTTTCTTTCCACTACAAGTAAAGTGTTGATTAGTTACTTTTAGAAATAATTTTATATTTTATTAAATTATGCACTCGGTTTAGTGTACCCTTCTATAGGCGATTTTTTTTATTATTTTCTTTTTAATGTTTGGGACTTATATCGCACAAACAAAGGTATATCAGGTAAAGTATTCCCGGTGACAGGTGACTTTAAATGACGGTAAGCCTACTTGACAGATGATGAAAGAGGCCCTTATACTAATAAATTAATAAATAAATTAGCCGAGTAACAGTTCTCTTGATTGTATATGGCTATCACCAAAGTTTCCAGAACTATAGGTTTATTTCCAATAAGCCATAACTGTTAAGTAAATATTATGCTATTGAATTTTTACACAAATTCTAGCTTTATTCGCATTTTTCGTATTCGTTTGTAACATACCTTAATACATTATATCTTCCATTTTGTATCGGTAATTTTATTCTGAGCAAACTTTATAGCGTTTGAGATAGGTACTTTGATATCTTATGTTTTCTCAACCGTTTTTATGTGAGGATCGTATTTACGTGTGTAAAATGGACTATATTTGTTACAGATCCCAATAACAATACATCGTATGAATGTACGTTAAGTTTAAGAGAAATCAAATTACACATACTTTAAATATATTTCGTAACATATTGGGATTATTTTTTAAATTATTTTTATTAATTTAAAAAGGTTTCAATCAGGCTAACTGTTTTACGAGAGAAAGTTAAGTCCATAGATAAATGATTGGTCTCGCTGCGCTCGACTAGATACCGCCGTCGTACTTGTAAAATGGGGCATAAAATAGTACGCCGAATTCGGCGTACCCGAGCTAGTCACACTGCAAACTGTCTGTGATGTGTACGTGCCGAATGTTTTATTAAATTTTAGGCATAATAAAATACTAGTTTGCGTAGTGAAACTTTGTAAAAATATAATAAAACTGAATAAAAAATGATAAAAAGTGACGATTTTTACACACACTACAATAAAAAGTTGCCAGATTTTCGGAGCTTTTGTATAGCGCTCTATCTAGTCGAGCGCAGCGAGACCAATCAATTATCTTTGGTTAAGTATTATTTGTTATGAAAACTGGTAGACAAGCTAGTGGTCTACTTGATGGTAAGTGGCCTGAGGACACATGCACCACCAGTGCATGTATGCAGACGTCCATACACCTTAGGCTTACTGAAGGCAAATGCGCTACAGACACTGTAAGTTAGGCACACTGTAATATGGAAAACATGTCCATATTACAGTGTTTGAAAACATCTTAAAAGGGAGGTCTTTCTTCGCGTGTTCCCGGATAATGTTTCTATCTAACATGACCATGCAAAATTAAACCTTACATTAGTAATGTTAATGAACTGCAATTCTATGCTGCGTAAAGCAGTGTTTAAAAGTCGCAGCAGGCATTATGTATACATATCTACTTGGAATTTGAAATTGGAATGTACAACCAGTACATAAAGTAAGTAAGTAATTATATATAACGTTTGATACTCACTATCATAATAAAGTTAATTAGATTTTTTTAAACAATTACCTTTTTGATAAAAACATTACAAAATTAAGTTCTCTATATTGGCAAGAATAATTTATGTACGACATTATTTAGAATAAAAAAATGTTTTTAAAGAATTTTTAAATTGAATAATGAATGAAAGAGATTATAATGATTTTAAATAGCTCCAACATTTTCGTTGGAGAGGAAAGCAAGGTTTCAAAAGTGCTCTTAAATATTTCATAATTACCAGAAGGCCCAGTTCGTCTTCACTCCTATTACTTCCTTATTACTTTTTTATTGCTTTGAATTAAATATTTTTATTTTTTTAATGTACCGCTTGAATTATTAAAAAAGTAAATGCATTTTTTTCACACATTGTGTTAAACTTTATTTCAGTAAGGTATATTTATATAAATCTAAGTGACTGTCGACTTGATGGTAGTCATTCTGGCTACTGACTAATATGAACACAAGAAGTCCTCATAGGGCTAGGTATGTGGTGATGGAATGTCTATAACAAAATGGATATGGATTGATGTAAAGAAGATAAAATTAGTATATAACGCAGAACAGTCCATTTAATAGTATGCATCTCTATAGACTAACTCAGAGCAGTCAAAATGTTATCGCTCACAATTGTATCGAAGAAAAAGCACAGATTTACGGAAGAAATAAAGCAAAAAATTAAGGCTTAAGATTAACAAAGGTACCTAACTACGAAACTAACAGCACATGTGCTATGTTTATGAAAAATTCTGCTTACACAAATACTTTATTATTTCACCGTTAAATTAATATTTTAAATTTTCAAAACAATAATAATTTAAACAACATTTTAACAAAAAGTTGTTAATAGTATGTATAAACTCTGACCTCTGTGAGATCGTTTTTCGTGTGGAGTGTTATGTAGGTTTCCATTTGAAGGGTCAATATGGGGTTTATTGGTCGGACCGTGGTTACCAGGCTTGACTGAAGGCGTTTGACCCCTAAAACCATTACGCTACGGCTTAACTCATAAGTTGAGGCGATTCGTCACACACACAATAAATAACCTTTCAAATTCTGAAATAACTTTTTAAATAGAATCAGTGGTCGCGGAGATTACCGTCCACATATAAACAAACCTACGAATCCGCCCTCTATCTTTATAGTAATAAGACTAGACAAAAGAAAAATATATAAACATATAGATTTTTAGGTATTATCGGATTAAGTTATACCTTTCGGTTTCTCAAGAGGCTACCACGGGTATATTCTAGTAGATCTACAAAAATAAACTGTTTAAAAAATTTTATATAAATCGCTTATAGCTTAAAAATTACATTACTATGATATTAACGAAGAGCGCCGGTTGACATTTTTGGAAGGTTAATTTGTTAGATCCCTTTGTGGAGTATTTTTGAACAACATTTTGAAATTAAAATCACAACCATTAAAACATGTGTAATGTTGAGTTGTTGTTCATTTAATTTTGCTTAATAACTGTTAGCACTAATCTGTTAACAACACAGACCACTTTGCTAGAATCATAAACCACGTGTGTCAAAAGACAATCTGAACAGGTTTCATGGATAGTGTCATCCATGAAGAAGTTACATGGCGAGATCGAATCAGGAATGAGGAGTTCCGTAGACGAACGAAAGTTACCGACATAAGCCGGCGGATTAGGAAGTTGAAGCGGCAGCGGGCAAAAGATATATGGTAGGACGTCCAACCGACTAGGTAGTCTAGTAATCTGACTACCTGATAGGTCGACGGTGGATACAGGCTGCTTCTGACTGGTCCTATTGATCGGCTAAGATGATGAAGATCGGAACATTATATGCGTAAATAGAAAGATTTTGTGCTTACTTGATTATTATTACCTTTAAGAAATTTGTTAAAATAATACGCAATTTTATATACCATACACAAATCGTATTGTCATTAGTGAACACGGCATCAGAATCTATTGCATGGTTTAGAAAAAGTGAAAAAAAATCAGATAGAGGATGAGCTAATATTTAGAAACTATATCTTTGGAGATATATTAATTTGATCCCCACAGATTGTCAATGTTATTTCAATTGTTGCAGTTTTAAAAATAGCGTGTTCTTTAAAATATTCCATTGAAATAAATTCCATAGCCCGCCATTCATATCAATTAACACGAATTATTTCTCAATTTCTCGACATCGCAATGGAATTTGGGATCTTGAGAATTCTTTGAGAGTTAGGAATGTCCTTCGCGACTTTGTCTTGTAAGGGACGGGGGAGAGTGTTAAAATATTAATCGTAAATTGATTTAGATCAGTTGAATTGTGACATAAATTTATGTTATGATATCCCTTTTTGGGCTTCTGATATCTTAATACATTTAAGTCAAGGAATTAATCATCTTTTAGTGTTTTCGTTCTGCTATTTATTGGCGTGTGTTCTGATGAGTTCTCAATCTATGGCTGTACCTGAGTTTTTAGAAGTATACTGCTTATTACAGCATGCATACTCATTATTTCCTGAGATTAAAGCCTGTTTTGTGGCTATCAAAACATACTATGTCCACTAAGGACACTGTCAGAATTTAAAAAAACTTAAAGAACTTTTTATATTTTTTAAGTAAATGTCGTCAGGCAGGCTGACGGTTCAGTCAAGTGTTAACACAGTACAGTACAGTATTAACATATGCAACACCACAGGCAAATGCTGTCAATTGTTATTTTTTGTCAGAATTAAAATTTTCCCTATTATACTGGATTTATACTCGTACATTCCATTTGTAAATAAATAAATGAAATACAAACACAAATATGTGTAAAATGTTTTTGTAAATACCTATCGCGCCTGGCTACAATCCAAACGTATAAAATATTATTCAAGAAAATCTTAAGCATTAAACTTTACTTTTAGATCTAAAGTAGAATTTTTTATCAAAAGAAACGTAGCTTCGCGACAGCGTCAAAATTTATGAGAGAGCAAAAATTTATTCCATTACAATGTTTACACGGAAAACTTGTCTCTGTCTCGGTGTCTAATTCGAAGGCAATCCTTCAATATATTACAGTATTTTGTGGGTATACTTTTAGGAGTACTTTTAGGTTTTGACAGCATTTTTTCTAGATGACATTTACGGACATTTACAAGAGTGTGGGACTTACCCGGTGAAGTTACTTTTCACGGGGAATACCCAGTAAGGGCGCCTTTACATTAGGTCGCAAGCAACGGCGGCAGCTTCCGGCGCTTACCTAATACTAGCTCGAAGCCGACCGATCGCGCGCAGCTGCCGGGCTACTCTTTTTAGTATGGAAGCCGCTCTGCTGCCGCGGTGCTTGTAACCTAAAGGCGCCTTAAATACCCCCGGATTAGGAATAAAGATTGAATAAATGTTTTAACACCTAAGAAAACAGGCCACGGACGAAGACGCGGAGCATATGTAGTAATATAATAAATGCAAAAGTTTGTAAGAAAGGATGCCTGAATGTAGTGTATGGGATTACATAATATAATTGAATAATAACTAGAAATAGTATAATAGTAATAATTATTTATCATAACATGTTGCCGTAATATTTTCCCTTAGTTATAAAATAAATATTAACATTGGAAACTTGAATGCACGAAACGCGAATGTCAAAGGCAAAGTAAATACAACTAGGCCATCTTCCTAACCTATATCTGAGTCGGTGATCGTATGAGAATCATTAGCCAAGCAAAAAGTGCAGTGTGTACTTTCCTGGCGGCCAGGTCGAGTGGGAGTAGGGAGACCATCATTTCACGCTTCCACTAAGGTTTTTTATTTTTTATTTAACATAAAAATCACTAAGTACTAAACATAACTAATCACTAACATAAACATCAGTAACAAAAAAGGTGATTATATACTTAAATTCCAAAATTTATAGAAATTTTAATTTTTTATTTTTTATTTTTGCTATTTTAATTTTGTTTTTAATAGCCATAGAAAGAGAAATAAACGAGGAGGAATGCACATAATTCTTAGAAGAATAAAAATGGATGGATGTGAAGCTGGGGCCGGTTCAATTATTCACAAACCATTAATATCAATGAAACTGCTCAATGAGCCTCATTGTATTTTTATTTGATAATATTGTTATCCAATATAAATTGTGGTCACCCTTACAATGACATCGCATGAAGTGTTCACGTCGTTAGAGACGTTAACGACACCGTCGCGTACGTGACGCGCGTTTTTACGTCTCCAGCCTTCTCCAGCATAAGTTGACTGGCGCAATTTGAGAAAACCTTATAGCATTGATCTCGCATTGACACTATAATTATTATAAAATGTTACAACATTTTTCATTTAAATTTATTTCATTTTTTTTTACGTCTTACACAGTAGAGCCCTGTAACTGGCAATGAAGCAGTAATATGATATCTATTGTATATTATTTTGTTTTGCTGTAGGGTTGTTGTTCAGAATAAAAATAAAAATAAAAATAAAATAAATAAAATAAAATACATTCTTTTATATATTTTTTATTTTCATTGCGTTTCAAGAGAAATTATAACTAACGGCAGTGACTTTTTGCTTTTATAATATTATAATACAATGTGAAACACGTGATGACTGTGTGAGCGATACCAAAACCTATTTCTCAATATGTAGTACCTCGTCGAATTGCGTGACTGCCTGTTCACCTGAGATTATCATAAAAAAGTGGGAGCCTCCATAGGGAGCAAATGAGGAATGATTTCTAATCAGCATAAAAGCTTCGAGCTCGAGAAAAGCCTTTAGTAATGACGTTACCACTACACGCAACGCTGTCGGTAATATATGGGCCGCACACACCAGAAAATGTCCCAGCACTCCACTAGACTAGAGCGGAAGCAATAACGTGCCACTCGGAAGTTGAGCGGCCCTTTTTGTTTTACTCTGCGAGTGCATTGAGTGGTGCAAAAAATCCAACTAAACACCCTGCCGACATACTGGAATTGTTAAAATAAATTAAATTCGGCAGCTTTTTATGGATTAACTGTTTTTCTTCATTAGATAGTATAATTTGAAGTCGCTTTCCGCGTCTGTCTCTATGGCCGCTAAGTTTGTAAGTATGTATGTATATCTCTTTCGTGTCACATGTTTGTGGTCAATGAACTCCCAAACTACTAAGCCGATTTTGATAAAATTCCGTAACTATGTCTAATTTGGTCCAACTTAAAAGATTATAGCGAAATTGTCAACCTACCGAAACTGTTCAATGAGTAAACTGGTGAATTAGTGAATTTGACGAGTAAGAAAACTGCCCAGTGGTACGCTAACGCATCTATTTACGGTTGACAGTTTGACACACAGTAACCATTTATTTTATTGATCTGTGTCTCTCGTCGGTCTAAGGCCTATCGCCCACTAGGCAGCACGGCTGCGGTAGCCAATTGAACATGACGGTGTATGGGAGCTCGGGCTGCGGTTATCAATTGAACATATGACGGTGTATGAGAGCTCGCGCACTTAGCAGCCACAAACCCCCGGCTGCGGCAGCTAATAGAACGCGCCTGATTGCACGGCAGCCCGTTGGCTGCACGCAGCCAGAGCGATTAGTGTACGCCCAACGGTTTTTAATACGGTTTTCACCATGGAAAGAGGGATAAATGAGAAAGGATAAGGATAAGGGTATAGGGTATAGTTGATGGTACAAATAATATAACTTATATGTGTAGGTATATGTGTGCACGTAAGTGTATGTGTATGGTTACATAGCTATACACATACTGAACATTCAGTAAAAGGATTTGACATTAAAAAATCCATTAACTTGAATTGGGTTTTAGTAAAGAGAAACAGAGTTGGAATACTTCTCTAACTGCGCGTAAAAATGTCACACGAGCGTAGTTGGTTTCTATTTGGAGGTGACCTCAACGTTTTCTGTAATTCGCCAGCCATTTGCAGCAATTTAGAGCCGACATAGGAAATAATAAATTTAATTTTCCCGTCTAATTCCCGCTTTGTTACGACTCGCCTCTAGTTTTATCGCGTTGTTGGAACAACAACACCGGACTTTTTTACGATTTTGACTTAACATTTTAAGTGCACATTTCCTTTATGCTCGAGGTACTCTCGGACAAGAAGAAATTATAAGGCAATTTCTGTGTAATAATACAAATGTTAAGATCTAAGGTAATAGAATCTTTTCGCTATTTACGTCATGTTACTATTTTAGCCAGAGGCAGGTCGCAAATAAAATTAATAAAATTTACAAAATATGCTTAGATGTTTCTGAGAGTGTGTTTGATTAGTTTTCCAGTATCATTTATTATTTTTAAATTTTATGTAAATATTATGTTATATTCGTAAAATAAAAGTCTAATGCTTATAATACTATTTAGATTAAACCTAATAAATATCTATATAAATGAAAAACTAAATTTATTTATTTGTTACTCTTTCACGTCTTAACTTCTTTTAAATTAAACAATATGTAACATAAACACAAACTTAAAGTACGTAAACACTGTACAAGCGGTTACAGGTATGCTTAGTTGCAAACTTGTGTAAACAATTGCAACAATTATTCAAATATTTACATCAGCATGCACTTCGTATTTCCTAGTACGCTTTGACTGACTGAAAATTATTTGTCATGTCATGACTTAACGGAATGACATATACTAGGCTCTTAAATGATCGTTATACACGTTCAAGCCGTCCGTCCAACTTGTGTGATAGCACATTCAAATTGCTCAGGGCCGTGTGAAACTTGATATCAGCGCAGAGCAAGGTAATCTTAACCTTTTACTAGGGTGGAGCAAGGCATTGACTAAATACATTGCGATGGGTGATACAAAAGTAATGATAATGTAAGAGGACTTCCTTTCCAAAGTAATTATTCCGGTATTGATAATACCTAATAGGTCATTGATGGTAGTTCTAATTTGGTTTTCAACTGTTTCTATTCAAATGAATGTACATTTTTCGTTATGTAAAGGTCGTCAGACAGGCTGACGGGTTACTAGATGGTAGGTGGCTACCGTCGCCTATAACTGTCGATCATAAGGATTAAGGATAGGTACCGTAGGATTAAGGATAGGTACCGTAGGATTAAGGATGAGTACCGTAGGATTAATGATAGGTACCGTAGAATTAAGGATACGTACCGTAGGATTAAGTATAGGTACCGGATGTTTAAGGATGAGTACCGTAGGATTAAGGATAGGTACCGTAGGATTAAGGATAAGGGATTACGAAGATACCCACTTACTGACCGTGTAAGTACTTACTCTATCACCAAAACAACAGTACATATTCTGTACGTGTTGAGTAGTACTTAAGTACCACTTATTATACCTACCATTAATATTAACCCATGAAAAAAGAAACCTTATTTTTTGTTACAATTTGTTAATTTTTTTTAACAAAACTCAAACACAATGTAAGACAATATTGTTCCCCGTAAGCTTAATAGTTATTTAATTGCAATAATAATGCAATGAAGTTTCAAAGTTCCGTCTCGCTAACCATGGAAGCGTTCGGAAATTATGTAAACTTGCGAAAACTTTTAATCTATGCGAAAATTATGCGCTTACGTTCAATATTCATGAAGGGTTAAAATAAACTTTAAATTATTTAGTTCTTATTTATTAAAAAGCAAATACATAATAACTATTTAAACTTTTCATTTGTAGTTTAAGTAATAATGAAAATCATGAAAATCTTTTCTTATAAGAAAAGATTGCTCAGTTGAGTTACAAAGAAGACGAACCTCAGTTGAGTTACAAATTTTGAGAAATAAAATGATAGAAAGTGTTTCGGTCACATAAATTATGGTATAAATATTATTATTTAAGTCGTAAATCGCAAATCGTGTTAATTAAAAAATTACAAAAAAAGAAAGAAAGAAATGTTTTTAGTGCTATGTGTTTATTTGGTACATTGTACTTAAAGTATTTTATAATTTATAGAAAAGTGTACCAAAATGGCCTCCGTTCACCATAAAAAACTTAAAACCGTTGGTCGCAAATTTGCATTATCATTTACCAATGTAAGAAAATAGTGTTTTTGTGTCTTAATTTGGTATTTTTAACTCGGCCCTCGTACATTCAGTGCGTGTAAAGTCTCGTTAAATTTGAGCACACTGTATTCCGTAGCAATCTGCAATTCAATGCATGCAACAATATTATGCTCGTAACTGTAATTTATTCCTTTATTAAAGCTTCAAAAAGTTCCCACTGCGCTGCCGCTTAAAAGTTTTCCCAATTAAACCAGCGGCATTACAGTATGTATACGTAAAATATTGTTTTTACTTATTAGTAGGTTAGTCGCGCAAAGGAACCGCCTTACCCCTTCGTTTTCTTTGACTTGTTCATAAAATTTTCCAGACATTCATCGCAGTAATGGAGTTGTATGAGCAAACAGAAAACAAAAGCTCATTGAAAATTTAATAACTTTGAAAGTCACGTTTAGTTGCCAGTTAAAAAAGCTGTAAGGAAAAAAACGTTTCCCAAGGAAGGCGGCGAACTTGTTCACACATTCTCGATTTACTCAACATTGCAATGTTCAAAATTTGATAGCGACAAGTATAATGTGGAGGATCATTTTTAAAAAAATGTGATGAGGTCAACAGTTTCTGGTAGTCAGAAACTAAAAGTAATAAAACTAAAAAAAAATAATGAGCTGATTAAAGTTCTGTTAATTCTCTCTATTCGCACGACCTTATGACAATTTGCGTGTATTTTTTTTAAATCGATTGGAATGTAAAAAAAACTCGAAAATTGCTATCAAATGCAATGCGACTTTTATTTTTATAACCCATTTTTTAATCAAAAATCAAACTTCAGTTTACAGTATTATGATATTTATAATAAATAATATAAGGTTGTTTTATATAGTAAGGTTTATCACTGATTTAATTTTATTAAAAGTTCAGACATTAAACATCATTTATTTTGTTTTAAAAGCACAATTTTTTTAGCGACGGTGGGTCCAGTCCTATTGGAAAATTATGGGGGGAAACCTATGTCCAGCAGTGGACGTCGCGTCGCTTACTCTTATACGTACACCATACCTCAACTTGCAATAACAGTTTGTGAGAATTCTCGGTAGATTTCATAAAGGAAGAAGGCATTTTCTTGGAACCTGTCGAGCGAGATGTACATTTCTCTGTGTGGCTTTTATTCTGCACAGATATGCATTCTGAGAACATTATAAGGAAAAACCGGATGGAAATAACAATTTTAAATTTATTTTATTTATGAGACTTCAAAGTTTCAACAAAATTAATTACTAAGAAAAGTAATTTAGAAGAGGGAAATTTATTGCAGAAAATCTGTGCTATGGTGTTTACGAAATACGATGCAACAAAATATTTTGTTTATGTAATTTTCAATGAAAACTTCCTTCGGTTAATTGTCATTTAAAATCGGAAATATTGAACAAAAACCCTACAGCAACACAGAAAAAAATAACACACAATGGAGACAGCATTTAAAAAAAAATTATATTCATATATGTGTGTGTGCGCGTGTGACTATTTGTCCATTAGCGCATTGAAAGACATTTTCGGCATGTAAAAATATCCAAGTACATAAACTTATTGTTGTAAGATTATTATAACTTATATTGTATATTCTAATATATAAAATTCTCGTGTCGCAGTGTTTGTTGCTAAACTCCTCCGAAACGGCTGGGCCGATTTTGATAAAATTTTGTGTGCTTATCGGGTAGGTCTGAGAATCTGCCAACATATTTTTCATACCCCTAAATGTTAAGGGGGTGTTTTTGGCAAAACAACGTATGCGGGGTCAGCTAAGTACTATTATATTATTTATTCTGGTATATAGGTACTAGTACTATTGCTTTCTTTTTCTACGTTACAAATTAATGTATACCTAGAAGTAGCCGTGGTCTAATCTAATGAAGGCATAATATCGAATGACAAAGCGATTTTGTGATAATAAGGCTGAAACATGTTTACAATGACTTATCACTAGCAAACAATGACATGAAAATCATTAATACACATTAGCCGTTGAGTTAAGCGTGACGATGAAAAAAACTAATGCGCCGTGAAATAGAGGAATTCCTTATTGTATAGTATGGGATGAGCCGAGACGTTGATGCATTAAATTCGGGAGATTGAAGATTTTATCCACCGTCGTTGTAAGGTTTAAGTAAAAACCGACAGTGTTGCCTGCCACACAGTTTCCTACATTATGCACAGATAATACTTACCTATCTACTGTACTGCATAATATCTACTGTACCGTATATAATAAATAATTTTTCTAAAAGGAATATTTTTAGCATGGTATGTTTTTTTGTTTTTTTAAATATTTTTAATTAGATCTGAGTAGAGATAAAATTATTGTGGTTAATTATGATTTCTCTATGTCTGTGTTTGAGACTAAATTACTGATACATACATACAATACGTCTACACTTACACACTAGTACTAGCTGGCGCCCGCGACTTCGTTCCCGTGTAAAATGTAGTCTATCCTGTGTCCCGTGCGTCTATACACATATAATATATAAATATGGCCACTCATATAAAATTATCACATTCATATAAATAAAAACACTGTAAATTTACTGAACATCGCCGGAGGTTTGTTCTTGAGTTTCAAACAGATTGTTTAAATTTAATTTCGATAAGAAACAGTGAACAGCGTAATCGACGGACAAAATCTTGGACGCAGTGAATTATTGGTAAAGTTTTATAGAAGGCTTTTTTGGCTGACGCCAGTTGAACATCCGTTTGTTCCAGCAGTCGTCATGTCAACCGCTTCCCACGCTACTGGCTCGATATTGTTTTCAGGTTCGAGCACTTCAGCTTATTGTTTTCAACTTTCTTGACTGTCTTAATTCGCAATATTCGTTAATTTATTATTGAACAATGAACTTTGTTCACTTTTTCTAAGAATAGTTCAATCAAAAAGCATTTCGAGGAATAGCATTTTTGATAGGTGTTCACGTTTACTTTTCCTGTGAAATATTCGTATGTAATAGCGATTCATTTTTTTATTTAACACCGACTTTTACGTAGAATAATTTAAAGCACAAACAATATACATATTACTTGGATTATATAGCTATTACAATATAATGAAAACATATCATTTAAGAAAATATATTGCTAAAAACTCTGCTTAGCTCAATTAAAAGACTTTATGAGAACTTTGCAAAACGGATAAAAGTTCTAGTATATCGAGATTCTTAAGCATATTCCGCCAATTATTAAAAATAATATGACAAAAAATTCATTTATTTATCATTTTGTACTGTTTGGTTTCGATGCGTGCTTGAGGAATATTTATCTCTCATCGTTTATCCCGATTTCTTTACTTTCTAAAGATATTTTGCATAATCACAATTATGATACTACAGGGGGCCTAGTCAAGTGTGCTTTCTACAGTGTAAAGCTTGGGTCCGTAGCCATGTGTGCTTTCTACGCTACGCTAAAGAGAAAAATTTTTGACGCTACAATAACCAATCACCAAGTTTTCTCTTAGCGTAGCGTAAACGACTGTAGAAAGCACACATGGCTACGGACCCAGGCTTTACAATCGACGTCCCTCACATTGATTCAGAAAATTTCTTCCACCGAAATCGTACTCCTTGTTAAGATTCTGGCCAACACATTCACCTACCTACATACGTAATTTTATATTTCGGAGTTAATTTACTTGGGAAAATGTTAATTGCGGAGAACCCACGCAATTTCTTCCTTCGTTTACTAATTATGACAGTGAAGGATGAGGTTCACCTAAATGAGCAACACCGAATGCTACACCATATAGGTATAATAGTATGTAAATACAATAATTAAAAACTTACCACTAAGTAATATATTAACTGCAAAAGTTCATTCCATCACAATGATCATCTATCAAGCAAAAAGAGTTGAAAGCGCTATATTCGCTATAGGCTTTTTGCTCTATTCGCTATACGGCAAAAAGAGACAAATGAAGAGGAATGTGTTCTGGTGGAAACACAAAGAAGACAAAATACTAGTATTTTTCAGGTCTTAATATGAATACTAAATTTGTCTTAATTTTGAATTGCAATTTTGAACACTTATTTTTTAATCTTCTTTTTTTTAATTTGAATGCTTATTTTTTGCGTTTCTTCTTATGTAATTTAGAACACTTACTTTTTTTCACTTAAGCCCGTTTTCACCAACAGTCACCTAGATTCATGGCCGGCCTAAATAGTAGGTGTTCCCTAAATCTAGTTGCCGTTTGTAAGTGAAAAGGGGCATTACAACTATTATTTATACTGTGGCATTACTCTTGTAATTTTCTTACAGTTATTCTTTGCTCTTATTATTTATTAAAGCAGCAACAAAATTTTCTATTCCCATTTACTCCTACTGCATTATCGTACTCGTACATACTTGTCAACAGAATGTGCAAGTAATAACACTTGCACTAGAAAATAAAGCCGTTGTTTTGTCTATTTAAATGCGACTATTCTAGTCTGCGGAAGGCTTAAATGACCGTCATTGGATACGCTCTGCAACGCGGCTGCATTGCATGCACGAATTTTTGAAAAATTTCTCGCATCTCTATTTTAAACGTATAAAAATGTTTTGTGAAAAGGTTTTAGAATTGTTGTATTTTTTCGTTTTTATATTGGATGAAAAGCGTATTAAATTATTGGATTCTTTTAAAAATACGAGAGAGTAAAGCAGCTATAGCCCATTAAGTAGAGATCGTTTGTTTTTAAATGTACTAAAAAGCCTGTGCGCCTTAGAAGACTAGAAATCTTCAGGAACAAAAACAAACAGGCGATTCGTCCGCGCATTTTTATAAATTACACACTGTATTATTCTGATGACTAAACTATATTATTGTGAAATTGTAGCAAAATAAAGTAGTTTTTTTTTTCTTGAAATCATATTATGTTAAATTCATTTTTATATAGGGTTTCCTCATAATAGTGAATGTCCTTATTAGTCGGTGTATGTATTTTTGCAAATTTTTCTACTAATTAAAAGTTTCTCATTATGTATTTTGTCCACCATTGGGGCGAAATGCATTTGAGAATAGCAGTGAAGTCAAATAGAAAAAATTCAGCAATGCAAATCCGACTGGGATTCCAACGAAATTAATTTAACTGCTTATAAAAATAAACTTTAGTTTAAATTTTTTTATAAAATTTAATCTTTTCTGAAAGGAGTGTTCTCTTCTCTTGCAACAAATTGTAAGTTAACAGTATACTTTTTTTTTTTTTTTTTTTTTTATGTCCTACCGGCTAGGGTTCCTCTGACATGGGTCAGAGACCTTATGTAGCTAGTAGAGTAAACGAACTAAGTTCACTTGCTCTATAGAGTTTGGTACCGCTGTACAATGGTACAGCACTGATCGACCTTTTTTTTTTTTCCTGAAAGCCGAATACATAATACAAACTTTTTTTTTTTTTTAACCAATGTCAACCCTTTTCTTCCTTTTCTACTGTTTGGAACAGTATACCTTGTAATCTCATTCTCAATATCGGGACAGCTTTAAATTCAGTTTTAGTTCTGGCCACTCGCCAACCTACGACACAAACACGGGTCACTTCTCTCGGCGTTATCCGCGATAAGATTAGCGTTCACAAAGAACGAGTGTTTTGAGAAACTCGGATTTCAGCAGTTCTAGATAAAACTTAATACAACTTTTTCCTTTATTTGTCCTTAGACGTTTGACTAGCTCTTGTTAGAGGCTTCGTACGCGCAAAAATAAAATAAAAATAACATTCAAGGTCAAAGTGAGTGTAACAATGTGGATCAAATGTTAAATATAAACATATATTATAGACTAAGAATTATCATTATAGCTTGCAATTTTTTTTGTCATAAAAAAATTTTGAAATTTGCAACCTTGGTGATTTTGAGCCATGTAAGCATACATATATAGTGTAAAGTTTCATCAAAATCCATTCAGAAGTTTTTGTCTATACAATGTTATACCTGCTTAAGGTACCAGTTACCTTAAGCATTTCATAGACATTATAATAGCCCGTTACACCATACAGTTTTAATGAATATCTTAGGAGTTATCATAAATTACAAACTACTGGCGAGAAAATAAATTCAAGCAGTCTCGCAGCATCGCGACGCGACTACGCGACTACTAGTAGTATACTAAAGAAAGACACCATATGATGCCTTAACTTTGGGACTGATGGGACTTGTGGGAAACCATAAAAATGATGTAGAATAAGTTTCACGTAGATCATTTGAATATTTGCAGTTTGTAATTAAAAATATGTCATAAATACGAGTTCAATACACAATGTGATCTAAACATTTATGCATTCATCAGGCAATAAGTCAATTGGCAGCAATAGACTGGCTCTCTGCCAGAGGTCTGCGCGCGGCGTGTACTGATATATCGTGGCCTGGATGTTTGATGATATTAACTTAGCAATTCTAAATAACTTGCTCCGATTGAAAAATTGTTCGAGAAGTCTGCAATCTGTCCGCATATTTGCCAATATTTTTTCATATTTTATTCATTACTTTTACCTAATATGGTTTAAACTTTTATGTAGATTACAATGGAAAAATCTTAATTACTTTTTGTATTTAATGGAAATACAATATGAGATTAGTATACGGATGTTTTAAGCGGATTAAGGTCTACATTAAAAATGCATTTGTAAAAATGTGCATTAAAATGCGTCCAAAAGGAATGTGCTCTTATAAGGGTAAAACTCAAACACCTTTAGAGATTGAGAAATAAAAATTCCAATTATTATTTTAAGTATCCTTAGTTCATTTCAAAAAGTGTATATTTTGAATAGTGACTCTATTTCTAAACCGCCGAATAAGTATTATTATTATTATAAGTAACTTGTTTTTTTTGTCTGGGTAAAAAAAAGTGTCAAGTGTCAGCTCCAACGCACGACTAGAGTTTACTCCTTACGTAAGGTAAATAAATAATTTAATAAATATAATTAAAACATATTAATAATATAATATTATTATATTATTAATATTGTATTTGAGTATATTGTAGACTGTAACGAGTAACATGTGACATGTGACATTTTTATTTTACTCCCATAAATTTTCAAACTCCTGGCTTATATATGTAAAAAATCGATTCTTAAGGACTAAACTCCAAAAAGATATTTTAAAGAATTATGATACATTTTTTTGAACACGAAATAAGTTCGCGCACTTAGCCGTGATGTATTGTTAGCCACACACTTCCGAGTGCTCGTGACAGCATCCGGGAAATGTGTTCAACAAATGGATGCGAGACGCGAACCGAGTTCAGAGAATATAGATTTATTTGAAAACCTGACTACGTAAAATACGTTACCAAGTATATAACGGATATCGCGGAGCTAGCTTACCACTGTATGCTTTTATACTTATAATTCCATTTCCATTATCTCTTGTATTTGCTTTAAGGATTCGGTGCATATAGGATGGGCAGAAGGCGTTCTCGACTTGTTGCTGATATTTATTGCATACTGGACTATTGTAGTTATCATGTTGAGATTCGAGTTTATTCCCATCTCGGCACCTTCCCATCGGACATCCTTAACATTTATTCTTCTTGTTTTCTTATAAGTTTTATACGAATATATAAAATTCACCTTTTTTAAGAATGCTACATCTAAAAAATTTTACCCTTGATTCGATGTAATTAGTAGTTTTCATTATTTCTTACAAGGAAGTCATACCGCTTTTTACATGCTTTTGGCCGTTACTGGATTATTAAAGTGAGTTTGTATGTGGTGTTGCTTTTTAATGGACATTAATTACTGTTAAGTAAACCGTCTGCCCGCACAGTTTGGTTTTGATATTGACGGGCAATTAATAGTTCAAATTGAAATTCAGTATGCAATTTGATGAACCCTTTGATCGTATGGCTAAAGGCCTTGGTGATTTGAGTTAGGGTTTTTGGGATCGTTCCAGGCAAGGCCGATTTTGAAAATAAACTTTTGGAAGTTGAGTTTGACGAATAAAAATTTTACCGGTTTTTTTGCTGGCAAAAAAAATTATAATACCGCGGTGACGTTTAATAATGCGCAATTTGTGAATCCAGGCTTCATGTAACACGTTTCCGTTTCAAGGCACTATTTTACTTCCACAAAACCGACCGGTAACATATTGTTACACATCGAAAAGGTCTTATAATCAAACGAAGTTTCTAGAGTCTTAGATAGACTTAGCTTGTGTCAATAGGTAACAAGATTCAAAGATACATAGCCTCTAACTATTCGGAAAAACGAACTACACGAAGAAGTTGGAGTAGTTTTGGATAGTTCCAAAACGTCGCTAATGACTTCTTATCTACTTATTGGACTTACTTAAAAGCCGTGTTCGATTAGAAACATCGCGAAGAGATTAATCTTGTACGTTGTGTTTGGAGTTCAGTTAACATGCTTTATTAGTTAAGAAAGTTTTGCTTTCAATGTTTATATAGTCACACTAAAAAGGTGACACTAACATATATATGTACCTATGTGTTTTTTAAACAGATTTTTTAACAGAATTAAGATATATATTTTTTTAATTTTAACGTGGACAGATAGGTCAATAACACAACCAATGCGATAGGTGTTGTAAGTGGGCTACCGACCATAGAAGGATCAAGGATAAGGGATAAGAAAGGCCCATCCCTTACAATGGCGTCTGTATATCCAGCTCATATAACCCAAATTTTCAAAGTTCGAGTGAAAAGGCATCTTCTGGGTGAGCTCGCTCCATCTTAAGCCTCATCCTTGCTACACAGTTGGTATTTGGCCAAGAGTAAACCCATCTCTAGTAAAAAAAAATGGGCTCTGACACACAACAGCATATTATTATGCGGTGTAAAAGTATGTTAATCAAACGAATAAAATCTTCAAAGATTATCACCAAATTATTAATGTGACGCATAACACCAAATCCAATTCCATAACCAACAAATCCTCGTTTAGCTCCTCATTTTTCATGTGACACCAAAAGAATAATTTCATTGGTAGCTGTACGTGTTGGCAGAACGATAGACATTAATTTCCCAGGGGATACAAACAGATAGAAGTTATTTCATGCCTGATTATAAGACGAAATTCCTTTTAATTGAATCCCCAGTGTGAATATTAACGTTTTTATTTCTTAAAATAAATAGTCAAAATAAATGTGATGGAAATCATGAGAATAAAAGTTACTAAAAAAAAAGGTGGTAACATTTCTTATGTAAGAAGAGTCTTTTGCTTATTGAATAATTAACTATATCCTTTGCGAGAGACTTCTTATGTGCTGCTTAAAAAACCAATAAGGCGTTGAAATGTTTATTCAATCTTTATTGCCAATTTGTTCTAAGGCGTCCATTTTTTTTATTTTAGATGAATGAACGAAAGAAATAATATTTCCTTTTCTGTGTCCCTGACAACGTTTATGCAAAATTTAAAGATAATCGGTTTAGTAGTTAAGGCGTGAAAGCAACCAAATAAACCAACTCTCTTTCGCATTTATAATATTAGGGTGACAGGAGTTGGTATTCAAACATTGGTTTAGAATCTTTAGTATATTTCTACGTTTTATACGATCTTGTATTCAATCTTGTTCCTTGTTATATTGTAGAGTTAGATCAGTCTTTACCTGGATAAAGTATTACGGTCTAGTAAGGATCTGATACCTCTCTTAAACCTAGAAATATCTGAGAGTACTTAACTGAAACTCATCGTTATGAGACAACGGAAGGGTTCTACCATTACCATGTTATAGAGGTTGTTTTGATTTTTTGATAGGACCAGGAAATCAGGGTTGGGTAGAAAATCGGATCTCTGACTCACTTACCGAAACACATCAGCACATGTGCTGTTATTTCATGATGCCAATTTATGACTGGGGATTGTACTCTTAGTGTGCGCTGCCACTACTATTATTTATGACTTTAGTAAGAATGATTTTATTCACCATATTTATGAGTAGATTTCAGGAAAATTTATAGTTTTTCTTGAAAATGCCTAGAGCAGTGTTTTGTCATAAATAAAATTTATACGCGAACAAAGCCACGGGTACAGCTAGTTTATTTTAAGCGCCTAACAGCCAATGATTCTTCAGAATACATATTATTGTACAACAACGGGACGTTAAGTGTTACAATTCCGTCTGTATCTTGTATCTTCCTTTTGTTGCCAAACAATATGTTAACAATGAGAGTGGAGAAACGTTTTCATGTAGGTATTTAAATTTATTCGGAATTCTACCTTCTTTACAAACGCATAAGGCCTATTATAGTGTCTTGTGGGAAACGTCGAAAAGTATTTTTGCATTTTCTGGTTAGAATTCAAATGAGCATGTGAATAGTTGGTAAATAAACTTTGATGTCACTTTAGCAGATTGTATTGGATACAATTTTGGGATTACAAAGAGGGGACGGAAAGGTCACAGACGTTTAAGGTGTTATAAATACTTTATGGTGAACGCTCCAATAAAAATAACCAATTTTCATATAGTAGAGATTTCAGTTGTGATTACAGCTTTTTTCAGCTTATTATAGTGAGACCAACCATTGGCTGACGCATGCAAATAAATAATTACGTAAAATTTTTATTAATAGCGCTTCTTATTAAGCAGTGTACCCTCCATTCTGGTTATTCAACAAACCGAAGGCCGAAGTTGGGTACATCTGTAGAGGTTTAACCTCAAAGTTTATCGGTAACGCCTTAATTAAAATCACTTTATTCCGAATCAGGAGTGAACGGTACAAAAGGTACACTTTTGTCCTCAACTTCACACGAAACACGTGAAAGACTAATGCCCCGCTTAAAACGTGAATGCGTTACAGCCGTTCTCCATTAAGCGAAATCGATAGAGATGCGTGTTTCCATTATCTGGTAAAGGATCCCGTTAATGGTGTGTCATTGTTAGGATTCTTTGCTTTCGCATAAGGGACTCGGGTTGATTAGATTACAAATGTTTTTGTTTATAAAACTAATGTTTGCTTTCAAGCTTACTCCTTACATTTATTGTATAGGTACATACTATATTCGTATGAATGAATATTTTTTGGCAAATTACATACTATATGTAAATAATTTGAGAAGTTTTTACGTGAAAGAGTAAAAAAATCCATCATCACATACTTTCGCATACATAATATTAGTAAGATTAAGAATCACAGTACAATGTTTAGTCACGCGGACGAAGTCGCGGGCGTCAGCTAGTAGATAATATATACTTTAGTTAGACAGTCCTGTGTTTACTTCGCACACAATTAGTAGAGAATTCTGTACAGATTATATTACAAATTGTGTAAATGTTTCTAATTTAATTGACGTTATTTAAGTTTAATGCTAAATTTAAACTTTATGCTTTAAATGAATGTTTTAATTTATTTACCACACCTCATATTTTCGTGATAGTTTAGTAGGAATACAGAGATCCGTACAGATCCGAACAGTAGTCACATCAGATGGTATGCAGTTTTGTTGATGATCCTTTTTTAGGATCACATCTCCAGTAATCTTCTATAAGAAGTTGATTACTGCTGCCAAGCTAGTAGTCCAGTTTATGACATAAGAAATTAGTGTCGCCGAGCAACTAGAAATTATTATCACTAACATTATATTTTCAAAAGTCGAGACTATACGTCAGACGTTTGTCCGTTGATGTTTCATATAGACTTACATATTAGTCCGGTCAAATTAAACCAAAAAATAAGAGTCAAGGTACATAAATTTACAACAAGCTGAAAGTGAGTGAAGCTGTTCAAAACATAATTAAAAATAACATATTAAAACTCCTTATCGTTCCGATACGTGGAAAAAATCATAGTAATTTGAATGTTTAGATTGACCGGACTATATAGTATATTATGTCTTGACTTTGCGTCGTTTCAGTTGGATTTACGAGACGCACATTTATTACGGTCAGCCTTAGTTGCAGTTATGTTAAGTCCTGCGTTGCGTCTGTTGTCTGCAACAATGACATATATAATATTTCAGCCAATGGCAGGACAGGCAGTAACTAGGGTACACTACATTCCTCACAGTAACCAAACACTTACAGGACACATTGTGAAATAACACGTTATAATGTTACAAGAGCGAGTAAGGGATTTAACAGCCCGTTTTCCCCCATACTAAAGGCAATTACAATCAAATAAACTTTACTTGATTATAGGTCAACTGATCACTACATAAAAGAAATTTTTCCCATTCACTTGCTCTTGTCCTTGCCGAATCTTACATAATTTTTGGGAAATCAACTGAGATCAAATGCATAAATCTCTTTATGCTTTCACGTTCAAAGGTCCATAAAAATATATTTCTGCATTTTTGAAGTATCATATAAAATAGACTTAAAATTTTTAGGATACCTAAGTACCAAAAATATATATTAAAAGTGAATAAAAAAACTGTCTGTCTCGCTTTGTCAAAGATAACCTACATCTGTGTCTATTATATAATATTAAACTGTCTCCATAATAGTAAATATAATATAATATTTAAACCTAATAAACACAGAAGACATAGAAGACTATGTATACTTACATAGTCTTCTAATAGTTTTAATAAGTTCTGCGATCACGTTTGAGAACCTTATGATGGCCGGAACAATAATACGTCAGTGTCACGCCAAGAGATTAACGACGTAGATTGAGATTGATTGTAACAGAAATAATATGTAAGGAAGTTTACAGAAGTAATTACTTCCTATTTGATCAGAGACGTGTAATTCTATTTAAGAAAATAATTGTGATTTTCGTATTAAACCGATGATGACAGTGATGCAGAAAAGGACATAGAGTACCTTTCTTCCATATAAAAATTACTGCTCCAGAGGGATCATCAAAAAACAAAAATAAAAAATCAATTCTTGGTAAAAATATATGAGCAAGAAAGACAAAAATATATGAGCAATACCTCAGACAAAGTCGCAGGTAAGAGCTAATAGTCTTACGTGAATAGAACCTTCATAATAATAAATTAGGTTGGTGTGTTAGCATCCCCAAAAATTAGGTGCCACAAATACTGTGGCCAAGCGTTGAAAATCTAATTTTCGTTGCGTCACCACTTCTAAAATTCATTTTGAACCTTCATCTAAACTTCACCAAAACCCGCAATAAAACCTTTAACTTTATTATAATTAAATTTTAGTAAAACCGGGAAACGTCTCATTACCACACTTCTGTGTGGTTTAATTGTCATCCCGCTTTGTTTTGGAGACAAAAGGCTGGAATTAAAGTACAGTCGACCGCAGCTTCTCGTCGGCTGTTTGCTTAAATGTTCCCAGTTGTGCGACGCGAAGTGCTGCCAACCCTACAGCGGAACCGCTGTATTTATACGCTCATATTTCAATTACTAATTTCGAGAAATGTTCATAGTTTTTGTTCATTTTAATAAACTTTCACTTTTCCTAGCATATTATTCTTTAAATTTTATAGGTCATAAAAAAGACATGTCGTGTCCAGATATGCAGCTCGAATGTGTACGCTTTAAAAACTCGAGAATCACTGGATCGAATTTAATACGATTTTCACAAAATTATTATGAAAAGGGGATACAGATAATATTTTTATAAAAAAAAATTCCACCCTGGGCGAAGCCGGGAGGGGGCCGCTAGTGCATAAAAATATTATTATGGTCTGCTATATTCGGATAGACTTTTCATGACAAATTTAGAGTCATAATTGTAGGCATCAGTGAAAATTTAGTCTATCCAAAATTCATACAAAATATACCTACTAACATGAAAAATGTTTTGTTTAAAATTTCCAGAAGTTAACTTATACTTTGTTGTTCACTTGAACACAATTGTTAAGTAACTCCTGAGAAGTTCTCAGTGAGTGAAATCTCGAAGGCGTGTTTGAAACAGCTTGAGTTCAATTCAAACTACTCTGGAAATAAAAGGCATTTTTAAGTCTGTGAAGTTTGTACGTGGATGACATACTCATGGGAAATTAGAGCGGCGGTGTGTACAATTTAGAATTTCTTTGAAGCTTTGTAATACTCGGTTAAAGTGTTTTCAACGTAGCCCGTACCTTTATTAAATTGACTAACTCTTTTCAGATAATATGGCCACCTTTTACGGCCTAAAATTGGTCATTGCTATCCAAGAAAAGAGACTGCAATAATAAATATATATAATAATAAATCAATAATAGGATAGAAATAGAAAAATAACATATAACCCAATTATGTTATACATTTATTTTCTAGACAAATACATACACCTATTAAAATATAGATATAAGAAGCAATTAAATAACAAAGAATAGGAAAAAATCTGGAATGGTTAAAAAATTAATAAAGATTTTTCCAAATTTTACAGAAATAGCAAGGCCAAAAATTATAAATTTTTCTCCACTTATTTCGTCGCCAGAGACGATGGTACATTTTAAAACGCATTATCATTACTAAAAAAATGAGTCCAAAAACTGCAATTTCAAATAGTATGCAGTAACAGTGTCCCCGTTCAAAAATTGAGCGAAGTGGTTAGCGGTAGATCTTTCCCTAACGTCCCCCTTTTCGGTGACGAGAAAGTGTAACGACAAATTAGCAGGAATATTTAAAAACTACATAGGTACGAGTATATTCAAAATGTAAAGCCGGGAACAAGTAACACGAAGACTTAAGACCGCTTTGCATACTAAATACGACTCTTTAATCGGATTAATGTTCCTCAAGTTTGAACATCAGTTTTCTTAGGCTTGCGTTGAATTTTAAAGCGATTTTTCATGGGAAAGAAATTAAAAATTTTTATTCCTATTTCAAAATATTAGAGATATGATAGTTTATTATGAACATTATTAAATTTTATTATATTAGAAAAATTTAAAATACTACTCGTGTTTGTGTTAAGTATAATCACAATGTCACATGTCTCAAAGCGTTACCTTCTTTTAAAAAATATATAATCTATACTAATATTATAAAGCTGAAAAGTTTGTTTGTTTGTTTGGTTGAACGCGTTAATCTCAGGAACTACTGTTTCGAAATGAAAAATTATTTTTGTGTTGGATAGTCCATTTATCGAAAAACGCTTTTCAGGCTATATAACATTTTGAACGCAGATGAAGTCGAGGGCAACAGCTAGTAAAAAATAAAAGATATTTTTTGTAATATGTATATTATATATAGGTATTGTATATACACCATTTATGGATACTTTTTATCAAATAGTATAATTATTTTACTAATATTATAAAGAGAGAAGATTGGTATGTTTGTAATGAATAAACTCAAAAACTACTGAACCGATTTTGAATTTTTTTTCAGCTAAAGAAAACTACATTATCAGCGAGTAACATATATTTTATAAAGTTATGCGGATGAAGTCTGCAACTTACTATATTATTATATATATATATTTTTATATTAAATGTATTATATTTTATTAATTTAATTATTTTTTCTGACAAGGACTACCTATAGTACTAAATACTATTATTATGTTATTAATTAACCATTACATTAATATTATAACAATAAAATCTAATTCTAAATACTACAATAAATTTAATCACTATAATAATATAAAAAATTTAAAAATTAAATAACTATTTTCAAAAAGTATGTAATTATAAATAATTTAAATATTAAAATATTATTATATATTTAATTTGGGTTTGCAAATCAGTTTCCAGATTATATTTATTTGTTCCTCATTTATGTATGGAAATCTTTACTTGAGCGGATTTGTGGTATTTGTTACATGCAATTTATACTCATGCATCTCTCTGGGGGTCCCGTTATATACGTGACGTAGTTACGTGATGTGGTTACATGGGAGTGTAAGCCACAGCAATATGTTGCTATTAAATCTGAAAAATTACTTCTCTTACATCGGCGCCAAACTGAATTTTTCTACCAACATTACGTGTTGTCTCTCATCTATCAACAGGTATTCCTTTTATAGTCACCCTTATTTTGTATCATTCACATAATGAATAACGCAACCGTTATAGACATAAATCAAATATCACATTGATTTTAAAGGTTAATAATGTCTACAACGGTTGCGTTATAGACGGTTGCCCGAAATAGGGTGATTGTCTGTGTTTTGGATTTTGGATTTTGACGGACCAAAATAAAAGTTGGCTAATCAATTTTTTTTTTATAAGAGATGGGTTAGCTCTTGGCCAACAAGCAGCCATGTGGCAAGGATGAGGCCTAAGATGGAGCGAGCTCACCCAGAAGATGCCTATTCACTCGAACTTTGAAAAGATTAGGGTTATATGAGCTCGGAAATAGTACAAAAAAAAAAAATATTAAAGGCAAGCAAAACCTCGGTGTATAGTTAGTTGTTATAATAAACATACTAATATTATCTATACAATCCTGTTCCATTCGAAACTCCAGCAAACATACACAAACCAATAGAAGCAATTAGTGAACAAAAATGGAGAGTGTGTATTAATTTTCACAACAGAAATTATAATTTACGCCAAGAAACCCTTTGATTTACCCTTCAGCCATATTGATAATTTCCCTCTGAATATGTATTGTGAATTCCAGGGCTTTTAATAGCGAGAGTGGGTGACGAGTTTTAATATTAATTTCTTAACATTCCATCGCCGCTTAAGCCTTACAAGTTTATTCGTGCTTTAATAATAAGGGAATTACACCGTTCGGGGCTGATGCTGGCCTTTGTTCGTTCAAAATTACTCAGCCAGCACTTTGTCGGCAATATATCGGGTAGATTAACTATGTACTTATCGATTTTGTACGTCGCTCGGTGGGAAATTATGTTCCCATTTTAGGCGGAATTACCGTTTACTTAACCTTGGACAGCATAAGGGATCGACGGAGATTTACTAAATGACGTTTAGGGTATTAAATGTGTAGGGATTCCGATATCGAACCTGATCGGAGGATAGTATAAAAATGCGTCGAAGAAATTTCTTCTAACTACATATTAGAATTTAGAAGAAACTTCTCCGAACTACTCCAACTATTAAATACTCTACTCTTGGTTGATCCTACTCGGGCGAAACCTAGAGCGGGTCGATAGTATTATATAAATTTGTAGGCAAACACAATTATTAAATACTGAAATTAAATTTATAGGCGTTGAATAGGACGAGAAAAGAGAATGAATTTTAACGGTTGGCTTATTCCGAAACTGTTATGTCCGTCCGTTTAACAGATTATGTGTGATCATAATATCTACTTTTTAATATAGAACGAAAGCCTCTTTTCTTTTTTATATATTTAGGCTTCGCAGTGCAATAATTTTCAGAAAATTATATACTTATAAAAACCTTCATTGCGGACTGCCTGACTGCTTTGGACTCGACGGACCTGTTTTGGAAAACTCAAAGAAAAATTGTGGACTTGAATTTACTTGACTGACTAGTCTTGAGATCTGCTAATTTTGATTTTAATTTGAATTTCGCCTTTTTAAAATTGTTATTTTTACAAACGACACTGATAAAATCATCGGAGAAGATCTGATGGAGCCAAGACATTAAAATAGAAGAAGAACTTTCCTTTATTAGCGCTCTTCCAACTTTTCCTGTATTTTTATCTATAAAAAAAATACAGTTTAAAATATTTAAGCGTACATACATATACAGAGAGACATACGGCGGCAAGCGACTCTGTTTTATACTATACTAGCTGCTGCCCGCGACTTTCCCCGCGTAACTTTATAAATTATACACTAAAGCCTTCTTCGAGAACCAATATATCCATTGGTGAAAATAGCATGAAAATCGGTGCAGTAGTTTTTGAGTTTATCGCGAACAGACAGACGCGGCGGAGGACTTTGTTTCATAATAAGTATGGCGTCTATATTTCCGAGAAGTCTTTTCAAGGTTCGAGTGAATAGGCATCTTCTAGGTGAGCTCGCTCCATCTTAGGCCTCATCCTTGCCACATGGCTGGTTGTTGGCCATGAGCAAACCCATCTCTTATAAAAAAAGAAAAAAAAGATAAAGAAGGATGTAGATGATAATGGTTGTTGAAAGTAGTACACGTTCACGTGTATTAAAAAATGAAAAAATCGACGAAACTGCAGACGTGAAGTTTCATGTAAAAGCGCTACGTATAATATTTACTAAATGTCAGTTATATCAGTTTTCCACCCGGACGGAGTGAATAATGCAGTGAAGAGCATTTAGCGCTTTCAGCTTTTTAAGTGCAACGAGGAGCTAGTTTTAGATATTGGTGCATTAATTTCTTCTGATATATTTTTTAAATATTTACTACAAGTCGGCTTGCTTTGTACTTAGTGAGGGACCGATAGATCTGTTTATTTAACCCCCGACTTACGATGCAAAAACGGGTATATTCTGTCCGTGTGTGTATCTGTGTATAAATATATAAATAAATATAAATATACATATTCACACATTCCACACAGCACCATCTAGTTCCAAAGTAAGCCACTTAATGTATTACGGATACCAGACAGTTGATATACTACATACATTACTTTTTTTTTTGTAAATACATACATATTATAAATACAAAACATCCATGACTCATGTACAAAGGTAAATGTTAACACATAAACATCTGCCCCTAGCGGGATTCGAACCCGCGACCGCTTGGTTAACAGCTAGGGTTACTAGCCACTAGACCAAACGTGTCGTCTAAGTAGTGTAAGTGTGTATAAAGCGGATGGTCCGATTTTGATGAAGTAAATGCCTATTAACTAGTTTTGAAGATAAACTCTCATCCAAGGGCTCGTCAATATATTAACGATAAATTATTAAGAATTTTGAATGTCAAACTGTCAAAATGAATGTTCAAGAAGTAATAAAGTTATCCATGTTTTTGCAACTAAATCACTTGGACGCTAAAACTATTTTGTTATGATACAAAACAAGGTAAACTAAGTAAAAGGTATAAAAGAATATATTACATGAAATACTTGAAGCGGGAAAAGTTAAGTTTGAATGCAATAACATACTTGTTTGTTGTCTGTCATAGAACGCGGGCCTAGACACTTTGTGTTCGTCAAACAAACGTCAGGTGATGGAGTAATTTGTTGTGGCCACGAGATCAGCGTTTTAGAAAGTTTTGTTAATAAGTGCGAAACCTCACCATCGGCTCTAACGGAAGACCAGCGCAGGTTTTTATAGCCTTTTATAATAGCCTGAGTAGAAGCCTGAGGCTTGTAGCGGGGGACTTTTGTGTTTTGTCTTCTATTCTAGTCTATTCTATTATAAAAAAAAAACTGAAAAACGTTATTTTTGTCACCGTTTTTTGGCTGTCAAAAGTTATGCCCACCCCTCGACTCATGGTACTTTTCAGAGGTTATTTGGGATGCTAACAGGTACGTGCATGTAAATCTACGATTATAACTTGTAGTTATGTTTGATACATCTAATCTAAAAGAATTTATAGGTTACTTAACTATTTTGTCTTCACCTGTTTTATGTACACATTGTTATGTTGTCGCTCGCGATATTTATTTTTCTGGCCACAGAGTATCGTTTGTCCCATATTTCGATTTCATTTCGGAAACTACCTCCGCCCGGATTGGTTCGTGTATGAACGACTTAGTTTACTTCAATACGCGTATCTTATATGTGTGCTTTTATTGCGTTGTCGCATCTTTGTCGATATTCGTATCCAGGCATACGAAATTATAACGCTAAAACCGTCCAGTTTCTTATAACTGACCTATAAATTCAATCTTGCCTTATAACATATATTAAACGGTTGATAATTCGTAGTTCAATTGAATAGTTTAAATGTACCCGACTACCCATATAATACAATAAATAACTCCTTTTTTAAATGACACCAGACTGTCGAATTTACTGTCCTGACGCCACGATCGATACCAGGATGCAGACAAGCTAGCGATTCTGACATAATTTACTTAAAAGCTGTTGGGAAAAGGCTTATGGTGTAGCGGGGTGGAAATTTCTCTTAGTTCATTAGAGAGTTTTCTCTTAATTTTGCATGTTTATGGGATAATTAGTATTTATCGTCAGAACAGTACGTAGCTGGTTATTTTGTAAGTAATGCGGAGATCTGTACATATGCAGCAAATCATACTATAGAATAAGAAACGTGTTGAATAAGAAAGTAAATCAGTATTGACATGGTTTTTAATTAAATATTCTAACTGTATTGTTAATCTTACAAAATAGATATAAATGATAATATAAAAGTCTACCTTTTTATATTGTATCGTCTTATTCTCATTCCTCGTTACTAGGTCCGATATCATTCTGTTTCTCCAGCTACCAATAACTCTGTGATTGGATTACGTAGAAAAATATTTTTTTTCTTCGTGTCTCATCCCATGACCCGTTTCTATATCAGCACTTAAGCAATACGATGTTCGAGACCGATACCATCAAAAATAATGTTTATTGAATTTCAGTATGGATATTTCTATTTTCATTGCCTCTGATGTGTTTTATTCTGTACTCGCTGTAATAAAATATTATTCAAAACCAGTCTGGAATAACATCACGTAGACTTTATTATAAGTAATACTGTTTGTCTAGAACAGGCGTAGCTATGATATGACTATATGAATAAAAACCTAATTAGGTTTTGTTACATAAAAATTCCATCTAGAATCATAGTTAATGGTGAAAACCACTTCAAAATCCGTTGCTTACTTTAAAAGCTCTAAGCGTACATACATACTCGTACAAGATGTAGGTTCATTTACTTAATTATGTAATTTGACCTGGGTAAAATTTGTAATGATTAAACACACAAGAATAGAAAAATTATGTTGTGGCATATCCAAACGGTCGGCACTTATAGGGGGCGTGCATTATGAAACAGGTCATGAGTCTACCCAATCCAGGTTAATTCATGACGTTAAAAGCATTAATGCACTATGTATAGTATCACCGCAACACGCATTAGCGCCTCTCTATTAATACACAGTACATAAAATTATTAGTGATAAATCTAGACATTTTGAATAAGCTGAATACATTATTACTCAATGGTTCTGTCGAGTACAGCAGTATATATAATTAAATGAAATGCGAAAGTGAGTTTGTTTGTCTGTTACACTTCTGTTTGTTACACTTAAAAACGATCCTCTGGATGAAATCAGTTTGAAATGTATCACATTAAAATAATATCGGATCCAAGTAAACTATCTGTGAGCTAAATTTCGTGGAGCCTCACGAACCTTCATCAATATTCCAACTTATTTAATTCCAAATTTTGTTCGTTTCTATCTTTATTCTATACTAAGAGAAAAGATTTTTTTTGTTTGTTTGTTTGTTTGCATTGAATAGGCTCCCAAACCACTGGTCCGATTTGAAAAATTCTTTCAATGTTGGGATGCTATATTTTATCAGTGAATAACATAGACTACATTTTATAAAGTTACACGGACGAAGTAGCGTGCAACAGTTAGTTTTGTTTTGTTTTGTCATCGGCGTACAAAAATGTGCTATGATGTGTTATGTGTAGGTATAAGTATACCTAAGTACTAATAGGTACTATAATAAAACATATAATACTAACTAACTGACCCGGTAAACGCAGCGACCTTTGAATACATGGACGCAGCCTAAGCGTCTCAGTATGACCCCACGAAAACTGAGCTGCGATGGGCGGGGCTTACAAAACTGAGCCGCGACCTGAATTAGTTCATTCAACCAGCAACCAATGAACGAACTTTTACAAACTTATTTATAAAATGGCGTAAGTAAAAAGTGCATCCTAATAGCGACCGAGACATGCTATCATTAAAGTTTCTTTTTAAATGCTAATAGTTTGAAGGTATTAATACTTTCTTTTAATGTCATATTCTATATGCCATATTTTAGAAAATTGAAAATCGAACATACAAAAATTGGCGTCGAAAATTGACGGTAACTAGTATGAAGGGACTGCTTCCATGCTCGCAGAGATATACTATTTCGTTGGGTAAACGTTGTTTTGCGAAAAAATAATAAATAAATTTTTGGGGTGGACAATCCTTAACATTTAGGGGTATAAAAAATGGATGTTGGCCGATTCTCAGACCTACACGATAAGCACACAAAATTTCATCAAAATCGGTCCTGCCATTTCGGAGGTGTTTGGCAACAAACATCGTGACACGAGAAATTTATATATTAGATATACATATAATGTTTATAAGATAGAAGTAATAAGTACAACATTTCACCCTACTTGTGAACGATACTTGTGGTCTACTAAATGATGGCGTCAAACCTCAAATGTGACCTAAATCTATACGAAAACCTCATTATCTATTCAGCATCGCGATCACAGCACCAATTGACACGGGTAATGTTTGTGTTAAGGTTCCAAAGGCTGTTACAAACTAAATTGATTTATACAAACTAATATTTAAAATACTAATATTTAAAATGAATTAAAATGAATATTTAAAATAAACATAAGACCCACTAATATTTAAAATGAATTAATATGTTTAATGTTAATGAAATAATCTAACTTCAAAACTTTACTTACTTATTACTTTATTTTATGTCTTAGCGGAAACACCACACCACTATACATGCATGCGTATCCGGGCGACGGTCGCTAGTCTATACTAATATTATAAAGACAAAATTATTTATGTTTGTAATGAAAAAACTGAAAAGTAATTATTATCAGCGAATAATATAGGCTATATTTTATAAACGTGCCGAATCTTTTATTAAATTTTGAGCATAATAAAATGCCAGTTTGCGTAGTGAAACTGTGTAAAAATATATTGAAACTCTGTAAAAAGTGAATAAAAGTGACGATGTTTTACACACACTACAATAAAAAGTTGCCGCATTCACGGAGCTATCGCTTTTGTATACGTAGCGCTCTATCTAGTCGAGCGCAGCAAGACCAATCAATTATCTTTGAGCTAGTATATTATAAAAATATTAGACATCAACGCGTCCAGCGGTAGTATCACTTGTTACAGAAGAGCACCAGGACGTAAACAATAGGTGTTTTGTTTCAGTGGGGATAACAGAGCGTAATCCATTATTTCACCCTATATTCATACTTTATCCTTACATGGTCGGCCGCGTGTTTGCATACCCTTGTTGTTGCTTGTGCTTATTAGCTTACTGCTGCCTTACTCATAAACAAAAGCTAAAATAACCAAACCTCGCTTGGTAGAACTGGTAAAAAGGTCAATCTGATCTATGACTAAATTTAGTTTGAGTTCCGTTTAAAAAAATAATAATAAATAAATTTATATAATACACATACATATATTATGTAGGTATGTTTATAGAAATTAAGTATTATTTGGTGCATAAAATGTGCTAGAAAATCACAAGGCTGTTTGATACGAAATTAAGAAAATCATCATCATAGGAGAAGGTAAATTTGAGTTTAGATCGGCGCGAACAGATGGACATTTAAAACCGTTGCGCTGACGGAACGCTGACTAATCGCCGACAGATCGCTGTCTCATTGCTGAGTAACCGCTGAGTAACCGCTGACCAATCGCTGACAGTTTGTTGAAGTACTCATTGTACGAATATTACATAAAAATGTGCAAAATATATTACTTTTTTTACGATTTTCACAATGTTTCAGTTGTAACGTCAGGTGCTAAATTCGCAGACTCGGGTGTTCTTCAAATAAACGTCATCTTGATTTATGGTTTCATCGCGACAATGACGTTGTCTTATCACAACATTTCTTCTGCTTTCCTTATTTCTCAAATGAATTTTTTCGCATAATAAATCTTCGGGTTAAACGGCGCTTAATCTTAAGACTTTTTATTTGCAGCGTGAATCATAATAAAGAAGAATAATGATGATGGAATAAACTTTTTATTTAGTTATTTATATTATTTATCTAGATTAAATGATTATTTGATCTAGGTAGAAGTAAATTTAAGAATGTAGGTAATTTATTTTATAAATGTTACAATGACTATTATAGAAGCAGCAATCATTCGTAAGCGAAGTTAACTGTAGTTAAATACCTTTAGAAAAATGCAAAGCTTTGTACTACGCTTTTCAAAGTACTACGTGCTGAGAATAAAAACAAATTTGCAGAAGTTTTATATTATAAATATTAACCGAATTTAAGTACCTACTGGCAGAATACACGGCTTATCCGAGGACAAGGTGTCGCTGTGATCTCATACCCACACATCACTGCTGATGATGGAATCCATGAAGTGACTTATCACCGGGAATACCTACTAAAACCAGTTGGTATTCTGGTATTCCCGGTGATAAGTCACTTCACCGGGCGATTCCCACACTCCCCCTCATCGACTGTCCCCGTCAGCGAAGGGGAGTGAGGGGGATAGTACGTAAACGTCATTTCCCCTCCCAAAAAATGGATACACGGCGCTTGCTAGTCATAATTTGCCAGTCCATCCATTCAGTAGTAAGCATCCTCTTACAGAACAACACAGAGAAATATTGTGTTTTTCGTTTTATCTTCTTCTTCTTAGCGTGCCACTTCTCTACGAAGGTTGGCTATCATGGCTATTCTGACCTATTTCGAACCGACACCAGTCCTCTCCTAATTCTATTAAGGTTGCTGACGACAATAACAGGCGACGATAGCAACCTATCATCAATGGACCGTCAGTCTGGCTGCCATTAAAATTACTTAATTCATAAAAAAATACTTATTCTCCTGCTAATATGGGGTGTCACTTTATGACACTTTATGTCGGAGCGATACCATACGACGAACTACTGGCTTTTGTACGTTTCTTTTGTAACTTAAGTACGCGATAAGTAAGTAAACTTAATTACACGAAGCTAAAGTTTTAATAATCTTCATGAATAACATTGCAATGTAAAGCATTCGAAGAGAGCATTTAATTTAGCAAAAAGTGCAAACGCTCAGAAGCTCCATTTAGCAAAACGTTATACAGTCCCCGAAATTGTTGAGAACACTCATTTTAATGGACCCACTCATAAACTGGGGCAATAAACGTGACGTCGTCCTTGTATCTTGATCTTTACAGCCCCTGATACTACATTTTTTTCTGGAGTTTCCTGTTGCTTTGGCGATAAGGAAATGCCATATTTTGTTCAGCACATTACTGAACATCTAGTTAAACTAAACTAAACAATTTATATTATTGAAAATTCTGAATATTTCTATAAGACATACGATCTTAAAAGGACTGCAGTCGTCTAATGGATCCAGGTTTCTTCTAACCAGTACTATTATGGGAATATTATGGGCGAGGCTTTGCAGTGGACGTCCATTTGGCATTTGGTGATATAAGTAAGCATACATAGCTTACAAAAACACAGTTAAATCATATTATGTGTGCTTTCATGTTTCAGTAGGTACGTCGTTATTAATTTTCTTATCAAGGTTGACAAAACTCTGTAGAACTATCAGCCAGCCTAGCCAAAATTTAAATAAACAATGTGATAATTATCATCATTACACAGTCTTTAAAGCCCACATTGGTCTATTCTGTGGATTGCTAAAAAACACGTCTGATCCAGGGTCTTGTAATTTCTTGTTTCTAACCAAAGATTTAAATCTTTGTTTCTAAAAATGTCTTCGGCTTTAAAAAATTATCTGTTTTTTTTTTTCGAAATATTAGTACAATTCTATAGTACCAACAAAACAGAAGTGTCTTAACAAAAGTTAAAATTGTTGTCGTCACAGGACTTCCTTAATATCCTTAATTGTATCTATTAAAATTTTTACTAACATCCTCCACTCTAGTTTGATCGATTACGCTTTTCCTATGCTACTGATATTTCACAAATCCATCATTATGTACATTAAAACACTATAAAGCCGAAATTATATTATATAACATTTAAATTTAAGGGCGTGCGTGCTTGTCCCACACAAAACCAAATTATCATCACGCTGTCTGTACGCCAACGAATGCTTAACAACCTTACATAACTGACTCGTTTAAAATAATATTTAGTAGTCTACAAGTACATCAACAACTTTGTGTTGAGCTTGGTTATAACAATTTAGTATCTCGGAAATGTTGTCAATTGTGTTTAATTGTCACGACTTTAAAGTGTGATAATCCTGTTTTATATACTGTGTTAAGTCACTTGTAGCACTTTAAAACGCAAAGTGAAAAAGTAAGTAGTTACTTAAATGCAAACTCCTTTAGAAGTGCTGTATAAACTCCTTTAGGAGTGAATTTGTAATTCAGGAATTAACTGTAACCGGGCAGTTAGCTTAACAGCGTGACAGAATCATCGCATAGAATAAATAAATATCTTCACACAATCGACAGAGCAACATCTTGACGACACGTTTGGTCTAGTGGCTAGTAACCCTAGCTGTTAAACAAACGGTCGCGGGTTCGAATCCCGCTAGGGGCAAATGTTTATGTGTTAACATTTTACCTTTGTACCTGAGTCATGGATGTTTTGTATTTATAATATGTATGTATTTATAAAAAAAAGTATTGTATGTAGTATATCAACTGTGTGGTATCCATAATACAAGCATTAAGTTGCTTAGTGTGGAATTAGATAGTGCTGTGTGGAATGTGCGAAGATATTTATTTATTTATTTATTATCTAGTTCCACAGTGGGTAAGCAACTAATCCTTGTATTATGGATACCAGACAGTTGATATACTACATAGATACTTTTTTTGTTGTTGTAAATACATTACATATTATAAATGCAAAATACATAAGTCATACATATTATGACTCAGGTACAAAGGTAAAATGTTAACACATAAACATTTGACCCTAGCGGAATTCGAACCCGCGACCGTTTTGTTAACAGCTGGGTTGCCTCATATATAAAATTGCACCCGTGCGAAGCAGGAGAGGGGGTCGCCAGTATTCGTCAATTAAATAAAATTTCAGTTTTAAATTTGGTATGTTCAAATGATGTTCAAAGTAAATTCACGCCGCTTTAACCAGGTTTGAATGGTGTTTAATGGTTCGCCAGCGCCTCGTGAACATTTTGCGCTGAATATTCATGATTATGCCAGTTGTCATAGTAACGCGAGAGTTGAAACAGCTATTTATCTACGTGTCAGATTAGGGAGCTACGTTTGTGGGACGGCTGGCAAATCTATATTCCACTTTCCGAGCTAAAATTTCACATGTCTGCACTCTGCCAACTCGAATATCGATGTAAGATTTTTAATAAAAATAATGAAAATAGGAAACTTTTTTTTAATGTTTGTCCATTAAGTGTTTGCCATATCCATGTCTCAATCCATATCCTTACTTCCATACTTAATATTATATATGCGAAAGTAACTTTGTCTGTCTGCCTGTCTGTCTGCTACCTGTTCACACTTCTACTCAACCGATCATCATGAAATATTGCATACACGTTGTCAGGGATACAAGAAATTAGGCGCACTGTCGCGTGGCGGCCCCACCGTCGTCACAGCGATAACGATGTCAGGCGTTATTACTCATAATTATATTTCTTTTTCAACGCTGACGAAGTCGCAGGCACCAACTATAGAAGACAGAATGCGAAGCAACAAATTCGAGCCTTGTTAAACTCGCCAAAATAATAAAACATACACCAGCAATTCCAATATTTTAGAAAAACCTTTAAATAGATAGTAGGCTATTGACATTCCAATTTTAAATGTACATTATAGCTAGGATGTTTACAATGAATAACATTTTAAGCTTTTAGTCAGTAATTACAGGAATTGAAGCCGCAGAAATGTCCCAAGTTCTGCACATTTTGCTGACCCGAAAAACGTTGTTTTGCCAAAAAATAAAAAAATAAATTTTGGGGTTGACCACCCTTAACATTTAGGGGTATGAAAAATAGACGTTGGCCGATTCTCAGACCTACCCGATAAGCACACAAAATTTCATCAAAATCGGTCTAGCTGTTTCGGAGGATTTCGGAGAACACTGCGACACGAGAATTTCATATATTAGATATTAATATTATTACTCAATCTTATAAATACATAGTATTACGCAAACTAGACCACAAGTTACTACTACGACCTGAATTTAGAACAATTTTCTTTCGGAAATATTATTATACCTCCCCGGGGTAGTTTAAACGCAACATTTTCATGAATAAATCATAAATCCAACGGGATAAGTCAAAACATGTAATATGAAATTCGGGCCTCCGGAATTTTCTTTACATGAGACAAATACTATTGCATATATACGCTGGTTCCCGCTTTATTAAAGTAATTTATTTTACCGGTAAAAGTAATTTTATAGGCATGAGATTTTTTTACTTTTGTGTCGGTCGTCACTTCAAATTTATACTTATTCAAGTGGAGTTAAAGAGTTACTTAAGGGATTCACAAAGGCGAATGACATTGACGATTTGACCTTCACCGATATGACCTTTAGAATGTTTATATATATCATACTAATTCCACACGAAAAACACAAGCGTAATCCACACCTCAACGCAGTCATTGAGACACTGTAGCTCCATATATTTAGAGTTCCGAGGCGGCGGAAACAATTCAACAGGCCTGATAAATGTGGTTTTTTGTACTTTTCATTAAAACTACATTAAAAAAATAAAAAAATCAATAAATTTTTTTTAAATGATATTGACTTATTATTCGGTGTAGGAATCATTTGCGCGCAATAAACCGTTTTCGCAACAAATTTCAATATAAGTCAAATTCTTCTTATGTTCTAACTTTTATTGTAAGGTTTCTTCTACTTCGATGGAAATTCTAAACAATATAATTTGTTCTTCACATGTTTAAGTATAACATATATTTTTTTCATGCCAATTGCATTGATAGTTTCTTCTAACATATTTTTTTAAAAATGCAAATTTTTAGGATTGGCGTGTGTACATCTTAACTGTAGAGTTTGTAAAAATAACTTTAAATTTTATAAATCACTAACTTTTAACTGTTTAAGTACTTATTTAGTACTATTACTTTATGGCGACCTCCTTTTAATAGCCTATTTGGAATTTCCGTGTCTTCAGACCAGACCAGAAACCAGACAGTCGGCCTTCAACACAGCTTCAGAAAGCACGCGCTTTCTCGCCACTCGTCATCAGCATTTGTTTAATTGTAAATATGTGTTGTAATTGTAAACCACAACTTATTTTAGTAACACCATTTCGAAGTGTAGCCAACTTATTATTATTTATCCCAATTATATTAAGAATTCCAAATACTCTGCCACTCCGAATTTGAGGCCAAGAACACAAGCATTCGTTACAAATGCAGTTATCCACAAACTTCGAGAAATTGCTCGTGAAATTTGTCGTAAAATTTACCAACTGAAGACAATCTCGTAGCCCCGTCAGACGGCTCTGACACCTGAACTTCTGGCGAACGGTAAACGTGTTAGACCTTTACGATTAAATATAAAAACGACGTAAAATCTGACATATGTTACTCTTTATGGGGGGTATAAATATTTCATTGGAAAGACGTGGAGAGAACATTGGATATTTCTACGTGTTTCGCTTTTTATTTATTATTGTTTATGGAGTATAAACACTCTGTTTTTCGTAACCTTGTAACGTTTATATGAATTATTTAAAGCTTACTTGGAAATGTGTCCATTACAGCCATTATTTTATGTAAAATTTATATTACAAATGCGAAAACGAGTTGGTTTGTTTGTTTGTTACGCTTTCAAATCTTAACGACTTAACCGTACATTATGAAATTTTGAAATCGTACCCGAAATCACATGTCCGCGCATGGCCTTAAACGCAAATATAATATTAACTTTCAATTATCTACTCTGTAAAAAATTACGCATGGCATGAAAGAAAATGGTCTCACTATTCCGGTTGATTTGTTCGACTGAATTACTGGGAAAAAACGTCTCACTAGTTCGGTCAACCGGACTACTGGGAATGGACCAGATAAAAAATGGTCTCACTATTTCGGTAGACTTGTACGGTCGAACTACTGGGAAAAAAGTCTTACTAGTTCGGTCAACCGGACTACTGGAAATGGACCAGAGAAAAAATGGTCTCACTATTTTGGTAGATTTGTACAGTCGGACTACTGGGAAAAAAGTCTCACTAGTTCGGTCAACCGGACTGTTATTCGAACTATTGGGAATGGATCGTTGGGAATGGATCCGAAATTTCGGTCGAATTTCTGAATAACAAGGAGGAAATGCAAGCGTGCATGTATTTCACCCATTTGTATTATTACAATTCATAATATATTTATTATTTTAGCATTTATATGCTTCCAACTAAAACACCAATACCCTAATCCATAGAAGAAAATTTGGCAAATTATTTTTGTATGAAGCTTTTGTAAATCTAGAGAATAATGCCTGTGGATATAAAGTTTCGTAGTGTCTTGTGGAAACAGTACACTGAGCAGTTGTGAACAACTACGTTCAAATACACACATTCTTCACAATAGAAAACCGCTGAAGATGTGGAACGCTTTGAACGAAATAAAATGGCAAATATTATTATGTAAGTTTTGTTATTATATCTCGTTGTCTCTTTACTTGTGTTTACTGTTTATATAACAACAGTATAAGTGGTTAGATTTATTAAAATTTGGTAATCTTTTCGGACCAAGCGCTCTGAAACATCCTTTATAATGCGCACTGCCAGGGTTTGGATCTCCCTGCCGTCTGTATTTCCGAGTACATATAACCCTTTTTTTTTTTTTTGTCGAGGAGAAATCCGCTTACAGATTCCCTACCGCTGGCTAGGCGATAGGGATATGTGGGGGTCACCCAGCACCTGATGTTAGGATGTTAGCGGCACTGGGAATACATTTCCACTAAAACTACCCGATACCTCCTTGCCCTGTGAGCGGGGTGAACCGGGTTCTGCCGAGGCACCTAACTCCGATCCACCCCCAGGGCAGCCTAGCCACTACGGGCTGGGCTATCGCCAAAGAAAGGGATTGCCCGGAGACACCCAGGCAATACCCACGCGAAGGGGGGGACCTTGTGCAGGCACACACAGCTAGCCAACCATGTGCGCAAGGTCCCCCTAGACCATCTGCAGAAGGCGGGCAGCCTTCTCCAGACAGCCAGGCTCTCAAAAAAAGTCCACACTCAAGTGCAAGCACTCGAGTGCGGAGAACACCAATGACGGGAGGGAGCCCGCCACTCATAATCCGCACACATACCTCGTGTGCGGAACAAACAATAACATAAGGCCGCACTCAAGGAGTGCGGCCGACCTCCAACTGAGAGACCCGCGAGGGTACTTCCCGCGAGCGTTCCGAACGGACTCCCGCTTGGGAGCCCGCTCGGAACGCTCGGTTGTACGCCTCCTTAACACCCGAGGCCGGCCCAAGGCCAAGGGTGAGCCCCCCCACCGCGACAAGGTCTCGGCGTACCCAGGGAGGGGAGTACATATAACCCTAATCTTTTCAAGGTTTGAGTGAATAGGCATCTTCTGGGTGAGCTCGCTCCATCTTAGCCACATCCTCATCCTTGCCACATGACTTGCCACATGGTTGTTGGCCAAGAGCTAACACATCTCTAATAAAAAAAAAATCTACATCTAGAACTAAACCTTTTTTTTAACATTGGGAAATCCTCTTGGATACCCGGCAGTGAAGGGGACACTGCGGGGTTATGCCGGATTCCTACCGGCTCAAACCCAACGACTTTCTAGCGCGGTCGTTGATGGGCGGAGGGACGTTATGACACGACTTTGGTGCCCCGCCAGCGACTAATATTATACAATAACCTACATTGCTGAATTGGAGCTGTTTTGTGGCACATGTCTTTTTAATTTACTGTCACTGCCCTTTGTATCGGTTAGTACAATATTGTCCTTTGTTCTGTCCTGTTCTGTTCCGTTCATTCCATCTAATTTCATTTGCTTATTTATTTTTGCTTGTGTTTATTTGCATGTATGCATGTGTTTATTTGTATGTTTAGTATAATATTAAAATACAAATTGTCCTTTGTCTGTTCTGTTCTGTTCTGTTCTGTTGTGTTCTGTTTCGTCAATTCCTTTCCATTTATTTTGGCTTGTGTTTATTTGCAACGGTGGCCAAGTGGACAGTCACTTTGCCTGCCGACATTATGCTACAAATTTAAAAAAATTAAAATGCTAATACCTTTAAGATTAATACCTGACTTCCATATTTAGCAAAGCTTACATTAGTTTAAAAACAAAGTGCTCTTAGCCCAGTGTGCTTACTAAGTCTACTGGCTAACAATATGATTCTATTTCTAGTTGTCTTTTGTCTACATTTCCTAAAGCTTGCGATACTGAACTTGTTAAAAGTTGTTGAATTTAGTTATATCTTCATTAACATCCATTGTTATGACAGCCACAGCTATTATTAAACCATCTATTCATGCTGAGAAATTAATTAAACTATTTTGATAGCGATGTATATTATTATAATGTATGTTTGCAATTTTGTTAAAAAATAATACATATTAATAATAGATTAATACAATTTAATAATCATAAACGACTTACTAGGAATGGATTTTTAATTAATATTTTAATTAATTCTCACTGAAAAATTCTTTTATATTAATACTAGCTGTTGCACGCGACTTCGTTGCCATAACTTTACAAAAATTAGCCTATGTTACTCGCTGATAAATGTATTAGCTTTCTATTGGTGTTTTTTTTTTTTAAATCGCTTAAGGGGGTACCGAGCTTCTTCCGCGTTTTGATTTTAGGTAGTGTATGTGTGCGTGAGGCACAACGCAGGAGCGGGAGAGCGGTGCGCCGAGTGGCTAGAGTCGTGCGCCAATCGCCTACTAATATTTACAAAATAAAACAATAGAAACGGTCTCAAAAACTTTTATTAAATTAAAAATATTATACGGTTGGAAACTTCACAGATTTCACACATTTATTTTTTATAACTTACTGTCCATAGGTGGGTAGGTTGGTATATGTTTTACGAGCGTAATTGAATAAAAACTTTTATCGATAAACACGACTCGTAAGATCATGTATTAACTTATATATTTATAAATTATATGTCTACATATAATATCGACATATATACATATTATAATAAATTAATTCGTTTCAAAATCGGCGATTTAAAAATATTTTAATTTATTAAAGTAAGTAGTTTATATAAAGTAAGTAAATTTCTTAAACTCGTAACATTGTCAAATAAGTAGGTAATTAAACTTAAAATTAATTAATTGATTTGAAATGTATAGATGTATGTCTCTAAATAGTAATCCAGTAACTTTAGACGAAAAATGGGCATGACTTCGGAAAAACTCCAAGCAAGCTGAAAATTTGTATACATAAACTTTATATCACCGTTTTTCTAGAGAATTTTCCATTCTTTCTTTTTTATAAGTATACCTCATAGCGGTAAGATCGAAAGGAACGAAGATATAGGCAAAATCTGAAAAAAAGGTAACTTTTTCACCGTTTTTTGGCTGTCAAAAGTTACCGGTTCATCAGATGACTCTTTGTTTTGTAGTGAAACGCCAACAACTGGTATATTTATTCTATAAATAGAAAAAGATAAATAATTATAATAACATAATATATAGACGAGCCCGTCGGAGGAGGTTCGATTCCAGGAGGTGTCAACTTTGAAAAGTTTTCAAAGTTGGTTTTACTATGGTCGTTAGCGCACTTGCAACACCTGTGGCGTTGCTTGTGTTATAGGCGACAATAGTTACTTACCATCAAGTGGACTGTCAGCCTGTCCGTAGAGATCTCCTTATTTTCAAATAATCATCCTATTAGATTGTTAGAATCAGTTTTTTCTAAACAGTAATAATAAATACCTATATTGGGCACCAAAGAAAGCGGGCCGGTTATAAAAACAAAATATTGAGCACCATAAAGTCTTATGTAACAGAAATATGTTTTTTTCTTGTCATTCACTTTTTTTTACTTTTGAACTGGGGACAGCCAACGAAATATCTCTGCGTATAGTATATCTCTGCGAGCTGGGGACAGCCTTGAGCTTTTAGTAGCCAGCAAGTAGGTAGGCAAGTATGAGTATACTTATGAAGCAACAGGAGTATTCTCTTTGTCTTCAAAATTCGCGGCCAGTATTCATCTTGCTCTAGAAAGATAAATTTATTTTGTATTACAATTAATTTTTTGTTGTATTGATTTTTTTATAATAAACATTGTGGCGACCTCCTTCATCAAACAAATAAGAAACGCAAAAACAGAGACAGAGTATACACATCTGTCATTCTGCTGCAGAAATCTTGTATGTAAAGCAGACAAGAAAATAGTCCATTGAAATGTTACATTTTTTTGGCTTTAGAGTGCGTTTGTCAGAGGATGCAATTTTATTTTTTAGATATGAAGGGGGGGTTATTGTAAAGTTAAATCCGAGGTTTTGGGGTTGCAACCCTTGCCCCCACAACCTCGACCGCCATCTTGGAAAAAGGGGTTAAATGGTTTTTACGGTTTATCTGCCAAGCTATGTCTTACAAAAAAAAAATATAACATTTTTTGTTGCAAATAAAATTATCTACAACTTTTGTTTAGTAACTTTTAGTTGTAGAACTGTAAATAAAAATGTTATAAGCGAAAATCCATAAAAGTTTGAGTTTCTATATGTCGATATAACTTTTTTTCTATCATTTTACAAAAAAATGATATCAAACCATTTTTATAGATGGTGTTTTAAGGATCAATGATTTGCCATAATTTTTAATCATCGTTATTTTTTTAAGATAATTACCATTTTAGATTACCATAAAAAAAATAACAATGATTAAAAATTATGGCAAATCATTAATACTTATGTATAGTTAATAATAGTTATGAATACTGAAGAATAGTATTCGTTTCGCAGCGCTGTAAAACTTAACTTATGAATAAATTTAAAAATGTTTATGATGAAAATTGTTCCTTAAAACACCATCCATAAAAATGGTCTGATATAATTTTTTTGTAAAATGATTAGAAAAAAAGTTATATCGATAAATAGAAACTCAAATTTTTATGGATTTTCGCTTATAACTTTTTATTTACGGTTTTACGACTAAAAGTTACTAAACAAAAGTTGTAGATAATTTTATTTGCAACAAAAATTTTTGAACAATTTTTTTTGTGAGACCTATAGCTTGGCAGATAAACCGTAAAAACCATTTAACCCCTTTTTCCAAGATGGCGGCCGAGGTTGTGGGGGCAAGGGTTGCAACCCCACAACCTCGGATTTAACTTTACAATAACCCCCCTTCATATCTAAAAAATAAAATTGCATCCTCTGACAAACGCACTCTAAAGCCAAAAAAATTTAATATTTCAATGGACTAAAAGTGCTTTATCAGTTTCGATTAGAAATTCCATTCATTTCAAAATTCGCTGGCTTAGATTTGAAAAAAGTATTGATTACTGATTGACATAATTTGTCATCGCTAATAAAGATAGCAATAGAAATTGTCACTTTGAATTTTCAAAGGAAAACAGACCTTATCATTCTACAACATACAAAGAATGTTCAATCCATAGATGAATGATTGGTCTCGCTGCGCTCGACTAGATATCGCCGTCGTACTTAAACTTAATACTTAATAAAATGCGGCATAATTATTCGATATATATCCTATCTATATTCAGTAGTAAAATTCGGCCAATTCTAATTTCTTCCACCGATTTTTCGAAACTTAGCATCCCTTTTATGAGCAGATGCCATGGGGCTTACTAAAACTAATACCATAGATGAATGATTGGTCTCGCCGAGCTCGACTAGATACCGCCGTCGTACTTGTAAAATGCTGTATAAAATAGTATGTACGCCGAATTCGGCGTACCCGAGCCAGTCACACTGTAAACTGTCTGTGACGTGTACGTGCCGAATGTTTTATAAAATTTTAGACATAATAAAATACCAGTTTGCGTAGTAAAACTATGTAAAAATATAATAAAACTTTGTAAAAAGTGATAAAAAGTGACTATTTTTTACACACACTACAATAAAATGTTGCCACATTTTCGGAGCTATTCTTTTTGTATAGCGCTCTGTCTAGTCGAGCGCAGCGAGACCAATCAATTATCTTTGGTTCAATCTTAGGATGATAACGCACTTTATTTGTCGAGTTTACATACTGCACGTGTAATTATTATATTTTTTTAGCAATTGTAAATCTTCTCTGTAAATATATCGTGTAAATAGAAATATGTGGAGTTATTACTACTCGCCCTACAACATAATAATATTTATTTTATTTATATAAGCCTAACAGCATATAATAATTCACTAATTCATAATATATATATATATATATATATATATATATATATGAATTTAATTGTAAAATGTATGTAAAATATATAATGTAAAATTAAATGTAAAAAATTTAAAAATAAATATAAAATTTATATAAAATATATTATAATTTATATGTACAAAAAGAATTAAAAAATAATAACAATATACCTACATACATATACATTATGTAATATGTAATATACATATACTATACATTTTAGTATTAATTTAAATTTCATAGAAGAAAAAATAATAGTTATTGTATAGGTACGAGTTTTACTTACTTTATTTCTTCTTGCAAGCGTTTACCATTGTTTTTTTGCCAACCCCTTCTTTTCTTTGATTTGTTTACTTTATTCCCCATAGTAAATTAACACTTACGAAGCGCTTACGTTTTAAAAATATGCATTAGCACAAGCGACACAACCTCCCCGTCCGACGGCCGAAGCAATACTAAAGCGGATAGGGGGGAAGCTTGGCGGCTCTAGCTAATATAGGCCGAATGCACGGGAATTTAGGTATTTCCTTCGTATTAAAAAACAAATATACATTTTGAAAATGTGAAGAGTGTACGTTATAGAAAACATGTTGTTTTGTTATTATTCACAAACTGATAACCTTACGTGAAGTATTTATGCCGTACTAACGGTTTATTTATTTTTTTAGAGGTAACTTTGGATTTTTTTTCTATCGAGAAAATTATAAGTAATCGTGTTTCTAAAGAGTGTGATTTATAGAATGTATCCTTAAATATCTTACATACTAATTGCATAATTAAAACTTTAGTAATAACGATACAGCAAGGGATCAAATAAACGCAATCATTTCACATTTTCACGACTCAGGCTTAAGTAGTTTTTAAGTTTTTTCATTATAAACTAAAATACAAATATATAAATAAAAAAAAATCAAATCAAAATATTTATTTACCAATTGGGTTCTTTCTTCTTTTCTAATACCCAATTTTCTTTCTTCAAATTATTTAAGAAATATATTTTCTTTATTAATACCCAAATTACGCCAATAAATCTTGTAAAAAAATAAACTTCTTTTTCTATTTAAAATTTATGTAATTAACTTAGAGCATGTTTACTATTACACAAATAATATGGTGAAAATTTTTGAGTTTATATCGATTATAAGATTTTATTTGTAAGCTAAACAAAATTGGCACCTATAGTTGGTATTTATGTAATGGTAATTATGGTAAATGCAAATACGTCACACACGCCATTGGTATTCCTCAAACCGCGGAGAATTCTAACTAAAATTACTACACATTCGATCACTAGAAAGCTAGCTGTTAAAATTAACCTACACAACTATTAAAATGTCGACTATCAAATTCTAAAGAGAATATTTATTGATCTCAATATTAATCTATCACACACATCACACAGTTACAAGCCGCGGAATAGCACATTCTGTGGCCATGAGCATCTAACAGTTCTGTTCTTTCCACCTAATCCGTACTTCGTACTAAAATTATAAATGCGAAAGTTTGTATGGATGTATGGATGTTTGTAACTCTTTAATGCAAAAACTACTGAACCGATAACCATGAAATTTTGCATACACGTTGTCTGGGACACCAAAAAGGACATAGGGTAGGTACCTTTCATCCAGAACGCGGACGAAGTCGCGGGCACCAGCTAGTCTCGTAATATTATAATAATAATTGGCTAATAATAATTAATTCGCTCTAGCGTCTCTTACTCTCTCACCAAAATATAACAGCATACATGCTGTTTCACTGCTGTGATCTTCTGTAAATTGCTGATAGACAAGCTGCCTAAATGACTACGACGCAGTGTTTTCTTATTCTACTACTACTACTAATATTTAACAAATTTCTTGAATAAGGTAATATAAAAAATATATAGTATAGTAATATAGTGTAATTTCTTGGATATTGTTTGTATCTGAAAAATTAATAAAATAAAATAAATCAGGTTTAATTAAACATCAGACAACTAATGTTGTCCTCAATTGCAAGTCAGAAACACTGTAGGTACTATTATTAATAAGCTATTCAATCTCAGATAATGGGTTTCTGTGTACCCTTGCTCTGATGTGGAAATATTTATATAAACACCCGAAATTGGAAAGCATTTATAATTACAATAATAAACAATGTAGATACTTATTTAATGTGTTTGTTGTTGTTAATGATGAATTACAAAAGTATTGACGACTCGCTACAGTTTTACACGGGCCGTTTATTGTGAGTAAAATTACAATTTTGAATTAATTTTAAATAACAAAAATTAAATTACAGTTACAATTATAGTTTCTTTTTTATATATTTACAATTACAAAAAAAAATCAAAATATCTGGGGTTTTGGGGGATTAAAGTCTCAACCTCCGACATAATTGGAGACTTTGACATTGTTAATAAAAAAAATTACCTAATATTTCTTATTTTTCAGTTTGATGGTGAGTGGTTGCCATCGCCTAAGGACATTACCGTAAAAGAGGAATAAGTACTGCAAGTGTGCTACCGATCTTAGTAGGGTAGAGGATAAGAGGGGATAGGAAAATAGACGAAGGCACTCTTTACTTACGGTGATCTTCTGTAAGAGGGTGGTCACCGCTGCCAGGCAGGCTGCCCAATGCATGCCTACGATACGCCATGTGCCCTGCCACTCTTAAAGTAGTACTCTTAGAATGGGATACTGCTCTGGTTCTTCTATACATTTTTGACATTGACATTGACATTGCATTGTAATTTTTTTTATATTTATACATTTCGTTAGAAAACATTAGCTTTAGAAAATTAAATCATTGAACGATAGTAAAAAGCGTATCAAAATCTAAATTATGTAGTAAACATAACGTATTGTTATGGAGAACAAAGCGGACGAAGCGATTTCGTTTTATATATAAAAAAAACGTTTTTTGTTTAGACTCTGGGGCTACATAAGATTAATGATCTTTCTAATTTTCATAGAGAAGGTATTCTAGGTTCAATTCCCGTTGGAATAAATTTAGCTTTGAAATTTTTAGAAGTCTACTTTGAAAGCAAATGATTGATGTGTTAATATCAATATCAACATATTAATCTCTTACTTTAATAGCTATAATATAATCAAATAACATTATCATTTTTCGAAAACACTTTTCTTTCATTGATATCCGCTATAATTCTCCGTTTATTTTCAAAACGTTCAATATTACATGTCACGCACTGCACATTAAAACCGCTACAGTTATGCTCGCGTTGGTATTTTATCAAAAGTATGACCACAATTATGTTAGAACTATATTTAGGGATACACTTATATTATAGTTATTGGAACGTCAGCTTGAATAATCAATGACATAAGTCAATGGGGGTAAAGTGAGGACATAGGAATAGGATCTGAAGTAGTTAATACTGGCTAACCTACTGATATTATAAGTATTATTATTAGGTATTATGCCCGCGACTTCGTCCGTGTCCGATCGCTACCTGCTGGACTAATCTGAAGATGTCTGAAAATTTCATCAAAATCGGTTCAGCGGTTTCGGAGTCCATAGGGAACATACATACATGTCTTTTATATATATAGATATACAGCTAAATACCTATTATATAGGTGAATGGCTACAAATTCCTACGACTGCGGATTTCGTAGCATTCGCCGCTACAAAAAACACCTCTACGACGTAGAGGTCTACGAGATCGCCGGCGAATTCGACGCACAGTGCGTGAGCATCTCAGACTAAATCCCGGCGACATGTTTCGCTAATGGCCCATAAAACTTTCACAAAATGCAACTTGGGGCCAATGAAGGATACAACTGGGAGATCGAGGCACGCCATCAAAATGATGCATAGGTAAATAAAGCCGCTTTCAAATTGTACTTCCATTTGTGTCTGCCCCTACATTCGTTTCCTTTTTATACCTACACGCTTTTATCTTGTGTAGTTTGTTACATTTTAAAAGCAAAGAAAACACTTCAACTGGTTGCTATAAACAAACAAAAGGTTGGACGATTATATTAATTATTAATGATTTATTAATACATAATTATTGTCATAATTAATACAGCGAAAAATAAATCTTCTTCAAATACTGATTCTAATCAATGAAAGTTTATTGTTTTTTGTTTTTTGAAAATATTAAAAGTATCGAGATCACTTGTAGTGCCTAATATAGAAAATGATGATTGTTTACAACCTTCATTAATTTGCATTGTTATATTTAAAGTAGATTAAAGTTGTAAACTAAGAGCAGATACACAGTTATAACATTTTGGTACATGCAACAATGCACTATGTAGAGTTTATATAACAACTTAATTATGTTCAGCCAACCAACACTTAAGTAATGTTTGCTACAATAATGAGGTGAAAATGTAACATCTGTATCTAAATATTCAAGTTTTCGACCTCAGTTTCAAGTTACTTGGAAAACGTGCTTTTAATGAACTTAAAATACACGTGGAAAAATATGTTTCCATGGTATTGAACACGAGTTCTCGTTACGAAAATTTCAAATTGCGACTATGCATGTTTCAGAAAAAAAATACACAGACAAATTCAACAATTCAAATAAACTATCTAGTGTTACTGAAAATATTATTCTTAATAAATAGAGACAATCTTTTAAAATAAAAATATTTATATCTCATAACTAATAACATTGTTATTAGTTAAGTTTGGTGACTTTTGCGTATTTCGTAAGGGCGCGATCCTTCAGGGAATCGCATGTCGCAATACCACCCATGTAGGTGACGTTCTTTTTGGATTCCAGTCTACTAAAAAAAAAATTAATACACTCGGGGTGTTTCAATTTTTTTTTTGGCCGATTTTAAAAACATATTTTAATAGACGGTCTACTGTCAAATAAATGATAATAAATACTTTTTTATATAAATGTCAAATTATGTCGTTTATTTATTTTTGATCGGTATAAAAATCAGAACATTTATTCAAAGCGTAATGTTACTGGGATGTAAAAGAGGTTATCCTCAGTCAACATTGAAACGCAGTTAATTACAAATGGCACACCCGAAAAGGCAACTCGTGTACCCACCGAGTGTATACACCGAGTTGACACAGCTCGTACTTTTGTCCTTTGCAACCGGGAAAGGCGCTCCTCAGTCACATTCACTGAAAGTGACAGTTGAGTTTGCTTTGAGCACTGTGAGTAACAATTAGGATTGACTCACACTGACTAATCTCAACCGTTATACTCGTACACCTACATTGAACAACAAATAACAATACATAATACAAGCTTTACATATATGCGACTTCGTCTGCGAAAGTCAACAAACATCAATATAAGCGTTTTCACAAATTTTCTGGTTTTTTTTTTTTCAATTTCACGGGTCATTATATGTATTTTTTTTTGTAATGAACATAATTATTATTTGTAATCCATATATACTATTAAGTGTACCGTCACATCACAGCCTACCCTAACTTATCTAAAAGTCTCCTTTCAACATATTTAATTAAATGTATTATAATATTTAGGTTTCAAGTGGTCAAAATAAGTTTGATAACTTTTGCTTAAATATATAAATAAATAAATAAAATAAATATGAAACTATGGTTCGTATGAGCTGATTTCAAGTTTTGGGATTCGTAAAATAGGCTCACATTTGACGGGCTGAAAAACGACGGGGCCCATTGTTCCGGGGAACCGCGTAAATTAATTAACAGCGCCAGTGCAAACGTTGCAAGCGATACGTCAGAATTAATGCGCGCTTATAGCGTTATGCTGAAAATGTACTCGTAGCAGTGAAAATGTGAAAACTGCTCATTCATTTATACATCAATTAATTTAAAAATAAAATTTGGAACATTTTATTAATAAAGTTAATGTCATTATGTGATTTGTATTTAAAGCAGAAATAATTTTATAGACCACTTTTATTCTGTAGACTTCATTCACTATAGGGCCAAATTATTTAGCCTAGACCGAGTTTACGTACGTGATTATACAAATCTTAAATTTTATCTTTATTTTTACTATATGTATTTTATTGTTACAGTATTTTCATCAAATTTTTAATTAATATAAACTTTGATGTATTTCCGATGTGCTATGTGCATTGGGCCGTGATTCTACTTTCGGTATTTTTTAATAAATTTTTATTTTATTTTATTTTTATTTTATTTTTTGTTGGCTTGACGAGCTTTAATAAATTATTATTAAAAAAATCTAAAGTTTTATTTATCTTCAAAATTATTATCGTTTAATTTATATCAGTAAATTAATTCATAAATAATGTCTCATAATGATTGTTTAAAAACTAAATGCTAAAAATAAGATATCGAGAAAAGAATCAAGTATTATTTAAACTGTAGCGATTAGATTTTATTAAGGGTTTTGGGCTGGTACTCAAGAGTAATTCCTCTTGAGAATCGTTCGTCTCTGTCATACGAAAATAGGATAAAGGAAAAGAACGATCATCAAGAGACAAATTCTTTTTGCATAAAATTTCAGAATAGGATTTATATTTTTGGTATTTTTGGTATGGTTTTTGTTTGGTTTTTTTGGTACGACAGGACACCACAGAAGACCACAGGCTTACAGAAGCCTATCCTATCCGCTTCTAATACCTTATCCTTAATTTTACTGAGGTCAGCAGCGCAGTTCCAGCAGCTGTGGAGCCACATAAATAATCATCAAGTATAAAGACATCATGATAAAAAACGATTTTCATTTTAAATTACCAAGTATTTTTTGATCAGGCCTCGTAAGTAATGTATTTTTCAGTAGTAGTAATGAATTGTGGATATTTTAGCGATTGGCTTACTGCACAAAAGTGTCTGTAACAATGAATGTAACATGTTGAATCGTATTGAAACATCTCCCACGTTTCAATACTGAGCATTGTTTGAAATGTGTTTCGCGTGAGCCTACAATACCCCACTCTGAATGTTTGCACTGGTTTCAACAGACACGCGTGGATGTACTAAATTCCATCATGTCACTATACAACGTACGTTACACCGTTGAGAACCAGTAAGTACATACATTCATATTTTCTGGACATTTCCTTTCGTATGTGTAGAAATTTATGGTTCTATTTTAGAAAGTTATGTAGAGTACGGCAAGCGGGCTGACGGCCCACTTTGTGGTAGATGGCAACCGTCGCCTTATTTAGATAATCCCTCGGAATCATTTTATTTCTGAGATGAGATGTATTTTGTGTCATTTTCTGTATATCGAATACCGGAAACTTCGATCGCTAATAATTATTACGATATATGCAAAACCGTAGGGAGCTTTCGAATAAAAATTTCAATACAATATATTTTAAATATACTATGCCATGGTAACATTACGTTTAGCCATATAATATATTAAAGCCAGGAGTGGATTTAATAATAACATACTATTTTCCATGTATGAATATAATAAATAAAAATGATATAGTGTACAGCATACTTAAAATACACATTTTCAAGAAAATAGCTACTCTAAAGTTGTGGTGGCTGCATTAACATACAGTGCATGCTTCTGAATTTATTATCTTGATAAACGATATTAAAACGACACTGTTACGATATTAGAGACATAATTTGATATAATATTATGTAAATATTACATACATACTACTAAATTGTTTAATCTCTCCAATATCGCATCTATTGGAGAATATTATCCTATACATATATTAATATAATATTTTATATTAATATATTTCAATATTTTCCGTTGCCGTCATAAGACAATCACTTTATTTACTATATTACTATTGTAAAACATACATAAAAATATATTATTTACAACAAATACTACAGAAATATTTTGACATACAATGTACTCCGTAGAGACCAAGTATAATGTTACTCGTAAGTGACAAGTTGTTAAAATAAAATTAATTCCCTTGCACTTAAAATAACTTCAGTATTTTATTTTAATTTTAGTAACTGCCCCAAAGAGCAGAAAACTACTTAAAATTTCAGCTCGAGCAATTTCACTTTGTTGTATATGGGTCGTCAGCGTACTTATTTCTGTCTTGGGTTTGCTTGTGTTTTTCCGGGCGAATGTAGTCACAACACTTTCAAGAGGTCCGTAGCTGCTTTTGTTCTTATATATAAAAACCAAGATAATTTATTAAATAATCATTCGCCTTTTGAAAGATCGGCAATTCCACTTTTGTACCTATTTATTGATAAATTTTATCATTTTTAATGTATTTAGAAACGTTTTTTATCGTTTGTCTAGATTAGCACCTCCATAACTCGTCGTACAATGTATCAAACTGAATTGTTATATGAAGTTGTAAATCCACCCAAAATGATAAAAGTCTTTCTACGCTCATGTTTCAGATCTTTGACTTTGACGGTTATTGCTGGTACTAGCACACACGTGGGAAGTTTTGAGTAGAAATACTGGCAACAAAATGTTAGAAAAACTACTCAAATGACTGTGAATCGTATATTATGTATGTTGTATTTTTATTACCTATGTATGGATTAGTGTATGATTAATGATTGATATAATCAATAGACAGGTAATAAATAAAAATAAAAAAGCATAGAAATGCGAGTATATTAGGCGGACAAAAAATATGCTAAGCCAAGACAAAAAGTTAACTGTATCTACAAAAACAGACCTTTCGACAGCATGTGGCTATAAAAACTTTGAAAGGTCCTTCAAAGTAATTATTGCCCGAGTAATTAATTATCAAAGTTAAATATGACTTTTTCGCTTTGATCAACGATAACTCAGTGACAAATCATTGTATAGAACTCATGAGGCGGTAAAATTGTAGGGAATTAAATTCTCTAAAAGAGCTTTATAATGTCACTAGCTGGTGCTCGCGACTTCGTCCGCGTGGAATAGTTATTTTGGGAATCATTTGGGTATCTCGAACGGTTTTCGCAGCGCACGCAACGGAAGCCCTCAAAGATGAATAATTCTCCCCGTTTTTTCCACATTTTCGACTGTTTCTTCGCTCCTATTAGTCGCAACGTGATGTTATATAGCCTAATGCCTTCCTCGATAAATGATCTATCCAACACAAAAAGAATTTTTCCTGTTATTAGCGTAATTTTTCAATTCGAACCAGTAGTTCCTGAGATTAGCGCGTTCAAACAAACAAACAAACTCTTCAGCTTTATAATAATAATATTAGTATTACAAACAAAAAATATTTCGTCTCGTTGACCAATTTCAAGACGAGCAAAAATCTTCAATTTTTTCGTTGGTTTTCTGACGATTACTCATAAACCGCTATCGAGAAAAATATTTGAAACTCGGATTTAAAAACTAGAGTCTTCAACCTACAATTTCCTTTTTAATGAACACTGTACGTCCATTTTCTTCAAAGTTACAGCCTGTTGAAAATCAACTAAAAATTTGGTTTTTTTTTTAATTTGGATTTTTTTAATTGTTGCGTTTATAATGAAAAAAAAAATTACATAAATCAATAAGGTGTCATCTAGCATTAGACAGTAGACGATGACTCTCCAATAAAAACCATTAAAAACCTTTAATTGAATTGTCAATGGACTATAAAAGATTTTTAATGGGCTCAGCGAAGCGGCAACATTAGCCCATTGCGTACATTCCGCGATCGTTATAAGAAATTTATAATACCAAATTAACCTATTTTAATTCACTGAACGAAACAATAAACATAACAAATGGGGATTTGCGTAGGTGGCAACAATTGTTTATTATACAATTACTTGAAACAATAAAAAAGTGTGTAAATAAATTAATCGACAACACTTCGTGCATATTATGCGTATAAACGTGGTATAAATTATAAATAAACATAATAATGATTTATAATAAGGTAGAGATCAAATAAGGTTTAACTAAGTAATCCTAGCTGACTTTAAAAAGATAAGGATATTTAAAATGTTTATTAGTTAATTTAATATTACTCCTAAACTATATCATATCCTATGCCCTTGTCGCGTACCATTGAGCGAATCGGTCGTCACGTGACAATGGGTCGTTACGTGAAAATGTGTCGCCGTGACGACCTCGTCGCTTTACGGGTAGAACAAGAGTGAGATATTCGGTTCATTTCGGTTTTGTATAGCATTATTTTTGTCTATCGCTGTCATTCAATAACATCAGTCGCGTTATTTATTGGATTACTGTACATTGTGCGAAAGAGAGAACGCTCTACAAAACCTAAATCCGATCTTAGCCGTATCTCCAGATTTGATCCAACCAGAACTGTTCCACTTGCGAAACACAAGGCGCGGGCGGGGGTTTCATCGCTTCGTGGTTTAAGTTCCTCGGTCACGCACGAAGCGTTACAGTTCCACCTTCCTTGTCCGAACTGCTAAGGAGTGGAACTCATTGCCTGCGTCTGTGTTTCCCCAAAATTATAACCTCGGGGTCTTCAAACGTAGGGTAAATGGGCATCTACTAGGTAAGCGTGGTCCATCTTCGCCACATCTGCACCTAACATCAAGTGAGATCGCGGCCAAGCGCTGCCTTGACTTATATAAAAAAGAAAAAAAAAATGTATTTATTTATCCTCATCAAAGATTTCACATTATTTTTTATTAACAATGCGTTTGTCCTGATTGTCGAGTTTATTCGATCGTACGTAACGACTATCCATTTGTTTTAATAGTTCATGTTTGTTTTCAGATTATTGTAGATTATTACGCGGATACTGAACGCTACATTGGATAATTATGAATACAATTTCACGTTACATGTACTCGTACTCCGATGGTGCTTACGAAGTAACTATTTAGTAATCTGAGGTACCTACTAAGTACTTCAAATCTATATTAATATCTATATGAATATCTATATCTAATTATAATTGTATAAAAGCCGTACAACATTAAACACTTTTTTCATATAACTCAAAGTAATAGTATAGTTAATTTTTAGAGCTCAAAGTAAATAATAGTTTTTAAAATTTTGTCTCGAATAAACCAGTTATTAAACCGTTGTTTCAATAAATACTCGTATTTAACTGTTTTATTACAAAAACGTCTTATCTACCAGATAAAATAGAATAGAAAAGCCTTTATTTGACCAAGCTACAAGCTACATTTTCATTCTTAGTTACTAGACTAATTACTAATTGCTAGGTAAACAAACTTAAAATTCTCAAAACATTTAATATTAAATGCTAAGAACAAATAATACTAAATGGTTTATTTCTAATAGTAATCTTAATTAAAGTGCGTTAAGATTGTCTACCAGATATTATTAAGTTATTTTCACTAACCATCTATCTCAATTTATGTTTAGGCATTTTTAAATTTGCACTTTAATAAACACAGTTTTTTTTAGTGATATAGGTACTTTTTAATATTTATTTTCTTTTTTTTTCATATTTAATTCTACTCTATTCTACCATCAAACAGTCTGTCAGTCGACTTGATAACAATCATCTACCATCAAGTCGACCGACAAACTGCCTATAAAATATAATTAAATAAATATTCCGTTTATCAACACTTAAAACGCTACTTTTATAAGTCAAAATGTTACCAAATTATGCTGTCCTCATATTATTTACTCCCAATATAAGTTGGAACGAAGTAAAATGATACATTATGTGTAGAAAGTGGATCGACAGAGAGAGCTCATCCTAAAACTTTGTATAACAAACCACACAAGAGTTTTGTAATAACATCAAAATAACTTTCTCTTTCCTGAATGTTTATAACTTTTTAGACACTTTTTTATTGGCTCGGTACTTGAATAGATACGGGCAAATATTGCGCATTAATGAGACGTGATTTTTTTGTGTTTATATTTGACGACACATTTGGTCTAGTGGCTAGTAACCCTAGCTATTAACCAAACGGTCGCGGGTTCGAATCCCGCTATGGGGCAAAGGTGTATGTGTTAACATTTACCTTTGTACCTGAGTCATGGATGTTTGTATTTATATAATGTATGTAATTTACAAAAAAAAGGAATGTACCTAATTATGTAGTATATAAACTGTCTCGTATCCATAATCCATAATTAATTTCTTACTTTGGCACTAGATGGCGCTGTGTAGAATATGTGAAGATATTTATTATTTATATATGTCAATTTCGACATTGCTCAAGCAATATCAAGATGGGATGGAAGTGCATTGTCCACTAAGTGTAAGATAAATTATCAGGGAAAAGTGAGGATAGGGAAAGGATATTCCATCGACATGCTTGTCTTCTGTAAGGAAGTGGTTACTGAAAACAGAATGCCTTGCTAATAATAAAATGATCTCATTATTATTTTAATAATTATGATACAATGAAATTGACGAAATTTGTTCCCGTATTTTTTTGACCGTGGTGAACGGAATCACAGCGATAACACTTAACAGGTTTTTATATTACTTCATAATAATTTGTAATAGGTATTTTGTAATTGTATATATTTTTATATAATAATTATACTGTAAATTTATATTTACTGGCGATTTCGTCCGTACACTGTTTTCTTAGATGAATACATTTATTCAATCTTTCCCAAGGGAAACAGTACATTTTTCTGAATGATAGCACTTTATGTCCTTTTCCGTATTCGAATTAAAACAAAAACAGTAATTATGCTACTGCAGCATTTTCTTAACTTTCAATTAAATATTTTATGGATATTGACAAACTTTTACGGAAAGAAACTAAATATTACAAAAAAATGTATCTGTCGTTTAGTAATGCTAACGAAACGATTTGTCTATTTTAATAAAAAAAATACCTTACATAAAAATCACGGACCACATTTTACCCTATCCTAGTTATAGAATTAATGTCTAGACTTCGCCGTAACGGAATCCAATTAGAATATCCGACGGGCGAGATGACGACTTAGTATAATCAGGAAACAGTAGGGAATCTCATTTATTTATCTGGTAATATTATAAAGAGGAAAGCATTGATTGTTTGTTTGAATTGAATAGGCTCCGAAACTACTAGAGCGCAGAATATGTTCCACCTTAATATGTGCTAAAAATAGATGAATTCCTAGAAATATAGTTAGATTTCATATATCCATGACAAGGATAAAAGGATCGGATCTGCTTAGCTCTTATTCGATAATAAAGATTCATATAGTTCAAAGCTATCAATGCACCTCATCGTAAGTAGCGTGTTCTAATTTTGATTTGTATTTTGCTAACATTATATTAATGATTTTTTTTTGTGTTAACACACCTATTTTGCAACACAAATTTGGTGTTAAGTCGTCAAAATTGTACATAAATTTGAGGAGAAAATTAATAAAAACATGAAAACTTTTCATTAAAGTATTTGCATCAATGAAAAACATGACAATATCTCTCTGGAGACAGAGATGATTAGTTTATAGGAAATTTAATTACTCAATTTAAAAAAATATATTTTCCTCCTTCCATTCTGTTCTTTAAGAATATCGTGCTGACGTCATTTGCAAAGCATTAGCGTTACTTAATTGCTATTCGAAAATTTGCTTCTGAAGAAAATATTGTTTCACCGTTCCTCAATTATTGTTGCTCATATTTATTTTATGAGTTATTTTTTCTTAATAATAATGTCTATAACCCAATAAACTTAAATCTAAGATAATTGTTTGTTTTTTTTTTTTTTTTAAATTGAAAAGTTATAATTCACAGTAGCATAACACAATGAAATTTAAATCATATTAAAAGCATTTAAGGTTCAAAATTGTTTGTAAAAAAATCTTTCCGTGCCGTCCACCAAAATGCTCTGGCCATTAGTATAGCTACTGCATAGGAAAGTAAGACAAAACATAGCGCAACAAAATTAGAACACAATTAAGTTCTTCAGAAATATTAAGAAAAGTGAGAGTTATTTTACTCTAGTTTATTAGAAATCTCGTACACACGCGTTTCCCGTAACTATGTTTTCCTTACGTAGTTGAAACAATTTTCAAATGCAATGCAGCGAATTCTAAGAACAACTCGTAGCCAAGTTGCATATATTTGTAAAACAAATTTCACTTCGTCCCACCTTTTTCATCCAAGAACAGAACAAGATAAGGTGTAATTCAATTCAAATGAAACTTGTATTTGTAGCCACTTTTGTTGGACGTATTTTTTAGAAATAATTCACGATACAGTCGTTGCTTGTAGAGAACTTTAGACAGGGCAATCTCTCAAAACTGGCACGCGTGACGCGGGCAAATTGTAGGTCTACATTAAACCAAGAATAGACAAAGTAGAGGTGACAAATTTAACGATGGAGTGACTGACAAAATATATTGTACGTATATGAGAGTGCATTTATATGTATTTATTAGCATTGAAGGCTTATTTGATAAGTATGATGGGGCTGGGAAAAAAATAGAATAAGCTACTATAAACTGACATTAATTGACAGTTGATTGTGATTGAGAGCGACCTGTCAATGTCAAAGTCGCTCTGACATAGCTAAGCATACTGGGACATAAGGGCGGCGTACAGCAGAGATTCATGAGTAGTTCTTCGTGAGAATCACAAAATTCCCTTAGGCACGTCAATCACATTATTTCGGACATAAAATGTCATTATATCTACCCGGTGCCCTTAAGTTTATAATTTTGTCATTTTAAGGAATATTTTTGTCATGTGATAACTTTCCTTATATATATAGTGCTAATACTAAATAAACAATATTTGTTTTATATCCATCAAACATTAACAATTTCATTATAAAAGTTTAGATACTTACCAAAAATTCATTACAAATTAAGTCATTAAGTTCTACTATACTGGCCTCTATAATAAAAGGTAACAGAATAATATACCAGCTCCAAAGAAATAGCTTACTAACTCCATGACTAAACATTTAAGATAAGACCGTGTAAGCGAGAAATAAAGGCCTTATGCAAATTTCCCAAGAATGTGTGTACTTTTACTTCTGTATTGGGAAAATTTGTAGCATGGCAGCTGGGTTGTTTATTACTTAAATTACTCCTGCAATCTACATAGAATCTACATAGGCCATCTACCTTAGGAAAGCGCAGAAAAAAAAATGAAATCCAGTACTTTATTACTATTTTACTATGTAGTATAAGCTCAGTCTCACTGCTGAGTACGGGCGTGCTTCTTCTATAATATCTTACTTAATTACTCTACAAGTAATTAATGATCCTTATTTGCATACAACAGATGAAATTCGCATTATGCAAGCGTTCTTCCTACAACATCGTTTTGTTGTTATATTATTTTACGGTGTCTGTATTTGGTGTTAACTATCAATCGTTTCAATTATTAATGACAGAAATATATTCACGGATACAAGTCATAGACTTCATTTCTTACTAAGGGGTAGTTCATGTTATAAGTCCATTTTATCATACCCATTGACGAGGCTGCTACTCGGCAGTCGTCGCGAAAGAGCACGCTACTCGAATAGCCGCGCGAGACTTTTAACATTTACGTAAAATTTATGCGCAATGTCTAATAAAGTCATTAAAATCCATACAAAAATTACTCTAAAATCATTTGAATCCATCCATTCAAAAGAGTAACGAACATCCACTTATCCCCGTAAACTTTAGTATTTACAATTATTTACAAAGAGTTTCTTTATATTTTTTGTTTCAAACACAATTCAATATTCGATGAATAATTACAGGAGAGGAATCCGTCACTCGTTTAAAATGCAAATATTTAAATGTATACAAATTGTAAAACATTGTCAGCATCTGCGGATACAGAATACGATTAACGGTTTTCGTTGAACAAGCTTTGAGCCAATCGCAATTGAAAAAATGTGTTCCACACATTTCATTTTTAAATAAATTCGAGCATGAAAAGTTATTCTTTTGTGTCCCATCCAAAAAATGCGCACTTCATGTTTTTATTGTAATTACATGACTTTTGACATACAGCTCAAATAGTTTCCTTTTTTTTGTTTTTTATTTTTTTATTTTTTGTAAACACGGAATAAAAGTTATCCGCGGTGTATTAATATGCATTCATATTTTTTTGGTATTTTTATTTAAAAATAGTTTTTCCTCTACATGTTAATATTTCAGTTTTGTGTCAAAATTTCAAAATAATTCTTCAGAAACTTCGTTTTTTTTTATTAGATTACATCCAGTTTGCCTAAATTTATATGCATAGCCATTTTTTACTTATTAGGTAAGTAATATAAAAAAAAACATTATAGTCGTATTTTTTTTTAATTTAAGGCGTATTATGGTAAAATTAACTAAAAATATTGGAATTCGTAAGACACTTAACAAATAAACTTTGAGACGTCTTTATTTTGATACAGTTTTGATTTTATACAGTCCTTTACCGTCCTTAGACTAAAATAACCCTAAAATCTTATCAGAATTGCTTACGCTTGATAAATGTCTACAATTTCCTCAATTCTGCTTCGTCACTATACACGGAACTAATGTCTCAGTTTATACAAGCAATAATAACACTTATGCTGATATAAACACGGGTGATATTAGCATAACCAGGTTTCGCATATGCCTTCATTAACGTGGTGCCACATATAAAAACATAATGCAGTAGGAATGGAATATCATTTTACTTTGTATTGAGTATTACGCACACACGCGCGTTGTTTACATTCTTAAGTCTACTGATAGAAAAAGGTGCATTTCAAGTTTAATCTTTTAGTTCATCATCATCATAATCGTCGTCGTCGTCATCATTATCATCATTATCACCATGTCTAGCAGTGGAAGCATATTTTTCAAGTAGGGCCTTAGTTCCAGATGCCTTCATTAGGTCGCCAATCCAACTTAGTACTTGTATTCCGGAATGAGAACTATTCCGGAATGAGAACTATTCCGGAATACAAGTACTCGCTCGCTGCACTCCACATTATGTGACCATTTGCCACTTTAACTTACTAAACGGTGAAAAATGAAATGACATGTTTTTATCTAACTATTAACAAAAAACGCCATAAGAAATGCAAATTCGCTATCGAACTTGAAGGGATAAAGAATAAGATAAGTAATACAACAGTGCACTATTTCATGTATCTGTTTTAAATTAAATAAAATAATAATTAAGTAAATTAAAGTGTGACAATTTTCTTAATTTTCCAGCTCTTATTTATCTAAAGGTTCCATGGAACGTAGTTTTTCAATTACATACAAAACTTTACTTCGATATTGTCAGAGAAGTTCATTCACAAACTTTTTAATAATACAAGTTTGTATAGGTTGCCTACCCGAGTCTTTTTTTTGCATTTTAATGAAAAAAAAAATAGTTGACACAAAATATTCGGGCTGTCTGCGAATATCATTCTGTCGGAATATAGGACGCGAAGCGTGTTACAATGTAACTAGTTTTTGCCCGCGACTATGTCCGCGTCCCTCGGTAATTTTTTTTGTTTTTTTTACTTAAGCCAATAAATTAACCATTATTACTATTATGTATAACTAACAAACAAACTCAGTTTCGCATTATTATATGTATTACTAGCTAGTACCCGCGACTTTGTCCGCGTTCAAAAAAGAAAAATATAATACTTGATAAAATATCTGATTTATCGCTGCGACGACGGCGGCGCCACCACGGCGATAGTGGCGCGCAATTTTTTTTTGTTTTTAGACAATCTCTCGAGACCCAACATTTTTCCAGGTTAAATAGTATCCTATATATTAATCCAGGTAATAAACTATCTCTATGTATGTATACCGAATTTCACCAAAATTCGTTAAGCCGTTTTTGAGCGAAATTTTTTAGTAACTTTAAAAAAGGCAATAAAATTTTTATACATAACACGAGTCATTTAACATAATATTAATTATCTACATATACAATATTAATCTAGTGTGCTCCCATCCAATTCCACTTTATTAATTTCCAGTAACCTGCTGAGAAATCGATCGATACTTAAAGTCTAAGTTAGTCCAAAATGTATCCACATTTCCTGGCTTATGTCTGCTAGTTTAATTGGTGTAAACAGTAGTTTGTGTAGTTTTAATCGAAGCATACAGGAATGGAAATGTTTGTTTTCGCTCATATTGCAAGGATGAGATGTGATGCAACTTAGTCTTCATTACTGTTTGGGTTATTAGCAGATCTTAACTAATATAAATGCGAAAATGAGTTTGGTTCTTTGTTTATTAAGCTTTCAAAATTGTTACATTTGTTACCATGATAAATATCTCTACTTAATAAATAAACACATTGCACACAGCACAATCTAATACCACAGTAAGCAACTAATGCTTGTTTTATTGATACCAGACAGTTGAATACTACATAGATTACTATTTTTTTATAAATACAAACATCCACGACTCAGATACAAAAGTAAAATGTCAACACATAAACATTTGCTCCTTAGCGGGATTCGAACCCGCGACCGTTTGGTTAACAGCTAGGGTTACTAGCCACTAGACCAAACATGTCGTCAACCATACTAATATAATGACAAAAGGAAGTAGCAATCCATTTTGTGCTTGACAATTACAGCATCGGCCGTAAAATCAAGCATCGATTTACGAACGGGACAATATTAAACGAGGCACAATTACGCGAGACCATCATTGAACATGTCGCATTTTACTCAATGATATTCGGATATTCAAACAGAAGGCGTAGTGCGAGTTTTACTCTATCAAACTCATCGAACGCGTAAACGTAAATTTGTATGGGACTGAAGCAGTGCTATACATTAGCCACCAGGTAGCGCTGCTTCATTCCCATACAAATTAACATTATTGAGTTAAATTTTACATTACCTTGTAATGTAAAATCCGCAGACGGCGCGATACGTCTCGCGTTCGCCTAATTTCGGTACGTCAGTAATGATTTTTTCATGTGTGTGTGTACGTAAATCTCACTCCATACCTAAGTGAATCTATGGTAAGATCACTAAACATGACGAATAAAATGAGCAAAATTTGATTTGCATTTATGCTTGTTATATTACAATATTCTCTTTAGACTTAGACATCGTTATCCTGACGAAAGTAATGGAATATTAAAATTCGCGAAACAGCTCACTTCGGTTTTATTACCGGTTTAAATCTCGATCAGTTATCACCACTTTTTATTTCTATTTAAAATATTTAAGAAATTCGAGCTAATTATCTTGTATTATGTAAAGGTCGACATACATAGGCAAACAGTTCTCTTGGTAACACAAACAATATGCCAACGATGGTGTTGTAAGTGCTCTACCGACCTTAGTAGGTATGCAGCTGTTAACAGACAATGCAAAATTGTCCTAAGCTTTCATGTTTGATCTCTATGACAAATGTCAAACTTATTATAATTAAACCCATTTTTTCATGTTAAATTACATTTTAAAAGTACATTTCTTTTTGTGAAAATGTATAGAATGTAAGTTCGTTTTTCCATAGTAAGATCACAGAAGGAAGTCTCTCTTACCCACTTATCCACTCGTCTTTGTTAACTGAAGGGTGAAGATTCCATGTATTCTTACCAGGGGTCGGACGTACAAAGCAAGTGTCCCTTTGATATAACAATACATTTTGGACACGGAATTGTTACCTATAATTTCTTTCCTCCCAAGAAAAGGCCTATAGGACTTTACCCAAAAGGAGAAAGAAAAACACAATTTTGTTATTTTCATTTTAGAGAAAAACTGACTTAGTACTTAACTGTTGATTTTCAGCTGAATTGATTTTCAGTCACAAGATGTTATTTTAATTCACAAGTATGTATAGTATGAGCAGCTTTTGAGAAATTTACACCTTGGGCCTCTTTCGCCAACTACAAGTGAAGTGTTGATTAGTTACTTTTAGATATAATTTTATGTTTTATTAAAATATGCACTCGGTTTTGTAGTGCATCCTTCGATAGGCGAATTTTCATTATTACTTTCTTTTTAGTGTTTGGGCCGTTTACCGTAAAAACAAAGGTATATCAGCTAAATTATTCCCAGTGACAGGTGACTGTAAATAACGGTTACTTGAGCCTACTTAAGAAATGGTGAAAGAGGCCCTTAATGAAAATAAAATTACTTATTACTAAGAAACTTTTTTTAATACCTCATCAATTTCTTTTCAAACACAGATTTCTTTCTCACATTGACAATATTCTCAGGTAAGCTTAGTACTCGTAATAATGTTCCCGAGGTGTTTCTAATTCCTACAATGAGTTTTGAAAAATTTCATACAAATTTTATTAACATAAAAGCTTAAGTAGGTAGTCCAAAAAATTAAAAAAACAAATCCAATAAATCACCAGCTACAGAGAGTTAAAATCATAAATTATAATCACCTATTAAAAAGTCACTTTATATTCATCGAGGGCCAAGATAATATCTGCGGGACAATTTTAATCTGGGAATGACACGGGTGCCTAAAATATTACAGCCGGCTATCAGAGCGTTTTGAAAATTAATCATAACATATTCTAGCAGATAGGTTCGTGTGAACGATTTATAGCGATACTAAATTATTTGCGGGTATAATTTTAAAAGATATTGTATTTATCTATAGATTGATACCTACCACATCTTTATATAAATATAACTAGCTGGTCGCCGCGACTTCGTCCGCGTTCTGGATGAAAGGTAGGTACCCTATGTCCTTTCTGGTGTCCCAGACAACGTGTTTGCAAAATTTCATGGTGATCGGTTCTGTAGTTTTTGCGTGAAAGCGTAACAAACAACCAAACAAACTCACATTCACAATACTAATAATAATAAATCTGTAAGTGTATGTATTGCATGTATGTTCCTCCATAACTGATTTTTATGAAACTTGGTAGATAAACATTTAGACGTACGCGACACAGGATAGGCTACTTTTTTCACGCCGATGAAGTCGCGGGCGCCAGCTAGTATTATTATAAATATTATAATATCATGACAAATAACTGTGAGAATAGTTGTTATTAACATTTTTTATAATAATTTCATTAGTCATATAATTAATTAACGATGTTCAGTTACTCTGTTCACAGAAGACCATTTTGCAAAGAAATAGAGCTATTTGGTTTTATTTTTACTTTTAAAGTACATTCATTTATTTTTAAGCTGCAAAGAAGACATTCAATTTATCTGCTGAAGAGAAAATTATTGGTTGGATGGCTTCACTTGATCATTTTATTGGCTTACGCTGTATTGCTTCTATTGAAATGAATTTATCAATTTATAATACTATCATGGAGAATAAGTAATTAAGAATATTACCAGTGAGCTGGCTCCGGCTTCACACAAGTTCATCCAATAGCTTGTGGATTTAACTACTTTATTTTCAAATTTAATTAAAAATTAAATGAAATAATTCTAAATCCTACATTCTGACATTTTGACTAATTTATATACACAAGTGATATTAGGATAAGTGAGTGATATTCTATATAGATAACTAGCTGACCCCGCAAATTTAGTTTTGCCAAAAAAAAATAATTGGGATGGGAAAAATAGATGTTGGCCGATTCTTAGACCTACCCGATAAGCACACAAGATTTCATCAAAATCGGTCCGGCCGTTTCGGAGGAGTTTGGCAACAGACACTGCGAGACGAGAATTTAATATATTTGAGATTAGATTAGATTTTGTGACGGATATCCACGGACTGAATAAATAATTATAAAAGACTAGCTATGCTGGCGACTTTGTACTGTAGTTAGTTTTTTTTTATAAAAAAAAATAAAAGACACTGTAGTAAGTATAACTAAAAATAAAAATATATTATGAGAAATGAAAATAAAGACTATATTAAAATATAGACTATGTTCCTATAATTTTTTTTTTATGTTTGTTTAAAATTAAGTGTATTTACTTAATCGTTTTATTATATTTCGAAATAATGTTTTTACATCTAAGAATAGAGGGAAAAGACCAAATCGCGAGTAAAAGCTATACCTATTCATTGTAATGAAAAAAAAATACCTGTACTTTGAGCCAAAGTGTAATAGTGTAAGTACGCAGTCATGAAAGATCAACTAGCAGAAATACTAGGGGAACATAAATCTTTCAACACATTTTCAAACGCGCTCCGTAAACAGAACTAAACAGAAGGGTTTTAAACAACTTCGCAGTTTGCTCTGAAAGTTTGTCATTCAAACCCACTTGTAGTTAACAAACATTCCAACATTAGGGTCACCTTTGAATATAGTCGGAAAAATAAAAATGAATCATTACATTCGTATAACATTTTACTTGCTGTTTTTCTCTATGGAATTTAATTAGTGAAAATATCAGTTCAACCTACGCTAGAAACCCGCTCAAGGTTTGTAAGAAAATTACGTTATTCTGGACTTTATACTGTTTGCTTGCTTTTGCTTTTTATTTTTTTTAATAATTTACTCACAGGAAAAAAACTCTTTTTGATATAATTGCATATTCTTATATTATAGAAGAAAGAAAGAAAGAAAGACATTTATTCACTCCACGAAGGACATTAACATAACATTACATAAGAAACATAAATAACAGAAACAAAAAGACATAAGTAAATTAATAAAACAAACAGGTAAGATGTGTGTGTGCTCGCGGCAGTGAATCGGATTGGCTCAGCATTGTGCCGAGGTGCTAAGCAGGCACTTACAGCGCCGATTTTCAGCCAGCACCGTTATAGAAGTACAATTACGAATTAAATATTCAACTAGATTGGTCCATCTTTTACGGCGCTTTAAATGTTGGCGAAATTGTGTTTTCACGTCAAGCCATGTAACAACTTCTAAAAGATTAAAGATCCCTGTTCCTTGTACGCAAAAGAAAATTGCTTATTACGGTAATATTTTTTGCAATCTCCGGCCAATTCATGACGCTTCTACGTTAACACAGAGTCGATGTTTCTTTTATAGCTGCTAACGAATCGGGCTAGACTTTACCGAAGGCAATAAACTGTTAGACTTTATTGATGTAATCAAATATTTATTGTTTAGTAAATAAAGGCCAGTAAAGTAAATATAGCCTATGTTACTTGCTCATAACGTAGATTCCTATAAGTGAAAGTATTTTTAAAATCTATCCAGTAGTTTTTGAGTTTATTCATTTCAAACATACCAATCTTCTCTCTTTATAATATTAGTACAGATGTGTTAATTCTGATGTAAAAAATATTATAGCAAAAAAAGTTTCATCAAAACGAATTGATCAAAAGTTTTTTTGCGTGAAAGTAAAAAGCATTCTCCATTCTCAGACTATCGCATTTAGTCCATTATTGGAGATAATCTATGAAATTTCATTCGTATTTTTTAGAAAATTTACATCACGTTTCTGACCGTACATTTTACAACTCTTTTTTTAATTAACGATGTCATATTTTCTCCGTAAGATACAACGTTGTCTTGTAAATAAAAATCCCTCTTTAATAATCTACTTATGTCACGAGACCCGCAATACAATTTGAACCTTCAAAACTCTACCACTAAGCAGTGTAACGCGCAGTCATTAACATGAGTAATTTGGGTCCAAGTTCCCTTTAAGGGCCCGGTTTAGTGACAAGCTGAAGCGAAAGAGCAAGCGATATTGATTTTTTTATATTTTTTTATATCCAAATTAAATGTATATTTACAAGCGCCTAACCTATTATTTAATATTTTCTATTACTTTTAAAAATAATGTCGTTTTTGTCGTTTTTGAAGTTCTCGGGTGATCCTTAAGGGATAGGTAAATGAGTTCTGGCATCTCATACTCACTAACTAAAACACAACAGCACACGTGCTGTTATTTCACGGTAGTCTTCTGAAAAAGGGTTGGTTATTGCCGCTGGATGTGCTGCCAAAATAATTACAAAACGCTACTATAGAGTGCTAAAATTAAAGAAATATGTTTTGAAAACTTTTTAAACGATACCTTGTCTCTATGGAAACGCGAAAGTTTGTATAGAGACATGTTCCTGCATACTCACATAACATAAGATAACTGATGATTTATTAATAATGTTGCTGATTTCAAGCTGCGTACCGCAATAATTCATGCATTTAGTTTTGTAAAAAACACTTTCAACAATAATGGTGATAATATGGTCTAATCCGTCACAAAGGCCACAGCTTTATCCAAAAACATAATCCGTAAGCCGCTCCAGCTTTACAACTTTTAAATAATGTTACAACTTCACCGGACAAAACGCGTCACTATGTAGCGAAAACTTTTTAATAGAAATTAATAAGGCAGCCAAATAACGTACATCCGGAATACGAGTTTTGGGCATAATTTCGTCTGACGTTTCTCCTTGACCCTCATGTCCCGAAGAATGACACGGGCTCGTTAATATTCAACGGATTTCAACTTGTACATTATATGAATGAGAGAATGATAATTCGGAACGTATTTATATAAGTATTTTAAAGAAATAGGATGTATCCTTGCTCTAGATATAAGTTTTTTTATAAAATTTATTGTTTTTTATAAAACAAAGAGTTTTTTTTTATAAATAGGCAGACCAGTAGCTTTACTACTGCGTAAAACCTTTAGACTATCAATGTCAAATTGACAATTTTCTATATAAATATTTTACGCTCTCGCTAGCGAGTGCGGTCATTATAACTCATGGTAGAGGTACAATTTATGCTGCGATGTGAAATCACTCAAATAAATGTACCTACTTAAAGTGGAAATAAAGTAAGCAATATGGAAGAAGCATTTAGAGACTGCATTCTAACATTTACTTCAATAATTATAGAAGAATAAAAAATTCGTGTAAATAGATAATAAAAAAATGATCTTCATAAGTATTTTTCTGTTTGCCGTTTCCCTAAATTTAATTAAAAAAATTCCTGTTGACTCGGCCCTCGTTTAATTGTTGACTTTTAGTTTTAAACATGATACCACGTTTTAGCTGACAAATATGTTTTCCCAATAAATTAACGGGAAAAAAATGTTTGTCGTGCTAATGGTCTGATATTGGACGGAAATGTTGGTGATGGGTCGACAGATAGTGTGGTCCAAAAGACGAGTTAAAGCGATTGACAGAAATATTCCTACAAACTGTCCACTGAATAAATAAAGTATTTTAGTATTTTTATTTTTTAGTATATCATTTTGAAAAATATTATTTAAATTCTATAACGTTCATTAGATACCGTTCGGTCTTAATAGAAATTAAGATAGCGTCAGGCCCATCAAATGGGGTAGCTGCCGCGTCACTTAAAAAACAAGCCATAGCTGGGAGATGTGTCCGTGTTGTCTATTTAGCACACCTGCACTATTTCACTAATTAGATATTAGATCGTATAATGTCAAACCTTCGCTTTCAAACATCCTCTACGCCTTTTTCTTATATCTTATACAGCACATAAAATTTCTGAACGGTCTCAATTTCTCTCACTGATTGATTGATACTCCAAAGATTCCCTCAGTGAGAGAAATCGGACATTTTTCAAATTCGACGCGTTTCGTAAGGGCTCGATTGAATCGTGTGATTATGAAAAAAATCCTAAACTAATCTAACTAAATCATTGAAAAACCAGATTATATTAATATTTGACCGGTTGAAATATACATTTTCCTAAATATATGTTACATAGTTTTTTTATTGTTTATGTAAAAGTCGACACAGGTAATCTGACGGCCTACTAATGGTAGATGATCTTCAACAGCGTACCATATTTTATGCTTGTTATATGGAAATAAAATATTTAGTAACAGAGTTGCGAACAAGAATATGAACAGAATATAGAGTATCTAGAAAAAAAAATACAACTATAAATCGGATACGAGGGAGTCTATGTTAAAAGGATAATACGCCATGCAACTGAAGCCAGCCCAGGCGCGAATAAGGACGCACGTGCGGCCAGCTAACGTTACCACTCTCTCCCTGATGGTTAATATTTTCGTATTCAGCTCATTTACATGTGCCGACGCCGCGTCAAGAGACACTCAGCGGAACAAAGTTGGTAATAACTGTGGTGGCAACGAATTTTGTTCAAATAGAGAGACATTTTTTTATTAAAAAAATAATAGTAGTTAGAGGACGGTAAACGAGTGCAATCGCCCGATAAAAACCGAGAAACAGAGAGAATGACCAAAATTTGCATGCAATATCAACTAAATGCTACATTATAAAAGTTAAATACTCGTTCATTCAAAACCGCAAATCTTCAAACGTACTTTATGGACCACTATGAAATTTAGCATTAAAATTTTCTGAGGTACAGAAAAGTACTTAGGGTTCATCCACAAAAATAGTACTTTTCGGAGAGATCATTTAAAGATAAAAATATCCACACCTAACAATAATTATATTATGAGTGATAAATATTGTAATTACCTAAATATTTCTTCACATAAGAAATGGGATGAATTTGCGTAAAAGCTAGTATAGTATAGATTGTATTACAAAAAAGAGACCTATTAAAAAGCGTACTCTTCCGACTCAAGCAGTGTGGTGTCACGAATTATAACACAACTTGTGCATAACATTAACGCGAGGCCATAATTGAAACCGCGGACGAGAGCCCGCTGGGGACTAAACAGCTCTTTTCACTCTCTCCTGAAACATGCACGGGGGAAATCAAATCACTGAAACTAATTATGGACGTTTCCACCTGAAACTACGGTGTGGTGTTTTAAAGCCTAACTTTTTTGTTCAATACATCAGTAAAAAACGCATTCAAATCGGTTTAGCGGTTTTTGAGATTAGTGTGCACAAACGCACAGACAAAAATTCTAAAAAAATATTTTTAGATTTTTTTTAATAAGTTGATTAAGAAACAAATAACAGAGTGCAAAAAGTACACTATAAATAATTTAAAAAAAAACTATTATATATGTTCATAGATATACTTTAAATAAATAACTTAATATAAGTATTCTTCATAATTTATATATCTTTAATAGATCATAGATAAATATACTATGAAGAAAAATATGAAAGTGTTCCTAAAGCTGTAAAGCTTTTGAAACGTAGGAATGTAATGTATACAAAAAAATAGCAAAAAAGTAAAAAGGCGTATGCAACATTTTCCTAATCCCGACTAAATTGAATTCTACTATAAATTTTTTCCATCTCCTCAGACGTAAATCTCCCGAGGGATATGGTCAACTATTTCCGCTTTGCCTCCAACTAGTAGGTATAGCTTAAACCGTTCCTTTGCTTACCTGACCGGAAGTGATTTGTGAACACCCATAATAATTCCTCTGCATCCCGTCTAAGGAATAAACACTGAGCGATTTGTCGACAGCTTCATTTAGCCTACAAATGCATAATGTAAAATTTAAATGTGCTGGAAGTGTGGGTTAATCTAGCTTGAAAGTATATCAATTAAATTTTAATCTAGTTTCGGATGATAAGTGATTCTTGAGTGACTTTAACTAAGTATTGATATCGTACTGTATGCAAGGCACACATGTTTGAGACCACTGGACTTTACAATTGGATGTTTACAACATCCAAGCGCGGATTGTTAGTAACATAATCTTCTTTTTTTGCTTCTATTTACGAAATAAATTCAAAATAAACCAAAACTTGCCGTTTACTGTGAATGTTTTCTGTTTCTGTTCTGTGTACATCTACATGCATATTACTTTTTAATGCTTCGAATGTCTTCGCATAATAAGCTAAGTTCACCAAGACTGCAGATTGGCATAAGGCAAGAAAATATTATTAAATTTATAACAAGCATGTTTCTTTACTATTTACGATGTCATACGTTGTGTACACGCCACCGCTTATCTACTTGTACCATAATAAAAACATACGCGTTTCAATCCTTTCAAATTCTACTTGAATAAATTCTGCTATTGCATTTTTTAAGCGAAACGAGAAACCCTTTTGCTGTTCACATTCTATTCGATTAACAAACTGCTTATGTGTAAACATGAACATGACGATGTCTTAACTCAAATTAGATGTTTTAATTATAAATATATATAAAAAAATAAAAAAAATAAAAACAGAAAATATTAGCGTGTATTTTTTATGAGTTAATGATAGTTATTTGATTTTTGTTGCTTTTGCCTTTAATTATCGACTATTCATAATATATATACTATAAACTTAACTACTAACTAAATAAATAAACTCTATTCCTAATATTTAAATCGGTCAAAAAATTACAGTTGTGACGATGAAATGAAACGAGGGTGAAATGGAGACAAAATTAGCTACTTACTGTAAAATATTGTACATTCATATTATATTGTATGTGCATTAAATTTATTAGTGTACCATTAGTATACCTACATCCAGCGAACCTACATCATTATAATGTAAATACTGAAACTATATGATAACACAAATTATACTAATTTGTATTCCGATTGTGTAATTTTCGTGTAAATAATTGGAATAGCAAACGTCATGTTTACTTCGAACAAGCGGCGGTAAGCGTTTATTTTGTACTAATCATTCATGAGGTAATATTTAATTTTACGCAGCCAATTTGCGGTGTTGTGACATAGAATTGATTATCTCATTATCATAATGAATTTAAGCCGAATTCGAGTAAAATATTAAATGTTAAATTATAATTTTTTGTACAAAAGTTATATATTTTGCAGAGAAGCCGCCTGTCGAAAGGTCCTTAGAGATGGCCGGCGTACCTCCACTCCCGGGGTACGCCGAGGTTCTGGCAGGGCACCGAAGTCGTGTCATGATAACGTCCCCGCGATCCCGCGGGCTGTCTAGCGCATCAACGGCTGCGCTAGACAGTCGTTCGGTTTTAGCTAGTACGAATCCAACATAACCCCACAGTGTCTCCAACACTGCCGGGTATCCAAGAGGAATTCCCAACGCTAAAAAAGGGCACTCCGCATTTCGCAGTCATAAGCTGTCTGCAGAGCAACAAGCCTGTCTTTTTCTGACGACACATTTGGTCTAGTGACTACGAGTAGCTGTTAACCAAACGGTCGCGGCTTCGAATTCCGCTAGGGGCAAAAGTTTATTGTTAATGGATGTTCATATTTATAAAATGTATTTATCCCTTTTATTTTGAACATAAACCCATTACTACTAACATTGCCTTTTTACAGGGTTTCATTGTGTAGGACTTAAAAGACTTTAAAATTATGTATAGGTTAATTACAAATTAGTAATTCTAAACAATGGGGGAGGGATCTGGGGTAAGATATGAACAATTTGTGTGCGTGTGTGTGTGTGTGTGTAATCTATGAATAAATAATCTATGTAGTATATCAACTGTCTGGTATCCATAATACAAGCTCAGTGCTCAGTTGCTCAGTGTGGAACTAGATATTGCTGTGTGGAATGTGAGAAGATATTTATTATTATATAATAAAAAAATAAAGTGTCAACCAAAAAAAGGTAAAAAAAATATCAATCACCACAAAACACGCCTTAACCTCAAAGTCACGACCCCTGTGCATTAATCGACCTTCCAAATACTTGGTACACTATAATGGAACATCTGTGTTCAATGTGACCCTTTAACGCTTTTTTTCTAAATTCCGACCCGCGTCAACTCTGTCAACCGCAAGCCTCTAAAACACGCGCTAAAGTGTGGAGTCATCCGTCTGCTACTGATAGAAAGAGATGGTGAGTCGTTTACTTAATACAAAGAACAGTATAGATTGAAACACAGTATTGGATGTTCTTAAAAATGGTATTAAATCAAGTCGACAGAACTTAACTTAAGAAAAAGTAACATGTGCTGCCGACCATTGTGAGATTGAGGATAAGAAATTAGATAAAACAGCGTTAGTTTAGTTTTTTGTATGTAAAGCTATGATAAAGACAGACAACAGATAGGCTGAAGTGTATTGATAGTAGACCAGGGGCCCTAGCCAAGAGCAAACGTACAGTCATAAACGCTACGCTCAGGCTACGCTACGCTTGGGAGAAAGGTTTGTAATTGGTTAAAATTTTATGTGGGCGTTATAACAACCAATCACTGGGCTTTATTTCTTTCGTTTCGTACGTACGCAAAGGGAGCGTTTTCATTGGTTTGCTCCTTGGCTAGGGCCCCAGGTGGTTACCGTCACCTATAAGACAAGCAACGCCAACGCCACAGTTGCTACAAGTGTGATTGCCGTGCAAGTGGATTAATGATACGGGATTAGGAAGGATAGGTAGGGGCGCTGGCATCGTTTACTCCGCCAGACCGAAATGACTGCGAAATGCAGTGTGCCGGGCCAATACTAAGGCATGTTGTCTTTGATCATTTACTAAGCTAATACTTGAATGCATTAATTTCGGGCAGTTTGTTTGGCGGCAGTAACCACATTCTTCACAGAAGACTACCGTAAATGACTGCACGTTTGCTGTGTTTCGGTGCCCTCAGGGTGAATGAGTAAGGGATTCCACAGCCTATTATTCCAATCCCTTATCCTTAATCTTACTATGAACGGCAGTGTTATAGGTGACGGTATCCAAGCCATCTACCATCAAGAGGACCGTCAGCCCGTCTGTTGCCTGTCTTAATAGTAGCCTTACATTAAAAAAACTGAGCTAAATGCTGTTTTTTTTATTAATAAATTAATTTTGAAAATTCAGCTTGTCGCTTTGAATACATTTAAACCTTTTCTACTAAGTATACCCACATTTAAATTGGAATGCTTGTTTAATGAAAGTAGGTAATAAATTAGACAATTATTATTCCAGTCACGTCCCCGTCTATCGGCGGACTGTGCAATGTTTTTACTGGTTTTATCATGTTGTTTCTGCTCTTAACTGTAAAGCCTAGCATTGAATGAACCGTCAGAGAGGTGGGGCCAGCGGACCTTGTAAGCAATTTCGTTTTCTCATTTAAATTGAGTCCAGTCCAACAGGCATCGACTTTTTTATATTTATTAGAACCTCAATAGCACCTCAATAGACCTAACATGTTAAGTTGTGTTAAACTAGCTGTTGAACGCGACTTCATCCGCGTATCTTTATAATATATAGCCCTTATAATATATAATATATGTTACTCGCTGATAATATAGCTTCGCAACCGTGAAAGATTTTTTCAAATCGGTCTAATAGTTTCGGAGCTTATTCAAATCAAACAAACAAACAAATGTGTCCTCTTTATAATATTAGTATAGATTTAACAGCTCTTCGCCTATGTAATCCTAATTTCTATACTAATATCAATAAAATCATCGAAAAAGGGTCAGAGGCAAATAGGTCAAGTGATAGGAAAAAAAAAAGACCATAATGTTTTTTTAAACTATCATTATAAGAAAGATAATAAGAAGATCATTATAAGATTATAAGAAGAAAGGCTTCAATTTAGTGTTATGCATTAAAATATATTCTTATTATAATAATATAAAATAGTATAAATTTCAGATTTGATATAAAATTTATCTCACTGGAAATTTTCAAACAATAAAAAAAAAGAAAATGAATCCAGTATCCAGTAAATTTATAAAAGTGATTATAAGTCAGAGTTGATATTATGCATGAACGTTTTTTAGGTACGATAAATATGGAAAAAGGTCATACGGGAATGACGTCATTCCACCTCTCGTAGAACTTAGGGCAAGATAGAACCTTCTACTACATACTACTTTACTTTTCTACTATAAAAATCGAAAAACCAAAATATTTTTTAAGATATATTATTATATTCGGCCTGATTCGTTAACCTGCTAAGTCAATTTTTGGGCAATTTCACTTTTTATAGTTATTGACAAGTTTAGACGATTTATCTAACGTTTGGTGAAGGAATAACGACGATTATCAAACTAAAAAGGTGAGAAATTTCATAAATGAAAATTTGCTTACTGACTAATAGCAAATCTTCACAAAGAAAATCTGCTAAATTCTAAGTTTTGTACTGATAATGTCGCTAATTTCACAATTGATAAATAATCCAATTGATAAATAAATATTTTGATTTTGATTTTGATTTGACATGTCTGATACGACACAGAACATGTTGTCATGTCATTTTTTTTCCTCCTGAAAACTATGCAAAATGTGACTTAGCAGGTTAACGAGTTACGCCGACGATATATCTCTCTCATTAATTACGGAAAACATTTTAAACCTTATTTCGATAAGGAATAATGTGAAAATTGTTTTCGCATTTGATCGAAATAAGGAAACAAGCAAAACCAAAGCTAATTAAAAATCCTTGCTTTATAACTTTTAATAAATAAACTTTTGCAACACCCTTTCAGAAAAGATCTTAGAGTTGTTTAATTTTCACGTCGCTAATTAGGGGTGGTAAATTAATATTTAAATTATGGAGAGGGAAATTTGTGAGGTACACGCATAGACATAAAATTATGTTATTAAACCAACAGAAATATAGAGTAAATTTCTATAGAAAAAAATTACAAGTAGTCGCGGTTATCGCGGCTAGTATGATATCCTGAGTTTCTTTCAAGGATCGTCATCATCTTGGCTTTTTTTCTAAACCCTGGTAAATTTAAATTAATATAAGAGTTACTTGGATAAATAATTGATAAATACATAATTTGATTTGATTTTGAGTAGATATTTTATTTTATTTTATTTAGGAAAATAAACAATTACACAATATATAGTAAATATAAATAAGGACAGACATATATAAGTAGAAGTAATCAAGCAATAAAATTGTAGATATAACACAGCTAACTGACAGACACTAGCGAAATAATATAGGTTGTCCGTTGAGTAAAAGGAAATTTTGCATGATATGAATACTGTTTTTACAACAAAAAAGGGAAGGTATAATAAAAAAAATATATTCCTCCCTTTCGATAGTTTATCGAAGACAATGTGTAACTTGGCGTCTCTATTTCATTTACATTTTTCTCTATTGAATTGGAAACGAGACGATGGTTAACAGGAAATTCGTGGTAGCGTATTTCTTCAACGAGGGTTCCTTCGTAACTTTTATATTAGAAATATCACATACTAGCTGGTGCCAGCGACTTCGCCCGGGTAATTTTGTAAATTATATACTAAAACCTTTCTCGAGAACCACTCTATCCATTAGTGAAAATCACATTAAAATCAGTTGCGTATTTTTAAAGTTTTAAGCATACATAGGGACAGACAGACAGCGGGAAGCGACTTTCTTTTATACTATGTAGTGATTTATTTACGCAGTCTTTAATTCGGTAACTCAGTGACACCCCTTACTCAGATAACCAAGTGAAATGACAGCATAAATTCTGTTTTATTCCGCTTAGTGAGTAATTATTAGTAGCCGACACCACCACCGTGACAAATTACTTAAGCTCTTTTAAAACTGTAACATATTAGTTTATCCTGCCTATCTACTACTCTTTCTAGTAAAATTATTATGTTCATGTTTATCTTTTCCAGATAACCTTTATTTATTTTAGTATTATATAAAACTAAAATAAGTCTAGATTGGGACTGGTATTTAAGTAGGCTAATGTTTTATTTACTTTTGTTAACTTAATTAGAATTATGTTTATCATGTTATGCACTCAATTTAGGAATACAATTTAGCTAATAGTTACACAAATTTATCTCTGTTTTCACGAATTTGATTGTATTCTGTCTGTGTGCTTTGTTTAATAAATAAATAAATAAATAAAGCTAAAAACGCGATTTGATTGTTTTATATTCAGTAGTATCTAATAGAAAATATATAAACATATTCAGATTCGCCGTATACAATTTTTGTATTTGATTTATCGAAAATGATTCAAGGGAACCCCAAATATAATACGAGAAGTTATCGCATCCTTCGCCAGAATAAAATTCTATGGTGAGTGCCGCAAGCGTTTTTGTTTACACGGTAAAGTGTTCGTAAGAGTGTTCTTTTACACTCCAACTCTTTTAAAAAACAGCTCTATATGTTTGTCCCAATTTTTTTCGTTAAGGTATTTGGTGTTGTCCTACCTAAGAACTAGGTTTATTTGTGTACCTACTCTTTTTACTTTACCTTCAGACGAGATTTCTGCCCCTGAATGATACAAATTATAATTATATATTTTAGTGGGATTTGCTTCTGATAAGTTTTGTATGTAAGTTTTTACGTAAGTGCCTAGATAAGATTTGTTTTTAAATTTAAGATAAGCTAAGTTATAAAAGAAAAAGCCTATGTAGCCTCAGTCTGTCTTCATTATGTTTATCTTCAGAGTTGTAAGAGTCTATTTCCTTATCATACCAGTCCTGTTTCCTATCCGTACTAATATTATAAGTGCGAAAGTTTGTATGGATGTATGTATGGATATTTGTAACTCTTTCACGTAAAAACTACTGAACCGATCACCATGAAATTTTGCATACACGTTGTCTGGGACAGCAGAAAGGACATAAGGTACCTTTCATCCAAAACGCGGACGAAGTCGCGGCACCAGCTATTTCTCAATATGTTCTCCGTCTCTGTTCCATCATCATCCTTATACTTATCACATTGATTGTAAAACAATTTTCCAGGAGCTTGCGATTTCCATGTTATAAATGCCGTATCACAATATCACCAAATTTACAACTAAATAGAGAGTATTCGTAGATGGTCCAACTGATCTCCATAATTGGACATGAATAATTTATTTCTCCATTCATCTTCCTGTTTAAGATAAATTGAATTGAATAGTATTCTATAATTTTATCAGATGGTACAATTTTAACGTGCGAAAATTTTATTTTCACACTAAAATTAAAGTTTTCATATATCATATCATATATCATATCATTTCATATATCCGTACTATCCGTACCAATATTATAAATGCAAAAGTTTGTATGGATGGATGGATGTATGGATGTTTGTAACTCTTGTCGCGGTCACCAGCTAGTTTTTATATACAGCGACACTTTAGGGTCAATGTCCTTTCTGGTGACCTTTCATCCAGAACGCGGACGAAGTCGCGGGCACCAGCTAGTATTATAAATGCGAAAGTTTGTATGGATGGATGTATGGATGTTTGTAACTCTTTCACGCAAAAACTATTGAACCGATCACCATGAAATTTTGCATACACGTTGTCTGGGACACCGGAAAGGACATAGTGTACCTTTCATCCAGAACGCGGAGGAAGTTGCGGGCACCAGATAGTATTCATATACATTGAATCCATAGGATATAATTATAATGGGTGAATAATGAAGGATATAAAACTGATTGGTTGTAGTGTGTCTGAAATATAAAAATCAAAATAAGGCATGATATATGCATGCGCTCCTTCCACATGTTCAGAAGTCTGGACACCTACATCAAGTGGACCTTCAGCTTGTCTGAGGACCTTTACATAACAAAAATATACACAAATTTCTATCAGAGGGCAAACTCTAGTTATTGGTACATTTTGATGCTCTTTGGAGAATCTTGCGCCTATTAGCATAAGTTTGTTCGATTGTTCAACAATCGAACAAATCGCTTTCTTTTAAGCGTCTAGACCAAACACAGAGCGACAAGGATCTTAAAATAAATGAAGGTTTGTTCGTTTACAGAGAAGTAAAGTGGATTTATAGCGTTGCTCACCTTAAATTGAATTATTTTGGAGAGAAGGTACCTACAAAAAATTTTGTGTACTAGATACTTCACAGCTCTTTCAATTTTGTTTTTATTTTCTTAATTCATGTCTGTCTGTCCCTTTCGCTCAGTATCACGAGTAGTAAGACAACAATACAATTCTTTACCATATTCTCGTAATGTTTTTACCATCACTGCACTGTTTCACACAAATGCAGTTTGTGAACTTACAACTCATTTCTTCCCGCTTTTGCCTTGCGTTTATACTTAGATGCAGCGCATAGGTGCAGATTAAAGCTTCATTCACGTCTACAGACCCGTAACGTAACAAACACGTACCGTAACATGCAAGACACACATGTAACTATTCACATTTACAAGCATCAAATAAATTAAGGAGTACACGCGCCTTATTAGTCAAATTTTCTAGTAGACAAAACATTCTAGCTGACAATGCCGGTCGGTGTCGTTCGGTGACTGTACGGTTACGCTACGCTTACGATACGGTAGATGTGATGATATAGACAATGTATGAAACGAAACTTTTTTGTCTGTGCTGATACGTGTAGATGTGAATGGAACTTTAATGTAACTATGCGATACAAAATCCATTCATGATACGGACGGATGCTTTCTGATTCGCTGTGTCGACAAGGATCTCTTCTTAAATGTTTCAGGTTATATTTCAGATTTTTTTCCCTTTACAAAAACATATAAATTCCCATTATTCCCATTGTTACATTCTGAAACAAAACCTTAGATATATTCTAGATATTTCAGTGTGAGCAAAACTAGTCTATTTGCACTAACACCGTCCTACTTGGCTTCAGCTCTTTCAGCTTTGGATTTAGCTCTTTTCCAGTTGCTTCGTGAGATCTGTCAATATGTCTGTCGTCTAACACTTGTAATAGGGTAAAGGCGGGATAGATGCCCCACTTTTTGAAAAGATCCTCCTAATTTAAAAATATCAATTTTATATAAATAATGTTTATGAATTTAGCTAGTTTAATCCTTTATGTTTAACTGTGATTTGTATTTTTGGACCTACAAAATACAGATTTTGCAAATTTTAGCTTTTTGTGGAACTCCTTTTTTGAGGATAGATGCCTACCCGTAGGGATAGTTGCCCCACCATGAAAATACGAAGAAGGATAGATGCCTGCGGCGCGGGATAGATACCATTGCCTTGCAATGCATTACCAATTGCATTGCAACAGCCAACAATTGTCATTGTTTCTCCTTTCTCGGCAGATGTGACTGAATTGATGACTTTGGCACCTTTTTTCGCGATGACTTTTCCGGGTTTATTATTCAATTGGATTCTGGATTCATCCATATTATATAAAAAATCTTTCCGGTTTGTCCAACAGATCATTTTCGGTCAAGACTTTGATCAAAAGATCATAGAAGTTATTAACTTCTTCTCTACTCAGACCCTTGGCTCTAGCCACAGATAAACCTTCAGCTTGTCTAATAGACAGCTCTGGATTTCGTTCAATAAAACTTTTGAACCATGCAGCTCCAGCCATTTCGTTTTCGTGGTCAAAATTATGTTTTAGCTCTAGCTTTTCAGCAAATTGATAAGCTAACATACGTATGGATTGTCTATTTGGGGGAAATCCTGCATCTCCAAGCTTTAGAATGTGCTTTACTAGCCTTTTTTCGTTGTCAAAATCCAAGATAGGATGTTTCCCTACAAAAAAAATCTACGTTAATAAATCTAGGTATTGGAAACTTACAGCAATTAGTTAAATAAAAGTTTGTTCAACTAGGTTTGTTAAATCAGGGCAACTATCCTTTTTGATAGGGATAGATGCCCAAGTATTTTTTAAATAAATAAAAAACAAAAGAGCAACTATTTACATCTAGATGCATACTTGATGAATCAGTATATTGACGTAAAAAAAAATATAACGGAATTAATGACTACTTATAAAGTTATACAACAGCGAATACTAATCTTTAAAACTTTGATGCGTTTGTAAAGTTCGCCGCGGAGATGAATGCACACACGTACGAAACACGTCCTCACCGCACAACGGCCCGTGGCTAACAGAGGTGCGGGGTGACTGCAGCTCTTAGTTATACTATTGTTTCTTAGTCGCGAGTATAGGAAGTTAGGTTTTTGGAAAATGGGGCATCTATCCCACTGGGGCATCTATCACGCCTTTACCCTAATAGAAGAAAGATGTGGATTTACTGTGTATGGTTTGTTATAATGTTATTTTTTTTATATATCGAGATTTATTATTTTATTATTTGAATTTGTCGTTTAAATTGTTTCTATATGTTGCCCACGGAAACCTTTTTTAAGTAAAATTTTAAAAATATTTTTAATGGCACGATCGGTCGGAAGGTAAGCTGACGGTCTAATACAAAAATTCCATAAAGCCTCAATTGCGCTGCATATCTTAGTATAATAAAGAAAAAGGGATTAGGACGGGTTAGGAAAATAGGATCTGGTATCCTTTATTGACTCACCGAAAAAAAAACAGCACACATTCTGTTATGCTGTTCACAGTGGTTCTAGGGGATATTTTCTTGGCAGGTGAGCTGCCAAATTTGTGCCTGCGAAACGTAGTGAGCAGTACATTTTTTTTTTCAAATAACTCTTAAAGACTCTTTAAACTGATTTCTTGGAAACTATGCTAGTTCAAAACTATTTTCACTCTCGTTACACTTGTAATGGCGTCTTTGTTAACAATCCCCGGTGTCTAATTCTACACAACATCCTCATTAGAGGTAATTGGTGTTAAATCCGATACGAAAACACTGGGGATTTAACTGAGATGCATGCTAATGTACTTTCTAGTTGGTTTGTTTACTTACTCACCTACTTACTTAATGCATAAAATATCGATTAAGTATTTAATAATTTACCAGAACACGTCAAGTCACTAAGGGGTATTGTATTTAAAGGAATACTTAATGATTGGTTAACATGTAAAAGCTTCTATAGTTTGGAGGAATATAATATAGGTATACCATATTAACAATCACCGTACGTAGTCGGCAATAAAGGTTCACCTTCACTATATTTACACACTATTTTTTTTATTAATGATGTGTGTGCTCTTGGCCAGCATCTAGTCGTGCAACAAAGACGAGGGCCATGATGGAGCGAACTCACCTAGAAGATGTGTATTCACTCGAACTTTGAGTTTGATTTATATGAGATTTAAAGATTTGAGTTATATGTGCTCTTAAATACAGACTCCGGCAGGGAGTTTCAATCCCTAACAGTGCGTATTATAAAATAATTTTAAAGCTAGTCCGAAAAAGAGGTATTTTGACAAGATGAGTCTGTCTGTATATCCGCTAACTTCTCCTAAGCCACGCAACGGATATCAATGCGGTTTTCACCATCAGTTAGATAATTTATCATGAAGGGTCTATGTGTAACAGTTTTTAAGTTTAATTAATTTTTATTTTAGTAAAAAAAAATTACTAGTGATTATATAAAAAAGTGTAAAACTCACAGAAAAATATTATTTCTAGCATTACATAATTGTGTTTTATTTATTATTGAAGGCACGAGTGAAAACAGCGGGTTTATGTATGCGATTACATGAATAATTTCAAAATATAGAACCGAAACAAAAGTTTCTGCGATGGAATCTGATGAAAGATAGATAGATCCACAAAGAGCGGTAGATATTGAAAAGTATCCAAACACGGACGCCCTGAATTATTCAACATTCAGACATCATTCTAACGGGCAATAAAAATGTCCGACTTTTATTTTATATTTTCATGAGCCTTCAGTTTTATAAGCCCCTTTTCAGAGGTTGTTTGACGCCCGGGGGTTATAAACTTTGATGGCAAAATATGCCGTCAAATGTGTTCAAACATTAGCTAATATAATGTTTTGTGTCCAAGTGTACCTTTGAATGATCTTTTCGAACTCATTGTGAGACGAAAGAAAAAGCAAATGCCGGAAGTAAAAATAATATTTATTTTCTCATTTCAAAATGTCTCCGTCTCAAATTTAATTAATTAATTCAATTTAATTCGCATCTGCACCTAACATCAAGTGAGATCGCGGCCAAGCGCTGCCTTGACTTATATACTTGACGACACGTTTGGTCTAGTGGCTAGTAACCCTAGCTGTTAACCAAGCGGTCGCGGGTTCGAATCCCGCTAGGGGCAAATGTTTAGTGTTGACATTTTACCTTTGTACCTGAGTCATGAATGTTTTGTATTTATAATATGTATGTATTTACAAAAAAAAGTATTGTATGTAATATATCAACTGTTTGGTATCCATAATACAAGCATTAAGTTGCTTACTTTGGAACTAGATGGTGCTGTGTGGAATGTGTGAATATAAATATATATATAAAAAATAATAATTAAATATGTATGTCTCAAATGAAATTTTTTTGACTACTAGATTTTGCCCGTGACTTCGTCCGGGTTTCTTTTACTTAAGTGTTAAAACATTTTAAAAAAATCTTTCTTTTTTATTTTTGTTGGACATTGAATTTTTATTTTTATTTTTGATGCCCCCTAAGGACCAGTATACTTTATGATGATGATGATCATGATGATTGGCTGAGAAGTTAAGACGTGAAAGCGTAAACAAACAAACTTACTTTTGCATTCATGTTATTAGTTAGGATTCATTTCATATAAAAGTAATTCCATGTCCGTTGTAAATTGTGCTGTTTCACTTCGGTATAAACATTTACTTTTAGTTCGTAGTTTATCCCCATCACTGCAATGTAACACAATCAAAGTACAGTCACACAGAGAATGCATTTAACTATTATTATATACTGGAAAATTATGATGTGCACAATATAATGATTTTTACAATCAAGTAATAGCTTAACCCCAATTAAACGGCGTAATATCTGGGGTCACATAACGCAAAATAGATATAGGCTTTTGCAGCTGATAAAAATGTCGTAGGGTAAGTCTTAGACCAGGCAGACGTAAAATGTCTTCACCTAAAAACCTTCTTGAGTGATTCGGAATAAGCACAAGATGGTTGGCAAGGTCAAAATTCCGATGATAATGGAAAACGTCCGTTAGGTGACCAAGAAGGTCTCCTATCAGTAAACTTGCGTACTTGTGAAGTCAAGATGTATTACAGTGAGTACGATAATAATATTTTGACTATATATTACTATGACATGATCGAGCTATGGAAAGGGCTATGCTCGGGGTTACACTGTAAGATCAAATCAGAAATGAGGAGATCCGCAGACGTAAAAGTTACCGACATAAGCCGGCGGATTAGTAAGTTGAAGTGGCAGTGGCATATAGTACGGAGAGTCGACGGACGCTGGAGACCACGGACCAGCAAGCGCAGCGTAGGACGTCCACCCACAAGGTGGACAGAAGACCTAATAAAGGCCGCGGGTCAGCGGTGGATCCAGGCTGCTTCTGACCCGTCCTATTGGAAAGTTGTAGGGGAGGCCTATGTCTAGCAGTGGACGTCCTGCGGCTGAGATGATGATGATACTATGACTTGCCGATTGCTATTACCTAATAACAATCCAACATTCAATCAATTTATACAAGGTTCAATTGAAAAAATAATTTATTTTACATTTCATCTGAAGGTCGCCGGCAAAAGAAGATGTTTGAACGAATAAAAGGCAATTCGCCTTTGTTCACAACAGTCATGCAAACCTCGTTATGTAAAAATGTGATCAAAGTACATGTTTGTCTTAGGAATCTCATTAAAGGCACTTGTAAAGGAACGTGCTCATTTTTTGTTACGGAATTGAATATGTGCACATGTGTTATGTAAATACATGTAAAAGATAAGTATTGTTACCTTTCTGTAACAGTAATTTTTGTACGAACGAATTTATTTGAAATATTATACTCATATCATTTTATTCCAAACGAATGAATTGTTTTGAATGAATGAATGATTAGGTATATTTTTATTTCATATTTTACTGTTAATGGGTTAATAGAGAGCGTTTAAATAAATCCCCAGAGTTCCCACACCTAGACATAGATAGAGAGAGAGAGAGAGAGAGAGAGAGAGAGATAAATATATTTGGTTAGTCTGATCTTTTACTCATCTCTGAGTCTTAATATGTTGTTTATATTATTTTGAAAATAAATATCTAGATTGAACCTGCGAAATAACTTAATGGTTTTATCTTTAACGACTACAATATATTTTATAGGACTAATTTTGTAGGACTCATGACTGTTCATTGCATTGTGATTGGAAGAATAACCAACCTTCCAACTGGACTGTTATAGCAACAAATTTATATAAAGTTAATATTAAAGTTAAAATACTGTGCTTTTGGATGTACTGCTGCTCGCAGCTGCTCGTGTGTCACGTCTCCTGCCGTCGAGCGCCGAAATCTCGCCCACCTAAACACATTCCAACTTATTTTCGCTGCAAATGACTCATTCAACAAAATTATTGTTACAAAACCGGATTATCTATGCTAAAATAACAAAGCCGAAGATATTTTTACACTTAGGTACACGTTATAATCTTTAGAACTAGTAGTCAGATTAAAAAAAACATATTTTTGCATGAATTAGCCAATTTTTCAGAATTATGACTAGTCACCCTAGCTAGCTATTATCTTGTGTCCCGTACGTCTAAATATTTATCTACCAAGTTTCATGAAAATCAGTTAATTCGTTTATGGAGGAACATACATACATACATACATACATACATACATACATACATACATACATACAATACCTACACTTACAGATTTATTATTAGTTTTGATTTCACTAATTATTCCATAGTTACATCCTCTGCTTGAAGAAACCGTCAACTGTCAACTGCGCTAGCCCTTCTCTGTCGAAGACTGCTAGTGTACCTGTGTGACATAATAAGACAATGTATCACATATTAAATATGGCAAAAATGTTCCATTTCAACGTGAATCCGGTAACGAACGAGACACGGATTCAGCAATATTTTATGAGTACCACCAGATAGCGGTTTATCAAACGCTGGAGTGTCTCATAAATCAGTCGGTTAGGGATCCCGTTTCGTTGTACCACAGCAATTTTAATTAGCAGATAATAAACTATGAGTAAATCCTTTTCAAAAGTATGACATTCTTTTGATAAAAGAAATTTGTGGGAGTATGGTTCATGGGGTTCTCTTGTTGAAACTTATGGAATGGAAAGGGATGGTGGTGTGCCTACGACGCTAATGGGACAAGGAACAAGGAACAAGTCTCATTCTATTTCTTATAGGACTCTATATGTTATGTATTCTAGAATAGAGTCTCATATAATCGGCCTAATTCGTTAACCTGCTAAGTCCATTTTTGGGCAATTTCACTTTTTATACTTTTTGACAAGCTTAGACGATTATCTACCATTTGGTGAAGGAATAACGACGATTATCAAACTAAAAAGGTGAGAAATTTCATAAATGAAAATTTGCTTTCTGACTAATAGCAAATCTTCACAAAGAAAACCTGCTAAATTCTAAGTTTTGTACTTTGTACAGACAAGCTATTAATTTTTCCTAAAATATTTGATAATTTTATTATTATTAAAAACTTATTGTATTTTTAATATTTGTAAGCTAACCAGATCCCTTACTGTTTTTAACGTGCGACTGTAGTTATAGAAGGGAAGCGGAATTTTAAACGATTGGCTGCATAATTGGTTGGAGTTATGGATTGGATTGTTTATTGTTTTTGAGGCTCCAATTTACACTTTTCGCTTGTTTTGGTGTCTATATTTTTAAATTAACAACTTCCAAACTGTCGCCATAAACAAGTTATTGCCTGTTTTTGTTACGTCACTATACAAGTTTCAACTTTTTTATTTGTTTCTGTAACGGCTTTTCAGATATCAATTCATCAGATTTTAGCTCTACACTTTATACATTTTTTGATTTGATTTTTTGATTTTTGATAAAAAATTTGTATAATTTATGCGAACCGTCTTACAGAAAACTTTTAAGGTTTTTTTTACTTACTCAAAAACTTATAAATCCACACAGCAGCACATACAGCGTTGCCCGAGCACACATCTCAATTTTCAATTTAAATTTCTAATATATTTTAAAACAAGCCATAACATATTGTGGTGAAACTTTAGACAATGTGAAAGGTCAAATTTCAAATACATATGGAAGGTGAACTATGAAACCTCCAGTAAATTTCAACACTTTAGAAACCGGTTTTGTTTGAGCCAATTACCCTCAACACATTTAGGTGTTAAGTTGGTGTTGAGGTTAAAGTTGTATAGTTGATGGAGTGCACAAAGTTACAATAAAGTTTATTTGTTTAACGTTAAGTTATATAATTATACTATTCTATGGAGAGATTGTCTTATGTGCGACAGTTTATGACGAGTTTTCGTAATTTAGCTTATGCTGAGCTATGAAAATTGTTGTAACATAAAAAGTTAAATTAAAAAGTCAACAATATAATGTATTAACTACACATGAACCTAGTCACAGAAGTAAGAACTGTTTAGTATACTAAACTAATTGCTCTTCAAGAAACAGAAGTCGTTACACCAATATCAGAGATTTCGTACAACGTTGGCCGCGAATCAAATTAAGTAAGAAACAAGCCCACTCGAGGTACAATGGAAGCTCGCAATAATAGACTCTTTGATAAACTTTCCTCCAAATACAGGCTTTCTTCCGCTCTATTGTGGCCTCGATTCGACAAGAAATCGCCTATTTGCAACATTCGGAAGGCTTTCTTGAGTCTTGATCGGGTTTTCGTATTTCTTGCAGTTGTTTTAGGAAAACGCTTATAAGTATGTGGAAGTACACACTTACTGTATATGACTTAGTACTTAGTACATACTTAGTACTTTAAAGTAGTAACTTAAATAAACTTGCTTCCGTTTTTGATGTTGCTTGTACCATAGCCATCGCCAATGAAGAAGATTAGGCTATCAGACTTTACTTGCGATTTTACTAAGAAATAGTGCTATAACAGTTGTTTTGTTGCTATAAATGTAAAAAAATTGTCAAATCTTCACTGACAATTTACACACAGAAAAAACGTTTTACTATTAAAATAGCTTGCAAATTGCTCTCTGCTTTCAAATAAACGAATGCAAGTGTCTTTTCAATTTGTTATGAAGACACTTCGTAAATAAAAATTATTTATTCAAATTCGATTTGATATATTTGAATGTTTGTCTTCGGTTGAAGTAATATTCGTTAGTTAAGCGCAACGTAGTGTGATAAAATAATAATAAAAAATACAAGTTCGTTATGCTTATCTATTAAAATTGTTTAAAGGTAAATCTGTTATATAAGTTGATGGTTTTGCTTAATAATACAATTTCTTATTATTAGCAATTATATGAGGAGTCCTATTGTTCATAATAGGGCTTAAAATAGTTTTGTCAGTCTAAGGAGTACATAAGCCGCATGGATTGTATATCTGAATAAATTATATTAAACTACCGTATCCGTGGTAGGTTCGACGTAACAGACAAACAAAATTTTGTTAACAAACGCGAACATGTTTGTTTACTAATTCCATATCGGCTCGATCGAATTGAAGTTGAGTTATAGGCAGAAGCAATATTTTATCATAACAGATCCGTTATTAAATCGTATGTTTTCCTTTACAGACTTCCGCAATATAATTCCCAATTCAATTAATTTCATGATACACTCTTATCTCCCTTTAACCAACAATTTCGGGAAGCGTTGTGTGTTTAGGATACTCCTGGGATCCGGAACAAAATCCTTTACAAGTTCGTGCAGACTGCCACTCGGCGAGTACGATATGTGTGTCAAAATAATGAACCTTATTTATTTTATTTTATTTTTTATTTTTTTTTATTTAATCTTCCGTAGAGTCGTTTAAAACAGATGTCAGAAAGTTTCTGTCATCGGGTACTGCTTGATAGTTGTTCTTAGTTTATTTTGCAATTTTTTTTTTTACTTAAATATATTCTTTTGTTTTCGTATGGTTTGGTTTATTGTTTTCGTTTTTATTAGTTTTATTTTGTAAAAAAAAAAAAAAAAAAAAAAACAGAAAATGTCTTGTGTTCGTTTTTAATGCATGCTGAGTTAGCCTTTAAGTGGAGTATACAATGCTATAAAATAGTATTTAAGGTAAAAGCACCTATTACCGCGGTATTTCGGGGAATTTTGACTTTAGAGTGAAATATTTTGTACTCAGGTCTATCCTCGGCAAGTAAGCATTTTTTTTAAACATTTTAGGGACTCTTTATTATTGATTTCTCTCACTTCTTTTTATTTATTTTGAAGCGTAGTATTTATAATTATTTTTTTTAAAACAGGAAGTCGACATCCCCTATTACCGAGGCATGCTCAAAGGCTTTTTCTATTACCGCGGTATGTGGCTCCTATTACCGAGTATAGAAGAAAAATAATACTTGTTGTCCTGATGGTTCCGTATAAAATAAAATATATTTAAAAAATACACAAAACATTGCGATCGACTTTATTATTATCATAATTAAGAAACTGAACAAATGTAGAATTACCTTCCACCTATATTAACAACAATATTTATAATATTTTGCTTATTATAACTAATCTACAGTCTATACAGGGTTAAATTTTAATCACTTGTAGTGCTTAATAAACTGCATGAAATCTATAGATATATTTATTTATGTAAGTTGGGTATAATGAGAAAAATAACAATAATAATTACACAAATAACTAAAATTGAATCAATAAAATCAATTTTTCGATTATTCTCGATTATAAACACGTATATAAACGCTACCTCTTTTTACTAAAACTTACTTATTCTTCGGACATAAAAAAGCTGTTTCATTGCAGTTAAATATGCGTCTTGGGCCCTAAAAAACTTGAAGCAAATCGTTACGTTCAAAATACGAGTAAACTCTTCCATACCACGCTCGTATTGAGTCTTTTGTGATTTGATTTCTACTCAATGTCGGATGTCGTTTCAAAAAACCCAATAACTTTTCCATAATTACTGCGAAATTAAAATTAATTACAGTTATTTCTTGTCGGGACTAGCCAACTTATACTTGTGGCAAAGTCTTTGATGTAGTGGAAAGCAGTGGGGTGAAAGCAGACCTGACATCAAAACTGAATGTCCTCGATTATGATGTCATGAATTAATGATCAATAAATCAAAATCACAGCAGAGTAACATGATAAAACCGTCTTTGTTATGAAACATTATTCGTAAATATTTTTATCAAGAATAATTCATTAACGGAACCCTAAATTTGGACACTGGTTACTACAACACGATACGAATACGAATACTGGTTGCCTTATCACTCGGTGATAGATTTTATATGAAAACTGTATTTCCGAGTACTCTGCACTCGTTAATAGATTCTCATATAATCTATTACCGAGGTATGCCGCGGTAATGGGAGTAGTATACAATATTTTTAAATATAATTCCGACCCTTAAAAAAAGAATACCAGAAAGATTTTTTGGTGTCACTTCGAAAAAATAGAGATAAATCTTCATGAAAAACAGTATTTTGAATGACAAAATAATGAGTTTTAATGGATTTTGCATACATCGAAAATAGATTTTTCGTTTATAGAATACATGAGGACTGGAAGATTGATCAATTTTTACTAATGAGATAATAAATAATTTAAATATAATAAGCAAAATAGGAACCTCAATATTTCCATTACCGAGTGTACCCTCGGTATTAGAAGCTGCCTCCAATTTTAGGCATCTATCACCGCGAGTTTTATTTCTTAATGTTATTATGTGTTTATTGAAAATTTTACCATGAAAAGTAAAAGATAATACTCCTAGAAATACGGAAAAACAAGTAAACATCATCCGTAGTCAATTATAAAGTATTTTACCTTAAAAATCACGAAACAAAAATATGAGTGCCCTTACATGAATTGCCCCTTGCTTGTATGGACACAACCTGATTCTGCGTTCCCGTCGCACAAATTGATCGTTTTTGATCTGTTCATCTTTGGTATATCTACCAAGGCCCATTAATTCGATGTAAAACACTTCAAGTTAGAAGTTGTCCGAAATAGTATCGTATTAAAGTTACTGTTATTAAATTTAAATACGAAAATATCGGATACCTCGGTAATTGATGCCGATTTTGCATACCGCGATAATAGGTGCTTTTACCTTAAATGTTATGTTATAAAATGTACTGTTCTATACTGTGTTGGCTTCCTAATAAAAAAATAAAAAATAAATTAAAAAAACATTAGAATTTCATCACACGCGAAGTATAAATTTACAATAATACAGATTTATAAACTAATTAGATCGGTATACAGAGCAGAACAGAGCAACAAATTTTGTACACATTGTGTCTTTTGATGTCCGGATTTTTTTATTCATTTTTTTTTATTTTGTTCAGTTTAAAATAGGACTTATCCTATTAGGTTCGCTTTAAAAAAAACAGTGTTCTTATTTGATTTTGCCTGCTTTGAAAATATGTAATAAATAACATTTGTTTATATTATAATAATGTAAAAGTTCATAATAACAGTCACTTTCAATTTATTTAGGACGGCAAAAGCTAGTATTTCATAAGTAAACATAAAAGTAATGTTTACAGCAATTGCTTAAAATATTGAGTTGATTTTGAAACAATAACAGCTTATTGCAAAACAAACAAAACAATTTCGGTACAGGTTTCTTAGCAAGTCATAGTTGTGACACATTTCCCGTAAAAATAAATTCAGTAAAAATAGGAAATGTAATAATAGTGAGTGTCTATAGCAAGGAGACACCATGACAAAACAAAACATGACGCTTAATAAAGAAGGCACGGACATCGCACACGTCAGTTTCAATACAAAAGGAAGGAATGACCGTCGTCGTCCATTGCAAGATAAGCTAAAATATAACAAAATTTTCTGAAGAACAAAATATATTGTGATCGAACAAATTGAAATAAAAAGTTCTTTGTCGGATTTTTTTATGTTAAGGTTGGTAGACAGGTAGAGATGCTGAAGGTCCACTTGATGGTAGTTGGCTACTGTCGCCTGCAAGGGCACAGCAGATTACAGTAGGATTAAGAATAAGGAAATGGAAAAGGGATAGATAAATGGGCTTTGGCATCCCCTACTCATTCACCGACCACCCATGCTGTTACTATAAGTCAATTAGATCACCAAGTCCGAGGCTTCTTAAAATAAGTGCTACAATAAGTTACCGAATGATGCACAGCCAAAATCTATAAAAAAATAAAAAATTTTGAAAAGAAAAATGTGTTTTATATTAAGTTATTTATTATTTATATTATATTAATTTAGTATATAACTATAGAAAAATATTGTAGCGTAGCAAAACGTCTTGCGCGTAGTGTAGGAATTTTGATACATGCTACGGCGTAGTACGTATTACTGCGTAGTATTCAGAACTACGCCGTAGCACGTATCGCCGAGTTATGGGTTATTGAGATATTATTTAAGGTGTAAACACACGCCAATCCTAAAAATTTGCATTTTTAAAAAAATATGTTAGAAGAAACTGTCAATGCAATTGGTTTTAAAAAAATATATGTTATACCTAAACGTGTGAAGAACAAATTATATTGTTTATAAATTCCATTAAAGTAGTAAAAACCCCACAATAAAAGTTAGAACATAAGAAGAATTTGACATATTGAAATTTGTTGCGAAAACGGTTTATTGCGCGCAAATGATTCCTACACCGAATAATAAGTGAATATCATTTAAAAAAAAATGTATTGATTTTTTTATTTTTTTTTAATGTAGTTTTAATGAAAAGTACAAAACCCACATTTATCAGGCCTGTTGAATTGTTTCTGCCGCCTCGGAACTCTAAATATATGGAGCTACAGTGTCTCAGTGACTGCGTTGAGGTGTGGATTACGTTTGTGTTTTTGGTGCGGAATTAGTATGATATATATAAACATTCTAAAGGTCATATCGGTGAAGGTCAAATCGTCAATGTCATTCGCCTTTGTGAATCCCTTAAATGTCTGATGAGCTATCATAATTAAACAATTATGCTATAATTATACTATAATTAAATAAATTAAAAATATCGAAATGTATTATGTGAACCCTATTCATACAAAAGTCGGATAACGTCACAAATATACCTAATACATTATAGCAATATACATTATATACATCACACTCTAATACGTAGCGTAGATATTCGCGTTGCTTAAGTAAGTTATACCTACTCGATAAGCGTTACAGTACGGAGTAAGCGAAGCGTCGTGAACTTAGTTTTACTAAAAATAAGTCGGATGACATCACAGATTTATAATATGTTATATTGATTAAATGTTGAACTTTTAGAATTCCAAATTATTAAAGATATAGTTTTCTTTTTTTAAATATACTAAAATAGGAAAACTAAAAATAATCGAAAGAAAGACTAGTAGGAAATGAAATGTACTTTGTTGTGGTGGACTACATACTTAATGTCAAAGAACTATCGCCTTTGATCCCAGCAATATTTCCGTGGAAAGAAAACGTGTTTCTGTTGTATTCTTTTATAATAAATTTTATCTCACCCTTCGTTCCGAACAGATGTTTGGCTTTGATTTCCTACAATACCAGCACCAGTTGGATGGAATTTAAAATAGTTTCCAGTTTGTTACTTTATTGTTTCACGAATTTAAACTAGACTTTTTAGAATAAAATTCCCGTGGTCTAACAATAAACACAGTGGTTGGGATTATGTATTGTGATTTCACTTCAATATAGCTTTAGCTATAGTATGTAAGCTATAGTAGACAAACTATCATAACTATGTTATCATGTTATCATAACTAAAATAAAAAGATAATAGTTAAGTGAGCCTAGTTAAAAAGTGTTTTTAAGACTACATGATCGTTTAACTAATTGTAAAGAATTATGAACCCCATATTCGCTGTCCTTTAAAAAGTTTTGTACATTAAACTGAAATGATCAAATGCATGCGATACTATTTTATTCTCGCGAATATTTATGGCTCCATCTACCCTAGGCACTTCCTTGGCGCGGTATTGTGGAAATCTTCTTTACATAAATACCTACTAGATCCGGGATAAATTGATTTTTTTTAAATATATGAAGGCGGCGGCGGTATCCACCTAAAGTTAATTTTTTTGAACAGCCTATTTTAGTTTGATGCCTGCCACGTTGGGGGCCTTGTGTGATAAATAAATAAATTAATAACTCTTTCAACGCTTCTGCAATTTCATAGCCGTTGTTTCGTGTTTGTTAACCCACGAAACAACCGCTATGAACTTTACTTGTACATTATAAACACAAAACAAAGCCGAAACACATATAAATACATAATAAACTAAGCAACAAAGCCGTGTGATCAAAATAGATGAGCAGAAGTCCGCTGTAAACAGACGCTGAGCTATCGAAAGTTAGATGACTGAGGCGAGTAGCTCTTGTTCACACCGAAGTTGCCTTGTTGAGCGCCTCTTGATCTGTTCAATGATTTCACAAGGGTTAGGAATTCCTCTGGAGCACGGGGTTTTCATTATCAGACAAGCACGTAATTGAATTTAATTAATGTGAATTACAAAGCGAAAATAAGAAAAAAATATAGATTCAGGGCGTAAACGTTTAAGTTATACTGTTGTTTTTTAATAATACTTTTAATAAGGTTCTTTTTTTAATAACTCATTTTATATAAACGAAAATTCATGTTTATATAGGTTTATGGTGGCGGTAACCACATATAAAATAACAGCATATGTTTATTTTTAATTTTTAATAATTTACTTAAAACACACTTGAATTTTCATTATTTATTATGCATAACAATTACTTGAATTGATTCAGAAGAGAGCATATTTATTCATGGCTTTGAAATATATGAGTTAAAAAACCGCCTTAGACAAGTTGTATTAAAACACAAAATAAATACAGTAATAGTGGTCTTTTTCTAAACAGTATTACTCGAACGTATGCCACCATTTTAAAAAGATTATTAATCACTGTAGAAGCGGGCGTGTAGTAACATTTAATTAGCGCTTTGCCCCTTTCCTCCCTCTATAAAGTAAAACGGGCTTTGTTTTTTATATTTTAGAAAAATCGTTGAAGGATTTAAAAAATAGCCCTGTAGCGATGCGAGCACAGTACAAAAAGGATGCGGTAAATGAAATCCTCTCGCGTTAATATGCATTTTTTTAACCACTAGTAATTCAATTTTTTTTAAAGAAACGACTACATGACTAAGTACCTATAAGCAAAATCTAAAAATACCAATAGTTATTTTTATAGGAATTTAACTATTCTTTGTACCAGTAGCACCAGTTACTAGTAGCAGACTAACTTTACCGATAAAAGCATTCCTTACTAAATTCCTAGCACATAAATACCTAAGTGTTTTAAAAAATTTCACTGTCAAAAAATTTATTTAATTATTTTAATTACAATAAATTATTATATTACTTATATCATTTATATAATATCACATTATAATTGTTTAAATATGGAAATAATTCAAAAGGTTACTTATAATTTTGGAGTAGAGCAGTGTGGTGCTTTGAGCTACTCTACGAAATTGGTATCGGAACGTCTGTTGAATGCATTTTGCTCACTGCAACAGACACTACTACAAGGATCCGCAAACTGGTGAAGCGATATTGAACAATCCAATCACCGGGTTTGCACCCAAGTATGAAATACAACACTGCAGCTAAACATACACTACTTCCACTCTTCCTACGTTCTTAAGGGTATCTAATAGTGACATATATAATACCGTCGTTTAGCTAACAACACCGTACAAGTAATTTTTTTGACGTAATACGTGGTTTAACCTTTAGATATTGATATCGCTAGCTCGATTGATCGTAAACAGCTAAAAAATAATGTTAACTAAAAGTAGGAAATTTTTACTTCTTCTTAACATGCCGCTTGAGAAGAAGAAGGTAAATTATATGCCCAGGCTTCTCTTTGCTTTTCACAAAAATTTTGGAATCTCTTTATTTCATAAGGCATTTATGTCTGTGTAAACGATAGGTATAATTAATGGATCATGGTTGATTACCTATATTTATCTCCTTTTGCTTCGAGTTGACATCAAGGGAGCTTATGTCTTTTTACTTTGTGCCCCTTTTTGAGTATTGGAGCTCATGATTCATTTCTTTTGTCTTAAAAAAAGATTAGCAACAGATGTACCCTCTAACTGAAAGCTGATCGTCGTCTATTATAGTATATTTCCTATTTCCTTTATGTTGTAACTTTTATCGTACTAGGAAAAGAAAAGTAGGTTAGGAATATTAAGAAAATTGAAACAAATTGTATTCTTCATTAATTACGAGATATTCATAGCGAATATATCTTTCGTCAATATCTCGACATGAATTGACATGACATGATATAGATATAGATATAGATATAGATAGGTATAGATATAGATATAGATATAGATATAGATATAGATATAGATATAGATATAGATATAGATATAGATATAGATATAGATATAGATATAGATATAGATATAGATATAGATATAGATATAGATATAGATATAGATATAGATATAGATATAGATATAGATATAGATATAGATATAGATATAGATATAGATATAGATATAGATATATCTATATCTATATGTTGACAACCTTTTTTTTATATATCACTGGCCGTTTTTTATATTTAAATTAGTGTTCTTTTGTAATGTCAGTTTTTTTATATATTTTTCATGTATTTTTTTACCATTAGCTTATTAGACTCTAAACTGAAAATACACACGGGTTTACTTTAAATTTTCTTTTCTTTCTATCTTCGTATTTAGCCTTTTTCATTTAACATTTGGTCCATACGAGTCGGATTTGATTAAATTACAATGTTAACAAGAAGCAAAAGTAATATGAGACAAGAAGAAGAGGCAAGGCGTGTCGACCCAATTAGTGCGGGTGAAAATCCCGGGGTAGCCTTGCCACAGGTATGTTCTCTTGCCAGTATTACTTCACACCAGGCGGGGAGAGCTTCCTATGAGGATGCCGCCGGGAGTATAAATACAGCTGTTAGTAGCAGAAAAAGCACTGTTGTCGCTCAACGTTTAGCTGCGGAAGCACGTTATGCCGCCGCTATTCTGCAACTAGCAGAAGAAGAAGATATGAAGAAGGAAAAGGAAAGAGAAGAGATAAGACAGTTGAAGGTTGATGTGCAGCGCCGCAAATTAGCGGCAGAGCTCGCTGCCATCGACAGTTCTTGTTATAGGTCTAACGCTAGTCATAATTCACGTTCTGTACATACCTGGGTTAACAGTTTACCCGATAATTGTGACCCTGTTCAAGGAGCCACTACGAAGGAGAACGAACATAAGGTTGACGATGCTGATGAAAGGTTTCATGGCTCCAATGGTTATATTTCAAATAAACATTTGAAAGGTAATGTAGATAGTACGTCACATGAGAGTAGAAATGACATTAAGGATTTAGCAAAAGCAATTATGTCCATAGGTAGTAGTAAAACTAGACATATAGAGCTCATTCCATTTAGTGGTAGGGCATCCGAGTGGTTAGCTTTTAAAAGGACATTTGACAACACCAGAGGTAACTACTCCGCCAATGAAAACTTAATTAGACTTCATACTGCACTACGCGGTGAGGCAGCACAAGCAGTGTCTGCATTGTTATTAACTGCTAGTGAACCTGATGTTGTCATAGAGGCCTTAGAGGAGCGTTTTGCCCGACCTGAGTTTATAATTTTAGAGGAATTGGCGTCAGTACGAGCTTTACCTAAGTTGCAAAGTGATTTAAAAGATTTGAATTTGTTTTCATCTCGTGTACATAATCTTGTAGTTGTCATTAAACATTTAAATCAAATTGCGTATTTATACTCTCCCGAAATTTATTATACATTACTAAGCAAATTAACACCCTTACAGCGTGCATTATGGACCCGCTATGCGGCTGAGCGGACCAGTGAGGGCTCTAAATTAGAAATTTTATCGGACTATTTACGAGAGGAGAGTAAAAATTATACAAAATTTGGTTTAATTTCCAATCAAATTAATGAATCAGTAATTCACAATAAATTTGACAGAAAACATTTCGTACATGTCACTGACACGACTGACATGTGTGATTACTGTCGAAAAGGTAGACATAATATAAAAGATTGCATAAATTTTAAAAATATTTCAGTTGACCAAAGAGTTGAGTATTTACGCAATAGTCGTAGATGTTTTAAATGTTTTAGTAACCGTGAGCATAGTTGGCGTCTTTGTCATATTAAACGGAAATGCGGAGTAAATAATTGTAAGTTTTCGCATCACCCATTGCTTCATGGTGCTAAAATATCACGCAAGGGCATGTCCATAGTAAATTCTGACCCACTTAAGGTGGATTTCACCCACAGTGGGGAAAATATTGTTAATAGCGTTTCAGTTCCTAGTGCGTCGTCTAGTTCTAAACAGCCAGTTTCGGATTGTGTGGTTGACACTCCAGTTGAGGACAACGCAACATACGCTTTTTCTTTGTATAAGCAACAGCACCACGTGTTTTTAAAGGTCTTACCGGTAATAATTAGTGGACCTTTAGGAGAGGTAGAGACTTTTGCTTTGTTGGATGATGGTTCCACCGCGACTTTAATTGACTCTGACGTAGCAAGTCAGATAGGAGCTCATGGTCCTGAAGGCCACATTAGAGTTCAAGGTGTAGGTGGTATGGCTCGCGAACATAAAATTAATTACGTTTCCTTTCAAATTCGTGGCAAGAATATGACAAAGTCGTTCACTATCAGTAATGCTAGATCTATATCACAGTTAAGGCTACGTGAGCAGTGCATATCTGAAGAAGAAGTTTCAATGTATCCGCACTTAGAGGATATTTCTCATGATTTAATATATAATAAGGGGAAGCCTACTGTTTTAATCGGTGCTGAGGACTGGTTTCTCACCATTTCACATGAAACTAGAGTTGGCACAAAGTCTCAGCCTGTAGCATCTCTTACTGCTTTAGGGTGGGTTTTACACGGTCTTTCTCATTGTAAAACCAAAGCAATTGATTTTGTTAATAACATTGACATACAACACCGTGATCAAGTAGATAATCTGTCTTTGATAAACGAACAATATAAGATAGACTCAATCGGTATTACTAAAGATATAGCGCAACCTTCTGGTCTTGATCTGAGAAAACGTAGCTTTTTGTAGCTTTTCGATACGATAGGATTTCTAACTCCGATAACAATTTACGGGAGATTTTCGCTTCAGAGTACTGTAAAGACTGACGGAAGTATCAATTTTACATTTATTTCTAGAAAAGCGCGCGTCGCTTCTTTTGCACCAGTTTCCATAACTAGATTCGAACTGCAAGCAGCTCTCATAGCGGTTCGGCTGGCATTTAACATCGAATCAGAACATAAGGTGACTTTGTCACAACGCTACTTTTGGACTGATTCGATGAACGTGCTCGGTTGGTTACGAAGTGAGGCACGGATTTTAAAGCCTTTTGTTGCTAACCGAGTAGGAAAGATTTCGGAAACCACAAACGTGTCCGATTGGAGATGGTTACCCACGTTTTTAAATGTAGCTGATGAAACTATCAGACTATCCGATGGGTGCTCATCTCGTTTGTTTTCGGGACCTAGTTTCCTTTATAAAAGTGTGGACGAGTGGCTTTCGAAAACCTCTCAAAATAGGTGTTTACAAGATGAGAAAGTAACACTTGTAAACACTCATGCTACTGAAGTCAACTCTCAATCTCTAGAGTTTCTGCCTTCAGTACCAGATCCCTCGCGTTCGTGTCTTACTAGTTGGTTACGGATGGTTTCTACGTTCGTCCGTGTATATGAGTTTGTCAAAATACTCCGTAGTCATATAAAATTCAAAATTGGGATCGTGTAAACGTTTGGCTGGTTTAATAAAGCAATCACATCATCACTAATATCCTATTTTACCATCTTCATCTCCACGTCGCATTCCCCTTTCCATTAGCGTTAGAAGAACTTCAAGAGGCAGAAAATCATGTAATCCGTTGTTGTCAGAGAGAGAATCATTTATTGAAGAGTGTTCGCGACTCAAGGCGATAGTTCACAAGAGTCGTTTGCTGCGGTTTTCTCCTTTTCTCGATGCTAATGGAATAATTCGAATGGCCGGAAAATCCTATGCAGTAAAAGATGTACTTATTTCCACCAGACAACCGATCATACTTGACGGACAACACCCAACGGTTCGCCTATTAGTGGCGTATTTAAGAGCGATGCACAGTTATCCAGCTCTAGTTATTAACGAAATGCGTCAAGAATATTTGATTTTTCGGTTAAGAGGAGTTGTTTCAAATGTTTGCAGTTTATCAGCTGATGCGGCGATTATGTGTCTGCTACGATTTATTTGTCGACGTGGGACTCCACACTTCATACTTCTATCAGACAATGGCACTGCTTTCGTTGGAGCAAACAATTTGTTGATGAAAACTTACCAAGAACAGATGAACGAAGCCTGTGCTAATCGTGGAATTGTTTGGAAGTTCATACCACCTGCTTCACCTCACATGGGAGGAGCGTGGGAGCGTTTGGTACGTAGCGTCAAAATATCATTGAAAACAATTCTACATGATCGCGCCCCACGTGAAGAGGTTTTGCACACGACGTTACTGGAGGTAGAAGCATTAATTAATAGTAGACCTTTGACAGACGTCTGTATTGACATGGAAGCGCCTGAAGCCTTAACACCTTTTCATTTTATCCTCGGGTCATCGTCTCCGTATGATCCAGTGCCAAAGGAAGTGGACGACGGTGATCTGCTAACAAAAAGTGACTGGAGAAAGTCTCAGCGTTTGGCTGATATGTTTTGGTCTAGATGGGTACGGGAGTACTTGCCAATCCTTGCTCCACGACCAAAGGCAGAAATGAAACATCAAAACTTAGAAATCGGAGACCTGGTACTGATTGTTGATGGAACACTTCCAAGAGGGTTATGGCCGCGTGGGCGTATTACGAAAGTGTTTCCCGGAAAGGATGGTGTTGTGCGGATAGTGGAGGTTAGTGCTGGTGGTGGAGTACTGAAGAGGCCGGTTGTGAAGGTGGCAAAACTGATGACGCCTGGCAAATGTGAAGATACGTGACAGATGTAGTTCTGCCACAGGAGAGGGGAATGTTGACAACCTTTTTTTTATATATCACTGGCCGTTTTTTATATTTAAATTAGTGTTCTTTTGTAATGTCAGTTTTTTTATATATTTTTCATGTATTTTTTTACCATTAGCTTATTAGACTTTAAACTGAAAATACACACGGGTTTACTTTAAATTTTCTTTTCTTTCTATCTTCGTATTTAGCCTTTTTCATTTAACACTATATCTATATCATTGCGTAAATTTCTGCTAACTGACCGCTCAAGTTGTCGTAACATGTGATACTAGTATAATAGGTATTTAAAGAACCCGTGACTCTAATCAGAATTGTTATTACATACTTAAAAATAAATATATAATAGATACTCGTATATACACTTTACACGTATTCAATGGCTATGCTTTACATACCAGTATATATACATATATATAAAAAACTTCGAACGATTGGAGTAAAATGGAAAGCTTAAAACTATTCACTAATAGGTTCGCAGTTATTCTCCAAAGATAATTTATTATTACAAACAACATACGCGTTTTGGTCGGTAGACTCTGTTGCTTAGGTTATAGAGTTTAAATTTGTTTGGACGATCTCACATTGTTACTGGTTAGTGTGAAGATATACGAGTCTCCATTAAAAGTTATGCGTGGGCAGTGCAGACACAATAACATTGTATTTCAAAATGAATTTACGTGTTGGATTACATTAATGTTAATGATGAACTGAAAATTCATATGTTATTATTTTGTTTGTAATAACACAAATTACAAGAATGAATGCGTATATTTGTAAAATATCAATGTTCAAAATACTGGTCATAAGCATCGAAATAATAATATAGTTATCGCTGCGAGCTATGTATTTCGATATTTACAAAATTGAAAATTGAAATTTAATTATCAGTTTATTTATTTCTTTAAGTACATCAACAAAAACACAACAGGATAATAATAAAGCTCACATTCGGTCATAGTCTGATACACAACATTAATTACAATTTCATTTTCAACCGCTTATATAATATTTGTGAGTAAAATATAATGTTATAACCAAAACAGTTAAATTAGTTAAAAAAATGTATGCGTCAGTCCAAAACTAACAGCGTCAAAAGTGAAACTTTTTATGTAATTCAAAAACTGTCAATAAGTGTACAAAAAAATACATTGCAGCAAAGAAAAATTGACTGGAAATTATAATAAAAATGATTTATAATAAAAATCAAGAAAAATCTACAGACTATCCCGAATTAATTACTACGGAAGTTTCACTCGTACGTACTATTATTTACATATACATAAAACTATATACATATACGTACAAGTGAAACTTCCATAGTAATTAATTCGGGATAGTCTGTAGATTTTTCTTGATTTTTATTATAAATCATTTTTATTATAATTTCCAGTCAATTTTTCTTTGCTGCAATGTATTTTTTTGTACACTTATTGACAGTTTTTGAATTACATAAAAAGTTTCACTTTTGACGCTGTTAGTTTTGGACTGACGCATACATTTTTTGTATCTTCATTGACAATAACTGAGAATAAAAACAATATTAAAAATTTTTTAATATGAAATAATTTAATAGACATATACATATATATATATATATATATATATATATATATATATATATATATATATATATATATATATATATATATTACATATACATAAACATTCTACATTAAGAAAAGAACTATATAAGTAATTAATATGACTTATGTTAACGAGTTAACTCTCATGACAAAACGCTAGTGTCCCATAAAAAGTTTCACTTCAATAAACTCACCAATGTCATGATATCATTTGCCAAATCTCTTGCTAGATCATGAGATATGAAACAACTCAGTCCACTGAGTGCTAATCCTGCTTCATATTGATTCTGAGCATTTAAATCTTTCCTTATCATATTTGTAGTGAGCATAAGTAACTCTGAGTCTGCATGGAATGATTGACTAGCTGCTAAGTACCCGATTCTTTTGTAAGTGAATTTGTTTGAACTCATCACCTCAATAATATTGAATATAGCCCATGATATGTCATATCCTAACATTTGAAGCTAAAATAAATGTCAATTTAATTAATAATTACAACAGTTACACTTACAAATTCGATCTACTTAAGACCTAAGTACTTACGTATGTCAGCTTAGCGACAGCGTTAGCTTTCTTATGTTATGTTATCTTGTCGTAGTTCCACTTTAATTTCTTCCATACATTGTGCTATGTACTTGGCCTAAAATCGAATATTATATAAAAAAATATAACATTCAAAACTTATTTACATGTTTATTAAGTAAATAGTAACAATTTCTGATGTGTACCTACCTCGTTATCTTTATTATTCCTTATACCACGCACTAAATCGGTGAGATTTTTATCGAACATTCTTTCGAAGTTCCCCTTTACTTTCTTTAGTGCCATTTTATTGAATTATTTTCCATAAACATATAATTAAAAAATAAGGACGTTGAACACTTGAAGCATGACTGTATTATCTTAAAGAAGATAAGTTTTACACAACACTAAATTAAAAATAAAATTCAGGATTCGCCAGGCAGTCATAAAACCAAACTTTGTCATTTGTGATTTGTTAGTTAAACGTCAGACAGATGGATGACAGTAATGTCATCCATCTGTATATAGTATGATAAGATCATACTCTATAATCCGTAGCATATAGAGAATGAACTATGTCTGTGTAGTACTCATTTTTTCCATAATATTAATTAGTTGTTCTGTATTTATCCAATTTATCCGACACAGACTGTCAATGTCAACAGTGTCACTGTCAGTCAACATCAACAATTTTCTTTCCGCCTCTCTCACTCTGCTAGAGTGAGAGAGGCGGTAATAAGAAAGAGACAAGGAGTTTAACATCTGTGAGTTTAACAGTTTAACACTTAACAGTTTGTTAGCTCGACGAGTTCACTCTCATGACAAAAAGTTTCACTTCAATAGTGTCCCATAAAAAGTTTCACTTCAATATATCTTTTTATACACATATATATATATATATATATATATATGTCGACAATGTCATATACAAAATATACATATGTTGGATGACGGACTGACCAGGGCACTGTCTCTTTAGAATCAGAAAACCTAAAGTAACAAGTTCAACATGTATAAATATCAATTAGACAGTATTTTGATATATAATAATACTAGCTGGTGCCCGCGACTTCGTCCGCGTTCTGGATGAAAGGTGGACTATGTCCTTTCTTGTGTCCTAGACAACGTGTATGCAAAATTTCATGGTGATCGGTTCAGTAGTTTTTGCGTGAAAGAGTTACAAACATCCATACAAACATTCGCATTTATAATAAGTTCAGATTGTTAAGAATGTGTATGCAAAATTTTATTAAGATCAGTTGTGTAGTTAGGCATGAAGGCTAAACAAACAAACTTGCTTTATTGTATTATTAAATTATTAAAGAGTTAATAAATTAATGTTCCTTTTATCCAGTGAAAGTAGTCTCTTCAGTAACTTCTACTCTAAGCAATAATTTAAAAGTCAAATATCGAATATCGTTCAACGATACCTTACCCTCTTTTAGCTGTGGTATTCATAAAGGCAAAAAAACATCTTTTGTTGTTCGTGCCTTTGTTCTTATAAATTAGACGTTTGTATTAAAAAGTTAAATAAAAAAGCAGTCTTTTCTTTTCTTTGATCTAAAATTAGCGATGTATTGGAATTTGTTTGATGGGTCTCACTCGTAGCATTTATAAGGTAGACTCAAGGGCCTTTAGCCTTCAGATTTCTATGAAGTAAAACTAAGAAACGACTTTTAATCTTTTAATGTGTTATCTAGTGATTATCATTTAGGTATGTTTTGAAAAGTATATATGAGACATTTTCAAATTATTTAAGACTTTTAAATTAAAATTTACCTCAATTTTCAAGTTTTTTAGCCGAAAAAATTATGTCTGTATAGAAATTAAAAATAATAAAACTTATCCATCACAAGTTTAGGTACAACTTATATGTATTTTTATATGTTTTTATTGTTTAAACCATAACAATTCAACACTATTCTTGTTTGTATAGGATTCCAAAATAATGTACTAGGGAATCTCATCTGCTGATAGGAATATATGGAGGAGCCTAGACGAGACCTATGTCGTAGGACAACCTAATCACGAAAGTACACTGAAGATTACAAAAATATACTGATAAAATTTTGTATGGTATTCGTAATAAATACGGAATTGTTTTTGGTAAATGTAATATAATATAGATTACAAAATGGATGCGAGTTCATTCGACATTACACATGGATGCCAATATCATTAGAGCGACAATAATTCCAATAATCGATGGTTAAGCAACTGTCAAATGGGAATTTGTCCGAAATTTCCGCACTAAGTTGTGGTCTGTCAGCAGATTAGCGAGTATGTGATGCACAAAATGTGGATATCTGCGGGTTTTATTGCTTACCATTTTGTAAATATAATATTATCGTCTGCTACAAGAATAAAATAAATAAAGATGAAATCCTGTTTCTTAATAACCGATGAACATACTTCCGTTAAAGTTACATACATTTTAATATACCTAGAAACTTTTTCGAAGATTCCTAGGTATATTCCTAAAACTGTAAAATTGAAAGAGTTACAAGTCAGCTGACGACTTTGGTAGGATAAAGGATAAGGTATCCCTTATTTAGCACCTAGGAGAGCCTGAAATGAGCAAAACTTAACAGCTAAATGAAGACTAAATATATGTTGGTAGAATCACTGAGCACCAATGATTTCAAAGTAGTTACGCTAGTAATATATAAGCCAATGCTGAGCACGTTTTCACGTACAAAGACTCAGAGTCAGGGAACACCTGACTACTGCTTAAGCTGGCCTTTCACGGCACTCCGCCTTGCAGTTCGGCATTTCGTGCAGGATTGTGCTGGATTGTGAATGACCAATTAAATAGCAGTAATTATGTGTTCCCTGATGACTGTTGATAAAAAATTGGCATAAGAAATCCAAAATTTAAGTTCAATAAATTGAATATGATTCTCAGCAGTGTGCACAGGACTTTATGGTTACTTTTATAAATAAGAAAGGGTTTTATTATTATCATATTTTATTTGTCTTTGCGTCATATATTTTTTTTAATACACACCTTCTATGGCTTGAGCCAAACCACACTTAACGCGACGTATCAATTATACGATCGAACGCCGCGAATATCCCGTATTATGATCGCATAAATTTTATAGCGGTTTGACCTATAAAAATGGGGAATTATCGAACTGTGGAGAATTACTCTAATAAATATTACGACTCGGATAAAATTCGATTAAATGCAACTATATTGAACAGTTAACATTTTGTTATTAAACCGCACGTTAATTTGTTGTGAAATATTTACCAGACATACAAAAATACAAAAATAAATTTCCTAAGCTTCTATAATGAACATTAAAATACATATATACTTAATTATCTTAAAGATATTAATTAGAAAATAATGAAAGTTACGTATGAATTCTGTAATAGTTGTGTGCAAATGGAATACCTTGTAAAGTGTGGGCAGAATTACTTTTAACTCTCTGGATAGCGACTTCTAAGCGCTGAGCGAAAAAGTACAAAGTTCTGGAATCGCCTAAATGGAATATCGTATCTGTTGTTGCGTGTGGAACATATTTGATAATGTTACCAATGAGACTATAGACGCTGGAATACTAGGGACACGATGCAAACAGAAATTAAACCAAACCTATGTTTTCGTTCTTAAAATACAATCTCTTCCGCGACACTTGCCAGATTCAGACCAGAGCAAACTATGAAAAGTTAGTTCATTTTAAATGTAGGCCCCTTAACCCTTTTAACAGCTTGGTGTTTTAGAAGTTGCCGTGCCCTTAGGGCACGATAATACGCCGGGCGGTGGTCTTGGGAGAGACTGCCGCCCGTCGTAAGGTCCGCCGAGTAGGCCCGCGTACCTCCACTGTCGGGTACGCCGAGGTTCTGTCAGGGAGCACAGGCCTCCCTGCGTGTGATAGCCGTGGCGGGGCACCGAAGTCGTGTAATAACGTCCCTACGACCCCGCCCATCAACGGCCGGGATAGAAAGAAAGTCGTTGGGGTTTTAGTCTGGTAGGAATCCGGCATAAGCCCGCAGTATCCCCTTCACTGCCAGGTATCCAAGAGAATTTTCCTACATTAAAAAAAGGCTACGTTAGTCAATTAGTTGACTCGTATTTATTTTAAAGAGAAAGCAACGCAATTATTTAAGAATAAACATTATACAAGTAGAGGAATTTGTCGTTACATACATTAATTACATATATTTAATACATACATACAATATTAATACATAGATTACATATATATGTACGGCTCTGGCGAAATGGACATGAAAATAATTATCCGACTCTGGCAGCTAAAGGATTAACCACTATACCAAGGGAGCAGTCAAGGTTAGCCACGTTCCTTTAAATACATTCTCTCTTACAACAAAACTCAATATGTGCCCATTATTTCTTATCCACTCGTGCTGTAAAAACGTTTCGTTAGATCCCTTATCGAGTCGTACAAATGGTGAGTAAAATGGGTTTAATTGTGCTCGCTCTACTAGTTTCAAGTCACGTACGGACCGTCGGCCAGTATTCCGGACCAGCAAGGGTTGTTACCGGAATCGGTGCAATTCGATACTGACGAAGCATTCGTTAAAGCGTGAAAATTATGCACTTATACCTTCAATACAAAATGCTTTTACAGTTACATTTTTATATCCATAAGTAAACGCGATTTCACCATACTCAGTTAGTGTTTGACATCGCTGTTAAGTCATTTAACAGACGTTGTATGCGAGTTTCAATGCTAAATTATTTAACAGCGATGTCAAATACTGACAGAGTATGGTGAAATCGCACCTAAATATTATAAATGCGAAAGTATATATTCTGTCTGTTTGTCTGTTACCTTTTCACGCCTTAACTACTCAACCGATCATCATAAAATGTTGCATACATGTTGTAAGGGATACAAGAAAGGACATAGGGAAGCTTTAATCCAGAAAAAAATACTGTTCCAGAGTGATCGTCTAAAAATATAAAGAATTGGGCGCCATTGTCGCGTGGCGGCGCCACCGTCGTCACAGCGATAACGATGTCACATTTATAACGCGGACGAAGTCGCGGGCACCAGCTAGTATTTCTATTTATATAAATTATTTATTTTTAAGATAGTAATGCTCTAATATTTAGAGTGACACGAGAAACAATTTATCAACTTATTTCATGACCTCAACCATGATCAGTGTACAAGTGAGACGGAGTGTACAAGCCTCTGGGAGACGCCGTCAAAGACATAAATCACTTTAGAACTAAACATTTGGGTGATACTATATTAGGCATGAGTTAATATTCTTTATAATAATAAGCTAATAGTAATGAAATTATACCTTGTTTATCGTCTATTTATTATTAAGAAATCGAAATTAATGTACAAAGAATATGGTATTTCTTTCTAATAATTGTCACTGACCTAAGTACTTACAACATTCTAACCATATGGTCATATTATTAGTTCAAAAATATTATATATTATATTATAGAAAATTTTCACTATAATATTAAAGAAAATAAACTGATTCTGCTTTATAGTATTAATTAATTTCTTTGAAAATTTATCCTAGATTAAAAAAATTACATTCAAACCAATCACGAAAAAGTCTTAGTAATAATGTTAACGATGTCCGAAAAAAGCCTTAGCAACGCAGCCCTAGAGATTGTGTAATATTTCTCTATCGGCGTCGACGCGTTAATTCCAACCCAATATATAGGAAATTTCCTGTTTCCGTTTTTTTTCTTCTTCACAATCTATGAGGTATTAGCACGGAATTAGGTTTGAGGCCATCCAATATGAGGCTTTGGGAAAACGCCGCTGTATTTATTAAATATGTGTTATCCAGTATTGAGGGTACAAATTAGTTAATATTTTTGACTCTCAACATAATACTTTTTTTATACCAAAGAATAATTTTACACATTTTTTTTTACAATACTAACAAAACTAATAAATATATTTTTTATAAGAAAGTTCGTCAGACAATCAGACATTTTATGATACTCAAATTGATTGTAGTTGCTTACCGATAGTAAAAACAAGTCGCACGCTTAGTATTAAAGTGACCGAATTAAAAAAATCAGATTTTTGGTAAATCGCAAAAAACGTTTTGCAATCAGGACTTGGGTTGCTTATTTGGATATAAATAACACAAGATGTTAGTTTTACAGTTAAATTTTTTTCCATAAATATAGAATATGATCCACAGATTTCAGTGAAACTTAAATTTGAATTGAAAACTATTTATTTTATTTATAAATAGGTTCTCAAAGTTTTGTTTGTAGTTTTAGGTCTTTTTTATACTAAATAATCTTTTTTAACTTTTATATTAAATAGACTCATACATAATCGGGTCTAAATAATACAAAAACAATCAGTAAAACTTAACTCCGATTTCACCTTTAAACAAACCTAATAACTAATAGGTCACTTCTATTTAAGTCAGCAGGTGTTTACTTTGTACCGGTTGAACGAATTAATGAATGGGTCTGTGTGATATCAAATGGCGCATCAAAACTCTTGAGTGTGAGAGAGACCGAAAATTTGTAAGAGCAGTAAAACACTAACTTTTAAAGAATTTCTTAAGCGTAAGCCATAGAGGGCGTAGACTTATGCATTACCGTGTATCTAACTCGTTTTCGACTTTTTCTGAATTCGGTCACTTTAATACTAAGCGTGCGAAGTGATCAATAGGTTAAGTATACCTATTGTACCTATCAAAAGTACCTACCTATTGTACCTATCAATTGTAATGGTAACATATGCTTAAAAAAAGAAACTATAACTCAAACAGCTCAAGCGAGCGAGCGAGGGAAAGCAATAGCAAGCGAAAGCAAGCGAAATTAAGAAAGGCCTTCACTCTTATAAATGGTAACTCGAATCATCAGGCGGCTCGTTACGACAACATTACCCGAAGCAATTGTTCCGCCTGTTCTCCAAATAGTTCCATACGAATGCAATTACATTACTTCCGTATTTCCTTAACAAGACCGTTCGTAGCTGATACAGTTGCCAAAAAAACTTCGCTGTTGCCAAAACAGAACATCTCTAGAAGGCGGCATTAACGGATTTATTAGATTTTCATACCCACTAGAGGGATTCGAAGCAATAACTCAATAGTTTAGAAGATTGTGGAAGGTTATTCAATTAATTTCAGGTTATTCCCATTCGGGACAGTATCTCTTAGATTTTTTTAATGTTGAGTTTGGCAGACAGCTACCACTTCATGGTAGATGGTTACCGTCGCCCACAACACACATAGCACACATACACACATGCTGGTATACATTTATTTTAATTACGTACCTTACAGCAACCTTACGGTCCCTTGAGGAGACAAAATGTTCTTAACACTGATCGGTAACAATTTTGATATAAACTTGATATATTTGTTTTTTTTATGTACGTGTGCAATGTTTTACATTAGTATAATGTTATACTAATAATGTTATATATTAGTATCAAATTATAAATGTATGTTTTTCCTCTATCACACAAAAACCACTATAAAATAAAATAAATAATTTATAGACCATAATTTACAAAAATACACGGACAGTCACGAAAAAAACCACATTTTGTAATTATTAAATAAATTAATATCAGTAAGTATGTTATCTCAAAATTAAATAAACCAACTAAATTATAAAATAACCAACTATTAATTACATACACTCTAATAAGACTAATTTAGAGTAATACTATCACAATTTTCTAATGTTAATATTGTATCTTCATGCAACGTTATTTCTATTGACATTAGGAAACTCGTAGTACGAGCCATCAGAATTCCGCTGCAGTCCGCACTAGTCTAGTTTTATTTGTTTAGGATGTCCAATAACTTAGTGTGGAAGTAATTTCGCCTAGTCATTGTTTCGTTTCCAGCCCACGATACATATTGTGTTTCCAGTCTCGAATACCTACCTACTGTTTATTTTCCTCGGCATTCGCTGCATTATGAAGGAGTATTAGTACTCATTTGTGTTCTCCTGCTATTCCCTCGGGACAAGAATGTTCCAGTGTGTTTATTTCAAATAATTACTATACATAATATACAAGCTTTACTATACTCTACTCCGTATCAAATGTAAAATTTTTATTTGTATTTTGTATGTTTCTAATGAATAAATTCAAAAACTATTGGACCTATTTTGAAAATTCTTTCTAAATCCGTACCTACTAATATTATAAATGCGAAAGTTTGTATGGATGTATGTATCGATGTTTGTAACTCATTTATGCAAAAACTACTAGGTAAACCGATCACCATGAAATTTCGCATACACATTGTCTGGGACATCAGAAAGTACAGGGTACCTTTCAACCGGAACGCGGACAAAGTCGCGGGCACCAGCTAGTAGGCTATACTTTCTAAAGTTACGCAGGCGAAGTCTGTGGGAATAGAGTTGAAACTTGAATGATTAGGTGAAAAGAAATTATAAATTTTACTGGAAAAATAAACAGGTTCACTTGATAGTCAGGCGACGCCTACAAATATCACAGGGGCTACAGTGAGCAGACTACTTTAATGTGATAAAGGTTAAGGAAAAGGTAGGGACATGTGTTAGATCGAAATACAATTAGATCACGTGTTCAATTAGTGTGCCCTAAATATTCGGTTACATCGGTGGTAGTTATATACGAATATACATTTTTTATTAAGTTGCCAAGCGAGGTTTTCTCTTTTTCTTTTTAGGAAAAATTGTATTAATTTGCTTAACCAACTTGCAATTTTCCAGAATGTCTAAAGATTAGGAGGGAATAGGAAAGTGGGCGCTTGACTATTTTTTAAAGACGCAATCAATAAAAGTTTAATGCTTTGTTAATAACATTTAAAAAAGTATTAAATACTTAAGTATACATAAGTTGGATGAGTGCTTAGGGTTATTGCCTTAACGCTCTGTCTCAGGGGACCAAGTTTCACTTAGGGCCTCTTTCACAAACTACAAATAAAGTGTTGATTAGTTACTTCTAGAAATAATTTTATGTTTTATTAAATTATACACTCGGTTTAGTGCATCCTTCGATAGGAGATTTTTTTTATTACTTTCTTTTTAATGTTTGGGACTTTCACCGTACAAGGAAGGTATATCAGCTAAATTATTCCCAGTGGCGGGTGACTTTAAATGACGGTTAGCCTACTTGACTGATGGTGAAAGAGGCCCTTATGGAAATAAACTTTTCAAAGTTGGCTCTGGTCTTGATTTGGAAAGCAGTAACAGGGCATGCTGCAATTTGCTGTCATTTAGACAGCAGTCTGGCGGCAGTAACCATTAACTTACATAAGATCACCGTGAAATAATAGAATGTGTGCTGTTGTGTTTTTGGTCCCAGAACCCATTTGCCTATGACTTCCTAAAACCTATCCTTAATCCTGATGGCGTTGCTTGTGCTATAGGCGACGGTAGCCACTTAAAATCAAGTGTCCGTCGAGATAACATTAAAAACAACGTAGGTAAGTTCCGCATATCAATTTTTCGTTATAATTACTTCACCTTGACATTAAGTATCGAGTTAACAACACGGTTGACCGTCTTTTTATTATTTTAGACGTGTGAACTTAGAAATGGCCCTCAGTAAGAGTTGCTGTTTCTACCAACTCTTTGTTGGCCATTTCGTTCCCTCATTATTTCCAGTCACGTGCCTCTAGATTCCCTTATGAATGGGGCCGGAATGAGAATTGCTGTGGCGGTCGCGTAACACCATTATCCGTATCAAATCCTTGACCTTGGTTTTGTTATTCATCTTGCGACATGTTATAAATTGCAAATACGCCATAAATCTCGCGAATGTGTCCGCAGGCGTAAATAAAGACTCAAATTTATGGTCAGAGGCGAACGATGTGGAACTCATAAAATAGTCAAGAAAAGCGGATAAGAATGAGATATATTATATTATTATTTTGGGTAGTATTTAACAGACATCTTTACAAATTGGTTAAATCTTAACTTATTATCTAAATGTTAAGCTATGAGTGTTTATGAAAGTCTGGAAGTTTTAAATATATATTATGTTATGTCTCTCAAAAAACGATTTCTGTGTTTTTTGTTTGTTTCTATTGCTCACAAATGCATAGTATATACTTAATACATGGATCCTTCCTATAGACCTGGAGAAAACAGTCACACTAATCACTAAATGCTTGTACTGCTTTAAAACAATAAATTAACTCACGGCTTAGATAGATTTTTTCTTCTTACAAAAACACTACATACTTACTTATATCATACGATTTTTGAGTTTTGTAGATATTGCGTTTTATTCATTATGCTTTTTGTACATAATGCTACTGAGCAGATTTATTTTGATGCAAATGCGTTGTTGTGATTAAATTTCTGACGGTAATAATAATTAATTTGATTTGCAATGACCTTCGGTTACCATTTACCAAATTATATATATATATATAATTATATATTAATTTTAATATTATAATAATATAATATCATCACTACATATTATAAAGCAAAGTGCTCCGCCGCGTCTGCCTGTCTGTATGTCCCTATGTATGCTTATATCTTTAAAACTACGCAACGGATTTTATGCGCTTTTCACTAATGGATAGAGTGATTCTCGAGGTATATAATTTACAAAGTAACGCGGGCGAAGTCGCGGGCAGCAGCTAGTAATATAATATATTATTGATGTTTATTTTAATAGAAATGTGGGCGATGAAGATAAGAGTTAACAGGGCAAAATATGACTAAGAACCGCTAGCAACACTCTACTGTAGTGTGTCTTTATACGTAGAACGTAATTATGTCGGTATCTTTCATAATGACCGAGAACATTAGCTCTTAATCGTTAGAGATTAGAAGATAAATAATACACCTTCTAAACATTCCATAGACTATATACCATAGACTAGTTGGTGCCTGTGACTTTGTCCTCGTTAAAAAAACATAAGCAATATAACGCCTGACATCTTTATTGCTATTACACTTTTCCAGGTATTAGTTTTCTTAATTTTAGATTCGGAACAGTTCTTTTTTTATACAATATAAGTTACGCGGGCGAAGTCGCGGGCAGCAGCTAGTTTGAAATAAAAAATAAGCCGAACTAGGTCAGCCGTTATTTACATATTCGTTTTTATTTATATAGATAATAATTTAAGTAGCTGTATCCCAGTGTGTCGGAATAAATGATTTTATTAGGTTAATAGCCGTATTTATGAATACGAAAAAACATGCTAATTTGAACAACAATTTTAATATTTCACTGCAAATAACAGCTTAATTTTTTCCCTCTCTCAAACCGGGACTCTGCGTGTACAGAGTTTTAATAAACCGGCCAGTTTGTTGTTGTACGTACTGTTGGCAAAATGCCCGCTAAATCTCAACTTGTTAAAAATAAACTTATATTTGCAGCATGGAGAACAATATGTTTAAACACAATTTAATGACATAATAAATTAAAAACAATAGGTTTAATTCTAATGTTTTAGAATTCATATTCCAAATTTGAAAAAAGACGAGAGCTTATCGATGACCGCAACGCGTTTGGATGAAGGCAACTCATCATAATATGGTTGATGTAGATATATCAAAGTGAAGCAATTACTGTACGTGCAAGGGTTGTTAATACATAGCCACTGCTAATATGAGGTCGCTGAGAGCTGGCTACATGCCAGTGCCAGACGAATTAGGTAAGTGTTACACTGAGCACAAAAAAAAATGTATAGTGAGTAGGTACAACAACTTTTAAGTTTTTTTTTTAATATTTGGGAACCTCCGTGACTTTTGGCACCAGTACAAATACTTTTTATAGTATAGTAAAGTAGTACAAATATAACGATCACTATTGTGAAATTAAATTTTTTTTATTAATTTAATAGATGAAGTTTGTATCATAAAAATTTGAAAAGATAAAACATCATCAATTATCATAAAAGCATTTAGTACCTGTACAAACAAAATGATTTATTATTTAAAAAAGTAAATCGTACAAACATTATTAATCACAATAAAATTTTAATAAAAATTCCGTAAAATTTCTGTAATTTTTGTAAAAATTCCAATAAAAATTGTAAAATTTTAATTGATAAAGCGTTTTTGTTTAAAATTAAAAATCAGACTAAACTGCCAACGATCAACTTAATAAAAATGAAATTTAAGATGACAATTACAAATTGATATTATTGATTAATTATGTAAAATATCTTATGAAATTATGATATTCATTAAATCAAATTTCAATGTTGTCATCCCTGACTTCGTACTTGTTATGTTATGTTATGTAATATTACTTGTAACATATTTTGGTATTACCTGTTAGCAATAAACAATAAAGCAATAAACAAATGAAAGTCATAAAAATATTACATCAAGCCTAGTGTGTCACAAACCTAATTCCGATAAATTGATGTGGAGGCTCCGGATTGTCGTGTTTCTTCGCGGCATTTAAAGCTTCCTTCCCACATATTACCCACATAACTGTGGACAACATACATTGGTGCTCCATTGTTTATGTTTGTCATTGTTGTTTATAATAAATTCGCTGCTTGAGCAGTTCTACATCATATTGAAAAATTACTGCAGACTACTTCTCATACATAAGTGTTCGGCGTTCCAAAGATTTTTCAAAAGCGTTCTGATCTACAAAAAAGAAACAGATATGTTATATTCAGCATTTGAAGACAGTTCAGCGGGAGACGCTGAGCATATTGTTCCTAACGCTATAGGATAAAGAATCTAGGAGGTTCAACAAATGTTAGAGAAGAGAAGACAAAAGAGACCCCTTGTGTAAAACATCTTATTAATTATTGGGCTTTTTATGTATAATCGCTTTCAAAGTAGGTATTGTATTGTCTTTCCAGTTTTGACTTGTCTAATGACGTATTTGCGATGATAGATATTCCATTCAATTTATTGAAAGTTGTTTTGAGTAGAAGCGTTTTAATTTTCTGTTTACATCTGTGCAAGTTTTGATTTCAAGTTTTACTAATCTGCTCAATAGTGTTATAATGTGTCTTTTAGATGTTTCAATTTATTTGTTTTTTAAAATTTATCTATGCAACAGGCGAGAATATGGCATCGTCTATAGTGGCTTTATCCGCGTTAAGTACTAACTATATAATAATGCGACCACTCGCAGATGGCATTGATGTCTACTTGCATACTGGATTCAGCGTCTGATCGTCTGATAATGTTTGATAACGTGGTCAAGGTCGTTGACTTAAGTCCGAAAATGTATCGGGCCAAGGAGCTATACCTTATATAACTATATGACGACTCGTTTGGTCTAGTGGCTAGTAACCCTAACTGTTAACCAAACGGTCGCGGGTTCGACTCCCGCTAGGGGCAAATGTTTTATGTGTCAATATTTTATCTTTGTACCTGAGTCATGGATGTTTTGTATTTATAATATGTATTTAAAAATAAGTAATGTATAATATGTATATTGTATAGTATATCAACTGTCTGGTATCCATAATACAAGCATTAGTTGCTTACTGTGGAAGATGCTGTGTGGAATGTGTGAAGATATTTATTTATTTACCTTCTGAGACGTTAACACTATCATTGTATATATGTCTTCTATTTTGACTTGGTAGCTTTAATTACTGTGGTAGTATACCTAACATACAGAGCGCTATAAGCGCTATTTACGCACATAATGTTGTTTAAGAAAATATTAACAATCAAGCATCTAACGCGGAGGGTATAACATGAACCACCTGTTTAATTATTAGACCATGTTTAAATACTGAAAGACAGCATGAAATGGAAGCCAGGTTTTATTCTTTGGTTAAAATTGCTTTAAACAATAGTCTAAATGTGAGGTGTTATTAAATAAATATTAAAATGTAAACGAGGCGTTTGCGTCAGTTTTGATATTCATTTATAATGAGAGCAGGCGCCATTTGCAAATAAAACAATGCAGAGCGAGTCAAAAAGATGCCATTTACAGCGAACAGTACGCAGTAAGGAGAGCATTGTACAAACAGTACTGAATCTGTTCAAGTTCTAGAGCCTTAAGATATTGAGGAAACAGTATAGTGTCTCGTAATTCAAGATATAACAGAACTTATACTCTTATGTTAACTTAGATTAACTTTTAAGTTAATTCTTAATTAGATTAAGTTATTTAAGTAGTATTTAAGTAATTTAGTAAGTAATTTAAGATTAAGTAAGTAGAGTAAGTTAAGTCTTAGTTAGATTAACTCTTAAGTTTTATTTAGTTGCAGTGTTGTTAGTACTTTAGAATGACAAACTAATCCTAATCCTAACTGATATTATAAACGCGAAAATAAGTTTGCTTAGTACGTTTTCCCCTTTTAACTACTAAACCGATCATAATGTACACATTGCCAGGAATACAAAAAAAGATACAATATGAAAAATATATATATGGAGAAAAAAGTAAATACTGTTCCTGAGGGATAATCAAAAATTAAAATTAAAATTCAACGTAAAAGGTAAAAGGTAATTCAATGGTAAAAGTTCTGCACCTTCACCTTCTGCAACCAACTACCTATATTATTATTGTAATTGTAATACCAAAAATCGCACCGAGTATTTGGTCATTTCTTTATAATTTAATAACAATACTACTTACTCTTGTCAAGTTAACTTTATCTAATCGATAGTGAAATGCGTCCACGAGAGGTCTAAAAAGCCTTCAAATATTGAACTACCAAGTTGCCTTACTGGAGCATATTTGATCTGCGGCGAGTACTCAAGCCTAGCGAAGAGCTGAATTAAACAAGTCTGTGACCGGTAGCCGTGGAGACTTCTGAATACACAAGCTTCGGGAGAAAGAGATGGCGTTTTTTTTTCTGACAGAATTTGTTGAAAGCTCGCAGCAAAAAAATACGAAGCGGAATTGTGAAGTTTTGAAGATACTAAATTTGCAAAATATCTAGCAGAGAAATAATGAATTGTTTTAAAATTCACTCTTTTTCTTAAGAAACATTATATAAAGCTGTATTATACAGTGTATAGTTATTCGAAACATTTCGTACTTTTCTACCCACACGTAAAACTTTTCTCTATTTCCTTGTGTGTAGAAGCTGTAATCACCTGCTATCACGACCTGTCTACCTGTCTCTTGATCTTTATCATAAATTAATATGTGTTATTCACTTCCTCGCACATTGTGAATTAGTTTAGATATAGTAGAAAACACTACAATTTCGAAGTATTTAAAATGTTAAATATCCTAACTTCAGTTCATTATTTTTCTTTAGGGACTTGCGTTCTTCAATCATTAACTTATAAAATACAAGCACGTGTGGCGTTCTGTCTTTGAAGTTGAGTAAGTATACCAGAACCCAAGCAAAGCTAAAGGCGTGTATCTGCGCTGCATGTTCTACTAGGATAAAGTATATAGGATTGGGAGGCGACGGGAAAAGTATCACTTACAATAACAAACACGCTGTTATTCCACAGTTGCCTATTGTAAGGGATGGTTGCTGCGGAACGTAGTTTGTCTACCAAAAACTATGACACCTGGTTTTGCTTATAATAGTTACCTACATTACACATTGTCATAAGACAATCAGTAATCGTAGAAAATTTATTAGTAACAATAGGAAAGTCTAGTATCTCTAGTGAAACATGGATTAATTTGAGCAATTTGTCGCCCACTTGTGTAACTTGTACCGCTTATTTTCTTGCTTGAGGCTATTCAAAGTTCCCTTTGTTTGTATATGAGGTCCTCAAGATATTGTTTACACCATAACTAGAAACTTGAATGATATTTAATGTTCGAGAACTCAAAATTTCTGCCCGAATAACCTTTAGACAAACCTTGTTAATGAGTGCTACACAATCCTAGTGGGTTAAACGCCTAACGCCTAAATACCGGGCAACCGGGCGTTGTCTTTGTTGTGCCTGAACTTCTGTGTTTTCGATTCCATGTGTGTATTAGAAATAATGATTGCATGATATGTAAAGGAAAACTTCGTGAAGATACCAGCGTGTCTATGGGGAGAAACACGAGGAGGTACTTTTTTTTAAACATGGTTTTACATAAGTGTCCCTACAATACAACGGCCTTAAAATTAAAACTTACGAAAAAGGTCTCCATTAATCAGTGAAATGTCTACTATTTCATGGAAAAATATTGTAATGGTGTTACTACTGCTTGAAAGCGGTCGCCAAATGGTTTTACGAGCTATCACATACTACCACAGTAGTATACAGTTACAGTGTATACACATTACACTATGTTTATTATTTATGCTTATTATGCTATTTATGTCACTATGCTAATTTTTAATAATAAATCTAGCTTCGTATTAATTCTGTTTTAGAAACCTCTTAGCTCTAATTTATAATGACATTTACGAGTAAAAAATCTTTATCTATTTAAAAGATTTATGTATCTCACTACCTACTATCTATCTATCTATCTATCTAGATCTATTTATGTATTAAGTAAGTGAGCAATAATTAAATGAATTTAAATGAACTAGCCCTTCTTCTACGGTACAAGCATTGCTTAGATATTAGAATATATAAGTACAATGAGACTACGAGGCTAAAAGGACGACATAATAATGTAAATTAAGAACACAGACATAAGGAAATGGTATTATTGAGGGTGCTTGGCGAACTCAGAACTGAATGTAGGCAAGGAAGTAAAATAATTGGGTTTGCATACTGTCTTATTCTGATTACTATAAGGTCGTGTGAAAAGAGTTATAGTTGACACTATACGATAAACCGCGGTGCGAGGTACGCTCTGTAAGCCATTATTGATGAACTCACTGGTTGATACAAGTTACAGAAGTGAATTTAAAGTGTACAATTACACCGAAGGTTGTCATAAATTACAAAAAAAATAAGTCTGACAAATAATTGATAAGCTTATTGAATGAGTTTAGTAGGTGCTTGCTTTAACTCTCCGTCTCATGGAACCCTGGTTCGATTCCTTGCAGGTCCAATTTACTGTAATTTTTTAGTTGTCTCTGGTCTGGATCTAGCAAGGACAGGCAGGGTCTGTGGCAGAGCAACTGCGTTTTGGAATCATTTGGGCAGTGTGTTCTTTTGTGTTTTGGTGAGCGAGTAAAAGATGCCAAAGCCCATCTGCTATCTCTTCCTTATCACTTATATGTATTTAATCCTACTATTTATTATCGACAGCATAGTTGCAGCACCTGTGGCTTTGCTTGTGTCATAGGCAACGATAGCTTCCTACCATCAAGTTGGCCGTCAGCCTGTTTGACAACCTTAACACAAAAAAGTTCAAATACCTTATATAAGTTGAGTTAGTACTGGCGCTAGAAAGAATAATAAAAGCTTAATTGAAGTTCTAAAAACAAATTTCCTCTTGAATCTTATTACATTAACTGAAAGAGCACTCATTAGTTTGACTGCTCGAAGTTAAAGTCCACATTGTCCTAAATTACCAAACCATCTACCTACTCAGTATACAAAATGCGTTTTCCCGCTTAATTCTTTTCAATCATGTTAGTTGATTTTGGTGCTGTTCATAAAAGATTTTGTCCGTAAAAGAAACATGACATGTAATATTATGTAAATATTAATTCCATCCTGCAAATCCGCTTCGGGTCCCCAGTAATAATAAAATATAACTCTTCCACGCAACTTATCCATAATTCAGTGAGTTCGCACGGTCCCAATTACATTTTGTTTATGTGAAATTTTCATGACTTGGTAATCCTCCAGTCCCAAATGCAACCAAGTGTGAAGTAGGCCAACCGCAGAGGCCTTCAGTCGAGAAGCCGTAATCAGAGCTGCTTCCGTTGCTGACCGGAAGTGGTCCTCAAAACGAGGATGTGTAATCCCCCCATAATACTAAGAGTATAAATAATTAGAAGATGGCCAAATATATACCATTATTTGCTAAACTTTGTAAAAAAATTTTTTGCATTTGAGTAAGAATTCATATTATACTTAAATGTGAAAATAACTCTGTCTGTCTGTTACCTTTTCACGCCTTAACTACGCGACCGATCATCGTGAAATTTTGCATTTAGGCAAATCGACACTTAAAAGGATACTAAACTGATGGCTTACTAGAAGAAAGAAAGAAAGAAAGAGCGCGAGAAAAACGTAGCCTATCCTGTGTACCGTACGTCTAAATGTTTATCTACCAAGTTTCATGAAAATCCGTTAATTCGTTTAAGAGTTATGGAGGAACATACATAAAAATGCAAACAAACAAATAAACAAACAAATCTTTCTTCTTTATAATATTAGTATAGAAGAGTATACATTATAGAGAGTATCAATTTGTCTCGCTTCGGTTTCCTAATTATATTCAATACATTAAAAACAATACCTATATAAATACATCTGCCTATGCGTGGGTATAGGCTGTTGCCTAAACCCACGCTTTTCAATAAATAAAAGGGATATTGACCTACAATATTGTATTCTATTTCAGTTATAATAATATATAAGCATTGATTTATCGCACTGCGAAATACCTAAGTGATTAGCTCTTCCTAAAAATGTCGTTGAACATGGTAATGTTCAGCTCGAGGTATAAAGGCATTATCCGCAGACTTAGTCCTCAACCCGGAGACATTAAATAATTAAATTCTTTAATATTTTTCTTCTATGACTTTTGCTTTCTCTACATTTATTAAAAATGGATTCACAAGTTTTTCTTGAAAAATAAACCAACTTTATAATGATACCTTCAACTTCGAAGCTCCAAATCATGCGTCTCAATTTAACGACGTACCTACTTGAAATAGGAGCTTTGAAACTTTGTATAGATTTATTTTTGTTCACCAGTGTATAAAAATAATATAGTAAGTATTCTTAGCGACAAAGAAACAATAATAATTGAAATAAAGTATAAATGCGAAAGTTTGTATGGATGTATGGATGTTTGTAACTCTTTCACGCAAAAACTACTGAACCCGATCATCATGAACCAGAAAGGACATCGGGTACCTTTCATCCAGAACGCGGACGAAGTCGCGTGCATCAGCTAGTATTTAATATGTTTCATTTAATATTTTGTCATTTAATATGTTTCATTTAACAGAATATTAGTACATCCCATGCCACGGTCTTGCTTATGAAATGTTCTTTGGCAACGGAAACCACAAACCATCAAGTGGCTTACATTTTCAAAATTTCTCAAGTAACAAGTGACATTAAGGGGCCGTTACGGAGACGCGCCGCGCGATGTTTAGGTTTTTAGCGCTACTCTCACAACGATCGAGGCTCGCGCATTGCACACGCACACATGTACGTAAGCATAGAGCAAGAGCCCACGACGGCCAGACCTTCGTTATTTTATAAACGCTGAAAGTTTCTCTGTGCATAGTAAATGTGTATAGTATTGAAGCTCAATTTTTTTATATTTTCTTCGGGATAACTTTAGAAATCACGTCATCCATTGCCGGAGACTTATTACAGTTGCTATTTTGTTACCAAATATAAAAATTGTTGTCAAATGTATTATCACTACATAGTATAAAACAAAGTCGCTTTTTCTGTCCCTATGTCCCTTTGTATGCTTAGATCTTTAAAACTACGCAACGGATTTTAATGCGGTTTTCACTAATGGGTAGAGTGGTTCTCGAGGAAGGTTTAAGTACATAATTTACTAAGTTACGCGGGCGAAGTCGCGGGCAGCAGCTTTAATTTTATTAACACGTAACGTAATTAGTGATTACTAACATGTAGTGCCATCTGTTAACAGACTTTTTCCATTATTCGAAGTGAGATTAGATGAATTAGAGTACTACATTGCTTCAAACAGAATTCCCTAGATGGCGTTGTAAATTTTGCATACACGTTGTCTGGGACTCCAAAAAGGACATAGGGTACCTTTCATCCAGAACGCGGACGAAGTCGCGGGCACCAGCTAGTTAGCGTATAAATAATTGTACTTATAATAATTTTATTATTTTAGTTGCACAATACAAAACGAAATTGTTATTCCCAATTACAAAAATAATATATTGTACTGAAAAAGTTTGTACAAAAAATCTGCCTGCTAGAAAACCTGGGATTCCTTACATTAGAACTTATTCCTTGCCTGTTCCTTACGAACCTTTTATTCATCAGTTGCATTCAGTACACCCCCTCTCCCTAAACCCCCTGTCCGTAACTGATGCTCCGCTCGGACCCCTCCGACCGTAACTTGGAAACGGTGCGACGCAGCCGGGTGATGTTTGGGCTCATCGGAGACGTCTCTCCGAGATAGATAATTTGACGACCCCCTCGGACCCCTCCGACCGTAACTAGGAAACGGTGCGACGCAGCCGGGTGATGTTTGGGCTCATCGAAGACGTCTCTCCGAGATAGATAATTTGACGACCCCCTCGGACCACTCCGACCGTAACTTGGAAACGGTGCGACGCAGCCGAGTGATGTTTGGGCTCATCGGAGACGTCTCTCCGAGATAGATAATTTGACGACCCCCTCGGACCCCTCCGACCGTAACTAGGAAACGGTGCGACGCAGCCGGGTGATTTTTGGGCTCATCGAAGACGTCTCTCCGAGATAGATAATTTGACGACCCCCTCGGACCACTCCGACCGTAACTTGGAAACGGTGCGACGCAGCCGGGTGATGTTTGGGCTCATCGGAGACGTCTCTCCGAGATAGATAATTTGACGACCCCCTCGGACCCCTCCGACCGTAACTTGGAATCGGTGCGACGCAGCCGGGTGATGTTTGGGCTCATCGGAGACGTCTCTCCGATATAGATAATTTGACGACCCCCTCGGACCCCCCCCCCGAATTGTCAATTGTCAAATGTAGACCGGAATTGTCAAATTTTGAAATATGGTCTACTAAAAAATTCATCTCCCCGAGACGTCTCTGATGAGCCCAAACACGACCCGACTGCGTCGCACCGTTTTCAAGTTACGGTCGGAGGGGTCCGAGAGGGTCGTCAAATTATCTATCTCGGAGAGACGTCTCCGATGAGCCCAAACATCACCCGGCTGCGTCGCACCGATTCCAAGTTACGGTCGGAGGGGTCCGAGGGGGTCGTCAAATTATCTATCTCGGAGAGACGTCTCCGATGAGCCCAAACATCACCCGGCTGCGTCGCACCGATTCCAAGTTACGGTCGGAGGGGTCCGAGGGGGTCGTCAAATTATCTATCTCGGAGAGACGTCTCCGATGAGCCCAAACATCACCCGGCTGAGTCGCACCGATTCCAAGTTACGGTCGGAGGGGTCCGAGGGGGTCGTCAAATTATCTATCTCGGAGAGACGTCTCCGATGAGCCCAAACATCACCCGGCTGCGTCGCACCGTTTCCAAGTTACGGTCGGAGGGGTCCGAGGGGGTCGTCAAATTATCTATATCGGAGAGACGTCTCCGATGAGCCCAAACATCACCCGGCTGCGTCGCACCGATTCCAAGTTACGGTCGGAGGGGTCCGAGGGGGTCGTCAAATTATCTATCTCGGAGAGACGTCTCCGATGAGCCCAAACATCACCCGGCTGCGTCGCACCGTTTCCAAGTTACGGTCGGAGTGGTCCGAGGGGGTCGTCAAATTATCTATCTCGGAGAGACGTCTTCGATGAGCCCAAAAATCACCCGGCTGCGTCGCACCGTTTCCTAGTTACGGTCGGAGGGGTCCGAGGGGGTCGTCAAATTATCTATCTCGGAGAGACGTCTCCGATGAGCCCAAACATCACCCGGCTGCGTCGCACCGTTTCCAAGTTACGGTCGGAGGGGTCCGAGGGGGTCGTCAAATTATCTATCTCGGAGAGACGTCTCCGATGAGCCCAAACATCACCCGGCTGCGTCGCACCGTTTCCAAGTTACGGTCGGAGGAGTCCGAGGGGGTCGTCAAATTATCTATCTCGGAGAGACGTCTCCGATGAGCCCAAACATCACCCGGCTGCGTCGCACCGATTCCAAGTTACGGCGTGTCAAATTATCTATCTCAAAATTTTCGCTTTTTCGGTGCCCCGCGTAGACTTGCCGCCGCTCCGCTCCGCTACTCATACTCACCAGTAGACATCATTGCATGTTTTTTTTTTGGTTCTATTATAAAAATAGAATAGTTTGGACGTGTTCCAGAGTCCAATCTGTCATACTGTGCTGGGGAACTAGTTGGATTTTTTTTGTCCAAACAATTTTATCATAGAACTATAGTAGAACTGTTTGGAACAACCCACTTATTATTTTTTATATATTATCTCAAAAGATTGTAATAAATAACGAAGGTCGTGGGCTCTTGGGCTATAATTTCAACATCAAAAACGACATATTTGTCATTTTTTGTGTAAGTACACGGTTCGATCGCGAACTGTCAATGCGGCGCAAAGCGACGTGCTCTCACTTCGGAGGCGCGTGGCCGACTGAACCGACTACGAGCGTAATTTCAATATAATAGCCTTCATAGTAATTTGTATGAAGATTTTGAGCGAAAAAATTGGGCAACTTTGTGATTTTTTTACATAGATTAAGGATATATTAATTAAGAAATAAATATTCCAGCAACTTTTTTATAGTTTTAACTTTATTATTTGATAAAATTCATTTAATAAATTTTGATACTTACGGCTCAATTGTAACAACACGGGAGTGCGATTTACACGATTTTAGTGATTTTCTGATTTTTTTTTACACTTATCTATAAGCATTATCTAAAATTCAAATGTTTCAGCATCAAGTAACATTCATTGGCTAGCTGTGTGATTTTTTTCAAGGTTGTGGAGCATCGTTTTATATATAATTCTCTTACATTCCCGACCCTCGATTGGCGAAAGGGACCCTTAATTGTATTTACTCGTCCAAGAATTCGTGACTCGTACAATTCCCAGTAGAATAATATTTTTTGGACTCATTTTGTATCCTTGACACTGATGTTCTCACAAATTTTGTTTTCCAGCTAAATTTTATATTGCAATCTGTCAAAATCCCTTAAATTTATCTTGAGAAAAGCCATAAAGTAAGACTAAAATTTATCACCCATTTAATTTGATCCATATAAAGTGATTAATTTAAAAATCTCGCCCGAAGCAGATAAAGAGCTCTCATGGTGGGGAGTAGCGCGGATTAAGCTGTAATAACATGCAAATTAGTCCCTTATGCCTTGAGATCTGGTGGAATGCATAAGATTTAAGCGGAACCGAATAATATTTTCTGTAGAACTAATACAGTAGGTACATAGATAGATAACAACAAAGAAATATTATTAAAAACACAACCACTTTTGCCCCGGAACACCGAAGGAGATACAATGGTGAGAAGAATGGCAAAGCAAAGGCTTACGTTTATATTATAATATGAAGACACTAGTTTGGTCTAGTGGCTAGTAACACTAGCTGTTAACCAAACGGTTGCGGGTTCGAATCTCGCTAGGGGTAAATGTTTATGTGTTAACATTTACCTTTGTACCTGAGTCATGGATGTTTGTATTTATAATAATATTTACAAAAAATATATATGTAATATACTGGTGTCCATAATACAAGCATTACTTGCTTACTGTGGAACTAGATGGTGCCGTGTGGAATGTATGAAGATTATATTATATCCAGATTTTTCCTTTTTCAAACGAAAACGAACTCGCATTTATTCGTAACTCTCGGGCACCAGCTATTTATTAAACAAGTAATGAATTTACCACTCATAAATCAGGATTACATAACATTAGCATTGGTATGACTAAGCCATCTGCTGTCCTCTTTTAAACAAATAAAAAGTTCAATGTTAGTATTAGTTTGTGTATTTGCTTTGACTATTCGCCTGTAGTTTCAACCAGCCGACGTTCATGTTTAATTCATGGTGTAAGTTTTAGTTTTACAGGTACACAAGACAACCTGTGGGCCGTCTGCACTCACCCCTGTGGTTACGCGACTGACAAATCTGTTTGATGTGCTAATCCCTTGTTTTTCCTGTTTGTTTTCGGGAAATGTCACTTTGTGCGGGACACTGATGTCATATTTTTTAGTTCCCATTTGCTCGCAAAACATGCCAGGAATTCCTTTGACAAATACAACGGATATATTTAATGATATTCGTATGTAAGTTCAGGTTTATTGCTTTTTTATATTTTACAGTTTTATAAACTAAAACAGTTATATAGTTTATATTAAATCAATTTTGGAGGAGCTTAAAATTAAGGGCCGACTTTCGTCGGTTGTGTGCTGTTCAGATACTCAAGTTTTTTGGTCATATCTCTAGGAATTAAAATTCGATGGAACGGCTTGTGCTTAAGGGTCAGGTGGACAGGTCCTCTATTATCTTACTATAATAATAATGATAAATATTTTATTTGTTTCCACAAATTACAGATATAGGTATAAGTCTAAATCACATGTGTTTACTTAATTATTTTATGAGATATCTATACTAATATATTATAGTCGAGTACAAAGATATGTATACGCCTGAAAGTTACAAAATTAAATGTTAAAATATTTCAAAGCATTAGCATATCATTATGATGATATTTTTTTTATTAGGTAGCCAAACAAGCAGCTTTGATCGGCTTAATGTGAACAGGATGCCATAATGTGCTGATTGCCCACAACTACTGACCCGTGAATCGCGTGATTGATTAATGGCCCTTGAGGCAATTGCGATAATGTGTTTATCAATCCTTTGGGGTTGTTCTGCTCAGAATTAGTATGTGTACTTGTATCAAAGGGCTTTTTAAATCTTGTGTTGACTTAAGTATTGTATTGACTTTTTAAGTAATTATAACAGCGTTGGGTAATCGTTTATTATTTTTAACTTTTTTTATATATATAGTATTAATAATAAAATATTTACAGTAAATATCTTGTCTAAATTTTCATTATTGAAAGGTGTATTTTTTACCTAGCATTTACTTAATAGTCCAATTCTTGAGGAAGGTTATATTATTAACCTTTAATAAATATGAAGTAGGCATATCTGATTTTGTACCGTTTTAAAAATATATACCTAGATAAAAAGTACTCAATTATCTTAATAAATATTACCTTCATATAATAAAAAAAAAGAGAAATGTCAAAATGAAATCTACAAGTAATGGTGAAAACCGTATCTTAGATTGAATGTATATACCGAGAGCGCAAACAGTCTTTTTGCGAGATCCATCGTCAATTAAAAAACATTAAGGCTCGGTTTCGAATTCACTTAAAAGCCGCATTTTTAATGTTTGCAATAACATTTGCATTTGCTGCAAGCGATTCTTTTCATTTGAATGCTTTTAAAATCTCATACCTGAAAACTGCAACTTAATATTTTTGTTTCATTTGTGGTTGAACAAAGTTTACATTTCTACTAGCGCTTGGTTTCAAACAAAAATATTGTGCTCAACTTAACGTTTGCGGGTAGTTTCATTGTAACGAACTTCATTAGGAATAGTAATCACTATAGCAATGATTGCGATTTATTTGGTATGGTATTATATTGTAATTATGTAAATTGGAATATATTTATCAACTCTGAAATCGCTGCTTTGTGATAAAGCCATTAACTGAGATTTCTATTAGTTTTACAAATTTTGTGCATTTCTATTGGTTAAGATTTAAGATTTTAAAAATCCTATTTCCTGTATGATCTTTTACACCACTGAGATCAACTAGTTTTTTTACAAGTATAGATGATAATAAAATGTAATTTGTACCAAAAAATCTTTAATATTCAAAATCAAAATCAAAATATTTATTTATCAATTAGGTTTCTGCAAGAAACTCTTATGATCGTCATTATAAATTTAAATTTATCGGGGTTTCAAAAAAAAAGGCAGGAAAAAAAATCCGTTAACCGTAAGTTGAGTCAATGATAAAATTTTCATACCTAAATGAGGAAAATACAGAAAATTAGATAGATTTTTCGAAATTTCTGCATGGCCACCTAGTCCTACATGCGAAGTCGAAATAAACGGATAAATTCTGCATTTGAATGCACATTTAATATCTTTTAGCCAAGTTGAAATTAAATTCTCTCAAAGTTTTTTTTAAAGAACTACACTACTATTTTTGCGGATTACTGAAATACGAAAAGTCTGAAAACTGGGAGAAAACGTATCACGAATTTCGTTTTAAACAAAAATAAAGAAACCAGGTCGAACTCCTTTAAAGTTAGTATAAATTGAACTAAAAGCACTAAAATTTTATGCTTGATTTTCGAAAGTGATGTTTCATTAGCAAGTCTTTTATGAAGCTCAAATTTGCGCTGTAAATAAACTTACTCATAGCGAAAGTTTCATACATTTTCAATATGAGAATTTTCCTTTTCTTAATAAAGTACATAATGCTATAAATGAGCTTTTAATTTTTGAATGGGCATATATAGTAAAATGGAATATTTTTTGTCTGAAATATCTATGAAAATATTCTTAAGGGAAGATTTATTTGAAAAGTTATATGGAAGTCTCGATATTATTCATTTAAATATTATTGCTTTTAACGATCCATGAATACCTGAGAAACATTATACAATTATAGATAAATAAATAAAATATAGGATATATGGAAATGGGACCCTGCCTAGGTCACTTTAGTGTACAAAATTCCAAAATACCCTCAAAGTTGCATTAAAACTTGTGTTAAAATATATATTTTTCAAGGATCTTTTATCTTTGAATCTTATCTAATCTTTATCTTTTAAATTAATACTTTTTTACTAGTTGGTTTCTCATCAAGAGGAGAGCATGCGTTTCTCTGTTTACGTCATATTGATTAATTTTCAAATAGCTCAAATAATTATAAAAAGAATTAAGAAATTTGTTTTTCTTAATTTGTGTGTTTTTTGGTGTATAAAGTTTGTTTACTAATTCGTGGAAAAGACGAAACTCGATTAACCGAAAATTCGGATAATCGAACGTATGAAGAAAAGCTGGTTTTGTGCATATGTAGCTCATAATGTTATATGTTTATTAAAAACATCAAATACATATCAATCAATGTTTATTAAGAAATTATTAAGAGATACATTTTCCAACATACACATCGTATGTTGGAAAATGCACTTATTTACGTATGTACATACATACATATTTTCTTAAATTACATACATATGTAATTGGTCGCGGTTGGTATTTCGGATAATCGCGTATCCGTATAACTGAGGGTCGGATAATCGAGTTTCTATTGTATTAGGCTGGGTTGCACCATCTTACTTTAACAGTAACCAACGTCGCAACTTTAGTTAATTCGCACTCATTTTCGGCCTAACCGTTATTTTAACTGAAGTTGCGGCGTTTGTTATAGTTAAAGTAAGATGGTGCAACCCAGCCTTAGTATAGACTAATATAGATTATTTACTTTAAAATTAGTTTAGTTATATATTATGAACAGCTAAAATAGCTTAAAATGAAACATGTATAATTCTCCCTAATAACGATTGATCCCTGGGTATCATGATCTTTATTAATGAAAGGAACTCTCAGCGCAGAGAATCGTCTCATAATACCTTGCTAATGAATCTCGTAAAGGATAACACACTGCTTATCTTCACAAAGTAAATTACTGAGAGGAAAGTAAATTGTATAGAAAACATTGACGTTCAAATATAACCTTTATCACTGAGAGCTTAGAGTCCTCGGATGTCTTTAATTCTGATTGTAATGAATGTACTACCTATTCGAAGTTGGTAGATAAAGGAGGAAAATAGTAAAATACACAGAGAAAAGTGTGAAACTATAGTAATAATAATAATAATGCATTTATTAGCTCCATACAATCACAAAACCACAGAATATACTTACAGACAATATTAACTTAATTGTTTATACACAAGCAATGGTCGTAACTGTATGAGAGCCCGGTGCCCGTGGTAGGTATTGAAAAAAATACCTGAGACATATTAACAAAATTGAAGAGCTTTCTTTTTTTTGTTTGATCGCGCGGTAATCTTTGTAAATAGGAATTAGATTAAAAAAAAAATTTTTTTTCATTTAGTAGTCCACGAACAAAATATATTACCAACTTAGTCCTTGTTTATTCTAAAGCAATTACCTACCTATATCATATTACAACTAAATATTCGATTGATGGCATCCCTTACTCACTCTCCGAAACCCCAACAGCATTCATGCTATTACAAAAATACCATTTTTAAGGGGCTGGTTACTACCGCCAAATGACCGCGGATTTCTTAATTTTATGCAGTAGATTATAATGTGCACAGCATCTTCATGCTATAACAAATGAGACGATTGGCTTGTCAGAATGTGGTACACATGCAGAATAATTCGATAATAGGGAGGAGCGATTTGAAATAATGTATCGATTATTCGCCGAGTGGGCAGACATCTGTTCGACGGAACTTATTTGCGTAATCCTCTTTGCTCCGCATAATGCCCTTCTAGTTAATGTACTCGGGACGGCTAAGGATGAATTGTTTGAACGCCGCTAAATTGAAGGACGTGGTTTCTGTTGAGGCGTGTTTTCATTTAATTTCTAACTTTACCGTCTCCCTTAATCTTACTGTAGACGGTTGACCGTAGTTATAATACATACGTTACCGATTAAGCCGGTAAAACTTGAGCCTTATAGCTTTATTATATGTTACTAGTGTTTTTGTCCACGACTTCGTCCGCGTCCGGTCGCTACCAAACTTCACAGGAACATCCGCTACACTAATCTGAAGATTGTCCGAAAGTTTCATCAAAATCGGTTCAGCGGTTTTGGAGTCTATAAGAGACATGCGGAGACATATACAGAAACACATCGCTTTTTATATATAACTTTTTATAAAGTTGGATAAACCTTTTTGTTTTTTTTTTAAACTCAATTCAATTCAAAAAATCAATTCAGCTCTCGGAAATTATTTTGAACTGTCGTAGCACCCAATGGTAGGTATCTACTACCGAGACAATTTTGACATTTTTATAATTCTTATAATATATTAAGGTAAAGTCCAAAGACGCCCATGTAAAGTCCAAAGACCTATAGCTCTATACGACTATGTGGTTGTAAGACATACAAAACATCATACATTTTTGTAAAATATTAAATAAATTGAAGGCGAAAATTAACTGAATTTGTAAGGGTCCCATTAGGTTTCAGTAACAAAGACACCTCCAGAAGTTCAAAGCCCCTACATCAAAGAGTAGCCTATTATATGTAGCACTATTCTTAGTGGAATTATTCCGGTTTGACGCTTCGGCAATCTCCTATCCCTTTACGTGTCATTTGGAAATAATTTATGACGCCCCCGCACGTGCGTACAGTGAGATATTTTGTGTGGTTTCCGTGCTACTTGTGATGGCGCAAATCACAAGATCCCAAAAAATCAAAATCAAAATAATTTATTGACAAAAAGAAAAAGAGTCCTCGGTTCTAGTTTACTTTAGATATTATTGTGATATAATAAGTTTTCATTGAAGATTAGTTAAAAATGTGTTACAGGGTGTTATCAGCTCTTGCTCGCGACTTCGCCCGCAAAAGCGGCGATCTTAGGTGTTAACTCTCTCATTGGAGTTCTCCTCGTCAGCGGTAGAGAATCTGTAAGCGGATTTCTCCTCGTCAAAAAAAAAGGTGTTAACCCTCTGGTGTTTTTTTAGGCGTGATATTTTTGTTTAAATTTAACAACTTTTTCTGATTGAAAATTACCCTAAATCTTTTCTGTGACGATTATGAAATTCATTTATGGCATTTGATTGGCAGGAACACTTCCAATTGTGAATCCAAGTTTCTCTCCAGATAGATGGCGCTGCAATCAGGTTACAGACTTTATTTCGGGTTCAGACATAACAAATTTTGCTAGGTTCGGTACTTATAGAATAAAATAAGTTTGTTTAGGGCAGCAAAATAAGAATAAAATAGAATAAAATAAATTGTTTGTTCTAGCCAGTAGAATTATCAAAGCGGAAATATTGCCTTGCTAAAAGAAACATACATAATAATAGATAGTCAATTTCAATTCAAAGTTCAATCGAGTTGAAATATCGCTGTCTTTAGTTATCGCTTAGAGTAATTTTCTTGCACCACATTCGTCGTAAATAACGTTCAAGGTTTATAGAAAAAGATCACCCGAATGAATGAGAGAGTCTATATTTTTCATAGGAACAGAGCAGGACAGCAACTAGTAAAGAAGAAGCCGTGGCACGTGCTAAATACTAAGGTGTAAACACACGCCAATCCTAAAAATTTGCATTTTTAAAAAAATATGTTACAAGAAACTGTCAATGCAATTGGTTTGAAAAAAATATATGTTATACTTAAACATGTGAAGAACAAAATGTATTGTTTATGATTTCCATCAAAGTAGTAGAAACCCTACAATAAAAGTTAGAATAAAAGAAGAATTTGACTTATATTGAAATTTGTTACGAAAACGGTTTATTGCGCGCAAATGATTCTTGCACCGAATAATAAGTAAATGTCATTTAAAAAAAATGTATTTTTTTTTTATTTTTTTTTTAAATGTAGTTTTAATGAAGAGTACAAAAAACCACATTTATCAGGCCTGTTGAATTGTTTCCGCCGCCTCGGAACTCTAAATATATGGAGCTACAGTGTCTCAGTGACTGCGTTGAAGTTTGTGTTTTTCGTGCGGAATTAGTATGATATATATAAACATTCTAAAGGTCATATCGGTGAAGGTCAAATCGTCAATGTCATTCGCCTTTGTGAATCCCTTAAGGTTGTCTGCAAAACATCATGATAAGGTTTTATAAATATGATATTGAAATTGAAATGACGAGTAAGGTGGAAAGCTCTCGCGTTAAGAAATCTTGTGATTGATGTATTGATATTCGTATATATGGGGAGCGAAGTTCAATATTTACACAAATCGAGATACGTTGGTATCGTTCATTAAGGCTGGGTTGCACCATCTAACTTTAACTATAAGCAACGCCGCAACTTGAGTTAAAATAACGGTTAGGCCGAAAATGAGTGCGAATTAACTGAAGTTGCGACGTTGGTTATAGTTAAAGTAAGATGGTGCAACCCAGCCTTAGTAACAGAAAGAATAAAATGTGTTACTGTAAGGCAAATATCTCTTAATCTCTTTTATTCTTTTATTGACTTTCTTTTTTGTTCACCGAACTGATAGGATAGCCGTTATTTGTTGAACATTTTCACAGATTTTTTAGCTAATTGTATAACAATAAAATAAAAAATGCTGAAAGATATTTTCAAAAATTAAGACTCGTTTCGAAAAAATAAATAAACTAATAAATTAATAATTATAAATAAATTATTAATAAATTATTAATTAATTAAATTAATAAGAAATTAATAAACTACTCATTTCGAATTAGTCACAATCATAATTAATTTGATGTAACTGGAGGTTGCTGCAATGAAGCTTGGCGTTTTTATTTCAAGTCTGAGCAGCCTCATCAAAATATCACAGTTGATTCACTTGACCTTGACTCGTTACAGCAAAATATATTAATTTAATTCTAAAGATTGGCTCTCCCTGTATGTTTATAATTATGTAGCAGATATTACCGGCTGGACAATGTGCACCCTCCGATGCACAATCTAGCTGGTATTTTGGCGTGCCAGCCAGAACATGAGAGCAGTATTCCATAGGTACTGCTCCGTTGTGAAATACTGCTTTGCCCTGTTCAACGCGCCATTTTTTTATATCTTCATACATTCCACATAACATTCCATTTAGTTCCACTCTAAGCAATTTAGTTTTGGGTTACTAGTTTTTGAAGTTAGCATATCTTCCACAAATGACACCTAAACTGGACTTTCGACTACTACTCTTAAATAATTTCGACATCGGAACATATTTCAGATTTCAAAGTGAATTCATGTCAAATTTTGATACACTGCAAATAGCTGTTAGAGCAGATAAATCTTGTTAAATTTCAAATCCGCTTCGTACGCATTCTTGCCATTCCTGCCAGTCACGAATGAGATCAAATTGACCTCAGTCCGACGATAAATTTCGCAACCCGTGGAGATTCTACTAGATATGTGGTGAGTTGAGGGTGAATTTCAAAATCGAAAGAATTTAGTTTGTACCTATTTTGAGATGAATGCTTCCACAGAACATTTGAATCAATTCGTTTTGCTACTTTATTCGAGATAATTATCAGCGAGTAACATTAGGCTATATTTTATGAAGTTGCGGCTTCAGCTAGTAGGTACTATATAAATAGGATTAGGATTTACATTAAGGATATAAAAATTGTACAAATTACATTTAAAGGTTTCCATCATACTGATTGGTGGTTACCTGAACCTCCGAGCTAATAACCTTTACCCTGAAATAATATATCTCACCCGTAAAATAACTTTCTAAGGGCGAAGAAGAATTTCTATATTACATATAAGGGATGAAATATTCCCCATATATCTCATGATATTCATTCAAAGAAAACTTGCAAGTTCCTTTCATTTTGGAAAAATCTTTTCGCCAATTTTGCGTTACTCAGCCATTGAATGGCCTTATAGAAGAATTTCACAAAAAAAGGGTCGGGCTTCGAAGTGTATCAAAGCCTAATGGTGTCGATAGAAAAGGAAAGTTAACTTCCATACTGAACACCTGTTGGCCTTTTGAAAGCTTATCCTTACTAATATTATAAATGTGAATGTGAAATTTTTGTTTGTTTGTTACGCTTTCACGCAAAAACTACTTAACCGATCACCATAAAATTTTGCATACACGTTCTCCGAGACACCAGAAAGATCCATGGACACATCCATTTATTGACTTCCTACCGCTGGCTAGGCGGTAGGGGTGTGTGGGGGTCAGCCGGCGCACCGCGCTATACTAATCATAGCGGGCCCGGCAATACCCACTAAAACTCCCCGGTGCCTCCTCGCCCTTTGTGCGGGATGGACCGGGTTCTGCCTAGGCACCAACTCCGATCCACCCCAGGGCTGCCTAGCCGTTGCTGACTAAGCTAACGCCAATGGAGGATTGCCCGGAGACACCGAGGCAATCCCCAGACGGAGAGACCTTGTGCAGGCACACATAGTTAGCCAACTATGTGCGCAGGTCCCAATGGACAGTTAAAGACGGGCTAGGTATGCCCGCCTTCTTCTGCCCAACCGTCTGCGTCTGAGGGAAGCGAGACCGGCCTCTTCCTCTCGCTCCCTCTCAGCTGCCTCCTTCTGCGACATTACAGAACCGCAGAAGGAAGCAACTGCTTTCCAGATTGTCACACTGCCAAGCATGGCTACGACCATGTTTGGCAGTGTGACATCTCCACCACCCAGCGCCGCCACCAACTCCCGGCGCTGGGGACTCCAGGCCGAGCACACTTTGAGTGTGTGCTCGGCCGTGTCATCGGGGTCGCCGCAGTGGTGGCACCGCGGCGACTCCTCCCTTTTTATACCCGCTGCACGTCCTCGGCAGCGGATCTTCCTCCCAGGGCCCGTGCGGCGACCCGATGCCGATGCACCTGAGACAGAACCAGGGCATCGACATCCCACGGGAGTGTGCCTGCTAACACGCAGGCAGCCCCGTGGCTGACCGTGCGATAAGCCCGCACGGCCCGGGTCGCCATGAGATAAATGACGACCTAGCAACAGAACAGCAACAGAAGATTGCAATTGCGGTTCGCTGTTCGACTAAGGATGAATTTCAAGATGAATAAGGTTGCAAGTTCAAAATGCAACCTTGAAATTTAAGCCATTCAGAATGTAACGATTCGGAAAACAAGTATCAGTATTTGGGGTCACCGTACGTCAAATCGGTGGAGTTACGAGGTGAATAACCTTTCACGGTCTCTGTTTTCCCAAACGCTTAAAACACTTTGTATACCTATTTATACCTACAGGTATACTTATACTAGATATTCAGGAAATATATAATTAGTTTGGTTATTGATAGATGGTTTTCCTAAGGGCACGTGTAACTCAAATTTTTTCATCAGATAAAATTTGAGTTAACAACGCAACGTTTTTTAAACGTTCTAAAGCTTTGAAAAATTAAATTGTGTTCCAGATCAAAATTTCCATTTATCAATTTTATGATAAAACAAGTATAGCTTTATTGCTAGTTTTATTTAAGATCATAATTCAATTTAAATAATAAAAACATAAAATACACTCTTTTGTTTCTCAATAACGTATGGTCAAATAAATATTTTTCAAAAAGTCACTAAAACAACACAGAGTAACTTATGAGCTTCCCTGATAAGAAACGAGGACGGAAGCGAACCGAGCTCAACTTCGTTCTGTATACTTAGACACGTCCCCAAAGCACACATTGAACCAATGCACATAGATACTCAATCGATTGAGCTGACACATATCTACTTAATGTCACCTAGTAAATTGAAATATTGGGTTAACCTCACCGTTATTAACTTGCAGATATGATTATCATCATCAATAACCTACTAGAGGTTAGAAGCAGCTTGAATCCAGCGGTAGGTACTAAATAGGTCGTCTACTTTGAGGATATCCTATCCTCAAAGTAGACGACCTATTTAGTACTGTTTTTGATGTTATATACCTAGGCATTTAAAGAGCACGGTTAGAATGTTTTGTGTTCATATTACTAGTAAGTGACCACCATAACTAGTGTTGGAATTCTAAAAGCTCGCTTTTAAGAGAAAATCTCATAATTCAATACTAAGTTATATGCTATCTAATGGAGTCTAGCTCCTTTCTTAAACCTATAAATATTTATAACCTATTATATCTTTTTTTTTTAGAATTTACTTCTTCGAAGCTTACTCTATTTCTTATCTCGGCTATGGACCATGAGCAATCTCGTGATACAAATTGTATACAGCTGATCGCCACATTATCTTAGCCAATCATCTTTATTTTCAAAGTTTTCGCATAAACAGGCGTTGTTAAATCTACAGCCTGGTTATTTTCGCGGTTCCGTATTTTTTACTTTCAGAATAATATGGGGCAAAGCGAAAATATTTTACTTGAGATAAGAGGTGGGGATGAAATCTCTGTGTTTTTTTATTATACTCTTTATCAATCACTACATATTATAAAGCAAAGTCCTCTGCCGCGTCTGTCTGTTTGTCTGTCCCTATGTATGGTTAGATCTTTAAAACGACGCAATGGATTTTAATGCTGTTTTCACTAATAGATAGAGTTCTCGAGGAAGATTTTAGTATATAATTGACAAAGTTACGCGGCGAAAGCTAGTATAGTTATAATCAAGAGTAATACAGAAAATCTTCTGTAAGAGGGCACCTCACCCTCTTACAGAAGTTATACTTATGCGGAACACAGTGTGACCCTGTGGCTACTAAATCAATTTAAATCAAATCTGCAAGAACGCTTGGTATTATTCACTTTGTCTTGGCTTAATCCGCACACAAGATGTATCGCTTTATTGGCATGTCATAGGGGTAGGTACTATTGCGAATGCAAATTACTTCGATTTCAATCGTAATTGCCAATAAACTACTAAATTGAGCATTAAACGTAGCCAAATTGAAATGGCTGTGTTGAAAATCTGAACCAGACAAACGCCAGCTACAGAGAGATATTGTTGAACGAAATACATTATGCACGGAATAGCCTGAATTATCTGCAAGGAATCTCTTGCATATAGATATCTTATCTATATATACATACAATATACATACATAAGGAATTATTATCAATGATATCAAAATTAGATTAAAGCTATTGAAATTGTATTATGTTAAGGTCTACAGACACTTCCGCTTCGCGTGGGTATTGCCTGGGTGTCTCCGGGCAATCCCTTTCTTTGGGGATAGCCTAGCCAGTAATAGCTAGGCTGCCCTGGGGGTGGATCGGAGTTAGTTGCCTCGGCAGAGCCCAGTTCACCCCGCTCACAGGGCAAGGAGGCATCGGGGAGTTTTAGTGGGTATTTCCAGTGCCGCTAACATCAGGTGCTGGGCGACCCCTACATATCCGTACCGCCTCGCCAGCGGTAGCGGATTTCTGCTCGTTAAAAAAAATAGTCTACAGACACTTGACCCTGGGCTACTGTTGTCTATAAAACAAGCAAACAAGCAAGCACGCAGATGGTGCTAGTACTGCCGACATTATTAGATATTGTTATTTCACGGTAACGGTTTTTGGTCTTCTGTAACGAGGTGGTTACTGCCACCAGACGGGCTGTCCAAATGACTGCGAATCTTAGTGTGCCCTATTTTCCAAATCCTGATCAGAGCCACCTTTGAAATGTTCATTTCTAAAGGTGACATAGCCAGGAATCGAATCTGGGACCCTTTGTAACATCACGAAATACAAGTAACAATAAAACCTTTTATTTGTATGTTCAAACTAGAAATTAGAATTTTTTTTATTAAAAGTAAGTCAAGTTGGTAGACATTATCTTAATCTTGAAACAAAATTATAAGTAAGAATTGTGTAGGTACATGTTAAATATTTTCCTCGTCGTAATGTGATTTGGGACCCTTTCTTGTAAAATTCCTTCGCTTGACAATCATCTAAGCATTATTATTCTCAATGCGATTATTAAAATAATGGAAATTTTTCAAGATAGTACGATTGGCCGGTACAAAATGAACGTCAGCTTTCTTTATTTCAATTTGCCTTATTGAGATTGAATAAAAATTAATCCGATTCTGAGAAAGACTTTGGAGGAAGGGCTTCTAAATTTATGCAAATATGTATATCTGGCAAATATGTATATCTCAGTTATGAATAAAACATAATAAGTTTACATTATTGTAGAAATATCCGAAGTATCTTATTAGAATAAAGAATTCTTCGCCGGTCCTATAAGAGAAGGAAAGACTAGGATATAAAGATCTTATTTATTACTTTACATTTTCTCTGTACACCCGCCCACAGAGTTGGGGCGGCACTTTCCATTTAGCAAATAGTTTTTTGATGAAGGACCCGAGGGAATGAAACCATAAAATTGCCGAGTACTTACCCTAAGGCGAGGTTTTTATTGACAACTCCCGGGAAGTTCCATGAATTGACGTAAAGTGAATTGTTCTCTTTGAAACTGACATCGCTTAAGTGTTTCGCCAGATTGATTTCGAGATTTGTTTAGGCGTATGCGTATGCGAAGTAAAAAAAAAATATTATTAACATTTTTACGTACAATCTTTAAGTTTACATGACAGATTCGAATGGCTAATTAAAAGTATTCTTTTTTGGTTAAGTTTGCTGATCCACTTGATAATAAGTGGCTACCGTCGCCACAGGTGCAGTAAGTGAGCTTTGGAAAGGGTAAGGCTCTGGCATCCCTTACTCACCGAAACTTCAGTATCTGTATATGAGTTTATTATAATGATATTATAGATTTTGTAATCAGTAATACATTGATAAATTTGGTACAACAAATTTGATACAAGAAATGAAAATGTATCAACTTATACTTACGCCTACATTACCTAATTTATTTTACGTAAGATGTCACTCAATCCGCCCTCGCTAGATATGAATATGAGGCATATGATGTTAAAGAAGGATGTACCAATTTGTAATATCGACTGTCGATATTACTTGGTAGTTTTAATACTCTGTAGTTTCTTGATGGAAATTTGCAAGCTATATGCTAACAATGAAGCTGCTAATTTTATTCTTTGTTTTAACCTTTTAGTCTCTGGAAAGGGTTATGAGCATAATATTATATCCGCAAAAAATAGCAGTCCCGATTGAATTTCATAGCCCAATTCTTGAAGGAGGTTATAGGCTTTATTACATTAAGGTAATTTTACATTACGGCAGACAAAAAAAAGTCTTTTACGTTAACTCTAAACGTAGACGAATCAGACCGCTTGGACTGGTGTAGCCTAGCCGACAGAAGTGAGCATTACCTAAGCATTATATTTTTATATTATTTAAATTTGTCGATAGCAACTACATCGTCTGCGTTACAACACTACTTACCTCACAAATGCTACCGCCACAGTCTGCCGGGAAGCAAACAAAGGCCCTTTATGACCTTGTTTTTCGTGGTAAGGCATTCCTTGCGTAACGTCCGGTTAACAAGCCTTTACTGTGCTATATATATACGTGTTTCTGATAACAAAGTTTAATTACATTCCTAGAGGATGAAAAATATATGTAATCTCATCTCGAAACACTTCAGCATGACCCAATTCTCTAAAGTATTTTTAAGCTTTTGCTCGAGGAATAAAAAATGCAAAATAAATTAAAAAAGTACTCTTATGCATGTTCTAACGTCCAAGCTATCTTAGCATGCCAATAAGTTTCATTAAAATCGATTCTTTGATTTTTAAATTAAATTCTTTCTGAGCTACGCATTCGTAACAGTAGTTACTCTCTCATCACTACATCACTACATAGTATAAAACAAAGTCGCTTTTTCTGTCCCTATGTCCCTTTGTATGCTTAGATCTTTAAAACTACGCAACGGATTTTAATGCGGTTTTCACTAATGGGTAGAGTGGTTCTCGAGGAAGGTTTAAGTACATAATTTACTAAGTTACGCGGGCGAAGTCGCGGGCAGCAGCTTTAATTTTATTAACACGTAACGTAATTTTATAAACTATAATAATAACATGTAGTGCCATCTGTTAACAGACTTTTTCCATTATTCGAAGTGAGATTAGATGAATTAGAGTACTACATTGCTTCAAACAGAATTCCCTAGATGGCGTTGTAAATTTTGCATACACGTTGTCTGGGACTCCAAAAAGGACATAGGGTACCTTTCATCCAGAACGCGGACGAAGTCGCGGGCACCAGCTAGTTGGTAATATAAGAATAGGGCACATGGCTTCAATGAAAATATAGCTCATACTCGTACTGTTGTTGGCTTAACAGAGAAAAAAAAAATAGCCAAAATATTACTTTAAAATATATCATACTTCAATCAAATCAATACTTCAAATAAAAAAAATGTTTGACCACGTGATTGTTTTACATAGAAAATAGAGAATGAAAAATAAATAAATATCTTCACACATTCCACACAGCACAATCTAGTTCCACACTAAGCAACTAATGCTTGTATTATGGATACCAGACAGCTGATATACTACATAGATTACTTTTTTTGTAAATACATTTATACATATATAGATACAAATTTCCGTGACTCAGGTACAAAGGTAAAATGTTAATAAATAAACATTTGCCCCTAGCGGGATTCGAACCCGTGACCCTTTGGTTAACAGCTAGGGTTACTAGCCACTAGACCAAACGTGTCGTAAAGAATTATATTAAAAAATTTCTAATGGTCATTAACTATAATTATATTATAATGAACAATTTGAGATATTTTCCTAAAATCTATGTATAATTTTCATGACTAAGACAAAATCTATCAATTCTAATCTGAAGTTATCTTTGAACTTGTCGAAAAGAATATTGTAACGAAAATACTCGGCGATGTGTACGAATGTGAGCATACAACTATTTTAGTATTTTAGGCCAAGAGTTTATTTTTAGAGTCAAGTATGTACGATCTCCATCGTAACTTACAAAGTTAACCTCCACTCACTGTTTGCTTTAGACACGAGTGATGTTTATTTAGGAATTTCTATTTCTATATAGAATGTATATTTATTCTATGATTATAGGTTTTTTTTCTATTACTTTGTATACAAATATTCTTAGATTCTTATGAGAATTAAGCATTTTACCTATGTTTTCGAAATCATAAAGTTTTGGAAAAATAATGATAAAATTGAATAAAAAAATCCAGTAATTTATGATACAACTGATTTTTAATTTCGATAATCACAATCGAACGATCGAGAAATTGATTTTTCTAAAAAAAAAGAATAATCCTTACACTTGTACTTATTTACACTGTCAGTTGGTAAATGCGTGAAACGTTTTTAATCCCGTAATGCATAGTTGGATGGCATTAACTGTCATACTCTCATTTCGTCAATAGCCGCTTGCGGGAGGGTCGGAGGGTGGGAAGACTTTCCTCTGCGGAGGGTCGCGTGAGGCATCCCCCTCTCGGGGGCGTCCCGTCCCCCGCACCCCGCCCCGGGCGAGCCTTGCCCCGCCGAGCCGTTCGGAGGCTGGAATTTCTGTTGCCTCAACTCCTGCAAGGGCGGGGAGTTATTAAACTGGTTCAAATTCTTCGGCATCGTCGCGTACCCACCCATTTGCGGGTAGTTCACGTTCGGAATCCTGAAACTACTGTTCCTGCTACCCAACTTGCTCGGCAACATCATGTTTTCTATGCTCAAAGTTGGGCTCGGAGGGGACTTCGGCGCGTCTAGAGGGCCCTTAAAATTTAAATTCACCATATGAGGGTCGCTACCCATCATTTGTTTCTTTCTATTTTGTCGTTCGACATCGACCACTAGACTCGGCGCGTGTGTGGGGTCTATATGGTAATGCGAGTGCTTTCCCGATATAGTTTCGAAGTGTTTCTCGTTGAACCGCTGCTGTTTCGATCTCGACCTCGATTTGTCGCGTTGATAATACACTCCGGCGAAAATGAGGACGTTGAGTATCAATAGAGAGCAGCCTATTGCTATCGTAACGCTCAGCGCCGTAGAATAGGCTGCATAACCAGCTGCTTCCAAATTGGCGAGCGTATTATCGGTGGAATTCAACGTTTGCAGGTCTCTGCCCGGTAATAAGGTAACGCACGTCGCTAATATAGTGTCCACTGTAGTGAGGGCCGTATCGACATAGACTGATCCGTTTGCGCGTCGAATTTGCTCATTATCGTTAGCATTTCTAGCCAACGGGTCGGGGCGCACGATGCCCTCGTAAATGTCCTGTTCGTTGTAGTTTTTGAACAGGTTGTGTCGTGCGGTGACGTCTTCCATGCCGGCCCTGTGCAGTTCCGGGACGAGGCGAAGCCAAACCGAAAGTTGGTGTGCTCTGTAGTGGTTTTTTAATCGTGGCTTAACTCCTAGAAAAAAAAAACTTTACAATCAAACAATACAATAAACTATAAGTAGGTGTTATGCTTACATTGATACAATAATTAACTAAATACTTATTGTAAGTAGGTACTAGCTATTTCTCGCGATTTATTTATTATTTAAAATTGCATATATTTTTGTCAAGCATTGATTTTTTTGTTTTTATTATTAGTTAATCTCTCGGGAATAGTACTTTATCTTATTCGTGGGAATGTTACTAAATGATCGGTTGAGTAGTTTTGGCATGAAAGTGTAACCAACAAACACAGTTATGCGTCTATGTTAGTTAGTATTTTGTGTTATTCTAAAAGCGCTACTTTAAATCTTTGACTCCCTAGCTCTAAGGCTTTGGTGAATAAAATAATTCAATGAATACCTTTATCCAATCTTGTAAAAATGACTATTTTCTGCAATGTCTTCTTCTATTCAACAAATGTAGGTCATTATAAATAGTAAAGCCTCTTACATCCTCGCCCACATCATACAATGGGTTTTGATCTACCCTGTTGTCCCCTTACAAAAGACCACAGTGAAATAAGGAAGCGATTGGCGTTTGCTTTTCTTTGTGTTATAAATTCGTTTGTTCTGACTGACTATCAACGCACAGCCAAAACTACTAAGTCTAGAAAGCTGAAATTTGGTACATAGCTTTATTTTATAACGTAAGAAGAAAAGACGTTTAAAAAATTAAGGCGGAGCAGGGTGCGGATCGCTAGTAATTGTATACAATTTGCAACTGTAGGCAGACTGTTGAATATTAAGTTAAGCTTAAGTTAAATAAATAAGCGAAATATCACACAGAAATAACAGTTACCTACAAATACACAATTGTATTGCGTAATTTAATCAAATGAGCTCGTAGTTTTGACATTCTCTCTCGGCTTTTACGGATAACAAATGTGACACACTTTCTGATGGAAGATAAAACTTGGTGAAATATCAATATTCATCCCGGGCTTCGGCGTATTTGTATGGAAATTTTGTTGCGACTACATTCGAAATACGATACTTTTTTGGTATTCAAGACCACCAAAATTATATAAATGATGTCTTTTCATCATTTTATGTCACATTAAAAACTACCATATCATCTGACTAGTATTGAATATTCTCTTGAAGCAAAAGTTTTTGCAACGTGGTTCCACAAGATGAACTGACTAGGTACTTCATAAGGGCCTGACAATATATCTAAAATGCTTCCGATTGAACCTAGTGGAAAATCATGGGCAGGCCTAGTCCAACAGTGTCTTTAACGTCTGCTTTTTTTCTCTTAAGTATTAAACGACCTCTAGCAGTCGCAATAAGTCGCGATTTGTGGAGCATGTGGCGTGACACTGACCTATTTCTAAATACTTTTGGTGCGTGAAGTCGTACTCCTCCCAGTTGATCCCTCTAAATTTATTGCGCTCCCTCGAGGCAGGCAAAGGGGCTTCCTGCCGCGCGTTGTCGTTTGGATTCCTGGGGAACAAACATCGTTATAGCCTTGGCTAAAGTGGCTTCGATTGTTATTTAAATGTCAACAAATTAAGACACGTTTTCATATTGTATTAAGCGTTTTGACTTAAGGAACTTCAGAAATCGTATCAGAGTAGTAGGTATTAATTAATTATTATTTACATTATATTAATTTATAATTTGATAAAATTAATAATTAAATATACTGCGAAACATATTATCAAAGAATGAAATGGAGGTATTTTAAGTATTTTAAGTTTTAGTAGAGAAAATTAAAAAAATACAGCTAATGTCGTTTTTTGGTCGAAATATTATGTAGATTTTGAAAATACTGTCTATTTTGATTTTCAGTGTCTTCTAATAATTTACTGGATTATTACATAATTATAATAATATTCCAAGAATTGTATGAATTGCAATAAAAATTTTGAAAGAAATTATGTATGTTACAGAAAGCAGAAATTTTAAAAGATATTTCTGATTTTTAGTTTACAGATGGCATTATAGAATACCAAGTCTACATTGATATACTCATATTTGATTTAAATTTCATTACATGGGCTTAATAATACTATTATAAATGAAGTACGTAATTATTATGTCTTATATGAAAATGGAAATTTTCAAACATTTATATAAACTTACCCAGTTCTAACAAAGTTTGCAACAAACTGCATCATAGATTCTGATAATGCGACCTCGGACTTGGTGTAATTTTGTGGGAAATGTCCAAAACCGTCCACTAACGGTGCTCCGAATAGATATGGTAATTCTTCACCATGGACAGCGCCCATTCTCTACAACGACATGTTTTATTGAGATATTATTTTCTAGTTCATTAACCAAAGTTTGTAATTAAGATTGTTTTAAAAAAACATATGTTAGAAAACTCTATTAATACTAAATCTAACATTATTGTACCTACTCGGTACCTCTTACGGGTATTCACGCCCATTTTATGGGCCTTTTACACTAACAAGTAGCATTCATTTTCGAAGTTCTACTTTACTAATATGTGATGGATCATAAGTGTAACTAATCGACTAAAAAACATTAAAATTTGGCATTACAAAAAGCGGATTCTTATCCAGGTATCTTTTTATTTATGTCAATTTTTTGTGTATATTTTTTTGATTGGCAATTTTTTTTGTGAATACCAAATTAATTATTTTTTCAATACAAATATCGTTGGTGTAGTTTTAAAATATTACATCTAATATATAAAATTCTCGTGTCGCGGTGTTTGTTGCCAAACTCCTACGAAACAGCTGGACCGATTTTGATGAAATTTTGTGTGCTTATCTGGTAGGTCTGAGAATCGGCCAACATCTATTTTTCATACCCTTAAATATTAAGGGTGGTTCATCCCATTTTTTTTTATTGTTTGGCAAAACAACGTTTGTCGGGTCAGCTAGTAATATATAAAATAATTATCTATATATTGCTTTTTTAACTTATTTCTCTCTTATACAAAAATATTGTTTCCCTCTCATAAATCTGCAATATTTATATTATTATATACCTGTGGATAGAATCCGTCCTTAGTCTGGTAATCGAACACATAGAAGTAGGTTTTCGTTGGTCGCCTCGGACCATCCTCATCGTTTGGGGCTGGCTTCGGACCACCGCTCAGTAAATCACCGCTTTGAACCAAGGGCGCTATGTATTGAGCATCGGAGAGAGCCGCCACAGTCGCGTCTCTAGTATTGATTGGGTTCTGAAATGATGAATTGGTGTGTGTTACACGATCTATGTGCCGCTTCACTGAAAGTGTCTAAGAACAAACCTCTACCGTTCTTTCCCAATCGGTGTATTCGTTGACTATGGTGTAGAATATCTCGCTTAGATGGTACGTGTACGCGTTTCTTACGTAGGTTCTGAAAATAAAAAGACAAATTTGCACAAATTTGTTTCTTAAAATATTATATTATTTATTTATTTATATATTTATATGCTTTATAATAAGATGTTAACAATATTATCAATACATTTCAATGATAACTGAATTGACCAAAGTTGATATACAAATTTAATTAATAAAATATTAATTAATGTTATTTGGATACCATTTGTACCATTGCAGTTGTAGGTTCTAAAGAAAATTAGGTATAATCCCAGGAATATACAAATGCACAAACTATAGTACCTGCCTATAGGAAAAATATTATAGCTAGGCAGTGAAGAAAATTATTACAGTTTGTTATGCTATGCTATGTTGTTATGCTATTTCTTATGCCTACATAAGCAGCAGTTTAATTACGGTCCATTTAAATGTCAAAAGACAAGAAACGCCAGGGTATGAGAGCGTGCTGACGGCCTTAGTGAAACAAAGAACAAGAGACAAGATTTCCTATCTTGTCTCTAGGGTCTGAAGCAAACGATATTCACGTACGTACGAATTTTCAAGATATTATACCTGTGTGCCCAGGGACTACTTAAAATAATTAAACAAAAAATATGTAAAACAATAATCTCTTTTTAAAAATATATTATAACTTTTTATTAAAGTTTATCTCGATAGAGCTTAATAATAATTGGCCATAAAATCTATACTTCCAACTACTCTATTGAAAATATTTGTACTTATTTAAGTTACTTAAAATATTATCGGAAACTGTAGTAAGAAGCTTAAAATTTCGTAGACATGTAGTAGGTGTGTACGTGTTCGTATATTGTCGTTTGCTACACAAAGTCGATGTTGCTATAGCGATGTTCCGCTAGCACTCGTAAATTGCTATAACATTGTTCACACATGGCTGATACAAGAAAAGCCATCAGTGGTGTTTACTTTGAAGTATACACTAGCTTCTCTCGCTTCATTTATCTCTTTACATAATATATTATTATTTTGCAAAATTGAAACATAAAAAGAAATAATAAGATGTAAGTCTGGAGCATTGATGGCGATGTATCAATCTGTAGATTCAAACACAGTCTCTTAATCTTTTTTGATATTATGTACATATAGGATATATACCTAAATAGTAATAAAATTAAATAAGAAGTGATAGACACACTGTGTTAAATTGGGCAGTACCTATGTCTGGCGAAAATCTGTCAATTGGTAATAACTCGCAATAACTACCTCCTTATAGAAGACTTGTGTGTTTCGGTGAGGAAGTAAGGGGTGCCATCATGGGCCCACTCCCTAGCACCCCCTTACTCAACCCTATTCCTTCCTATTTTCCTTATCATTAATCCTATCAAAACACAATTGCATACCTACTCTAGTGTTGTTACTTGTGTTTATAGGCTACGGAAGCCAATTACGATCTAGTGAAACGTAGACCTTACTGTTGAACACGTACATTAAAAAAAGATTATTGATTAATAAAAATATTGTAAATAATCTTCTTGTATTCTTCTCAAACTTATTGTGATGAGAAAGATGTAAAAAAGGCAAAACTATTTTTTTATAAAACACTGGTTTTCCTACAGGAACGCTTGCATGGTGTATTGACAACTTCAGAAATAAAAGAGTTGTGATAGGAATTTTATACTACATACCATAATAATAAAATACTTAAAATAACTGTTTAAAATAAAAATAAAAACACTTTAAAAAGTGTATTTGAATTTTCTATGGAACTAATTACAAAATATATATATACAAATCTAGACATAGTAATGATCACATACCTCAACATGCGATCCCTTTTATCAGGCTCAATACCATTCTGTATGTCATGAGCCGAAAATTTCCAAAGAGCCTCACTAGTCACAACACCAAACAACAAATCGTATTTATTTTGAAACAGTCTTCTGCCATTGTCACTCCTCTTCGTATGCACATTATAATTTTGATTCATATTATTCAAAGGACCGAAACTAGGGAAATCGCCAGTCGGGTACGCCGTGAGAAAGTCTTTCGCGAAATCTATTTTGATCACTACACCGTCCACAGAAGGTCCGAATGCTGTCAGAAAATTTGGCGGAGATATGTCTATTGACAGCAACTCTTCTATTGTCGCGTCTCTTAAACAGTCCACAATTATCTCGTGGTCTTTAGTGAGGTCTTCTGGTATGCTGCAGTTCATATGTTTGGCTAGTTTCAAGGAATAATAAACTGGATCATCAACTATTGCCCAGGAACTTAACGCTGAACCAGATAGAAGGATTGCTCTGTGAAATAAACCTGAAATTTTATGTTTGTGTAAAAAAACAATATAGATCTCAATTTAGTTTCACTGTGCTATTGAAACATTGCGTGTTACCAAGCGAATATTGCTAACAACCTTCTATCAATCGAAGTTAAGGCCATTGCTAATCTAGATTCAGAATTGGTAAGATTACGTATATGTACTTCGAAGTAAATTTGAACACTATAGGATTACATTTTCGAGGTATTCAAGTCGCACAAATTTTGAATAGCATATAACCAAATCAACAAATCTCGTGTAAATGGCAGAAAGCCATAGTAGAGATCGAAATCAATACGCACCAGGCATAACAGTAGGGGAGATCATAAGGAAATTAATGCAGGCTGCTCCAGATCCATGGCCCATAAGTGTTATGTTAGTTGGATCACCTCCAAATAGTGCAATGTTTTGTTGAACCCAGTGTAGTGCCGCAATCTGGTCCATCAGGCCGTAATTGGCAACGCGGGCTTTCAGGTGTGGTGCCGGATTTGCGTTTAGGAAACCTAAAATAAATTTATGCATATTGTTCATTGATTACAGCTAATATTCTTCGAATGGGATTTTTTTTTCTTTTTGAGTGTTAACATAATTTAATGTTCTTGTCTTAGATAAGTTAGATAATAAAATACCCCTGATTTCATATTTTAACTTTTAAATAAATCAACAACTTGCAATTTCATATTTGGATAATGATTCCTTTGTCTTTTGTAGTTGAGTATACAATACAAAGGAACATAATAGCATGATTGTCTTAAATTAGATTTCACCTTTGCTTAAGTGTCTGGTTATTAATGTTATAACCCAGTTCCTGGCTCGCAACACGACACATATTAGACAAAACATAGATTAACCTCTTTCTATTGTTCGTGAGCATTGTTGGTAGAATATCAGTGACACGCTCTGTGTCAATGTATCAAAAGCTCGTTGTTAGGTTTCCTTTCTCGGATTCAGTTACTTTCTTACTAATATATCTACTATGATACGTTTTGATAGTTTAGTTATAAAACTTTTACGTTAGAGCTTTTCCTATAGGACTGTTTTTTTCCGGAAGACCAAAAATATCCCAAAATAAGAAAGAAAGTCCACTTAGGACATACAGGAAATTGCCTTTAGCCAATTTAGCCTTTTAATCCCATGATATCTACGTGAAATTCTCAATGTTGACGTCGTCAGACAGGCTTAGGGAAGGTATAGGGAAATAAGCTTTGATATCCCTTACTTATTTACCGAAACACAACTAAAGCACACATGGTACTGTAATTTTACGATGATCTTCTGTCTTTCTGTTAGAATTGTGCCATCAGAGGAGCTGCCCAAATAACTGCCCTACCACTACTAATGGTTCAGTCGTCTACAAGCAAAGAATAATGGACAAACTGAGCTCTGTAATTCCTTTTACCTAGCTTAATCGAAATCAATTTATTTTGAACAGGTTTGAAAGTGTACAATAAATTAAAGGAAACAATAGAATACGGATCGATAAGTTATCAGTTACAGAGCGTTTTGAATTCCAATTCACTTTCCATTTGTATTCGTGAGTATTCCAAGTACGCCTCGAATCTCGGGGGGCGAATTTCATTTAAAAAGTGCATCCTATTGAAATGAATCGCGATGGAAAAACTACGAGTACACCCGGTGGTGTGTTTACGGGTGTTTTGTTGAAAGGAGTTCGGATCTGAGCTCAATACAGATCGTACGGTTCCATAAAGTTCCTTTGTGAACGATTCTTATTTAACTCTCAGATAATACAATGTTCCTGGGAGAGAAGCTTCTAAAGTTTGCTTGTTTTTTTTTAAATTGAAAATCTTTTTAAGGAAAATTGTCAATAGAGTTGCGCTTATACATTTTTATCTATCTTAGAGATGAAAACTATAAAAAAAAATGCTATTCTGGTCTTGCTATATATGTAGGTATACTGCTGAGATTCGCTCCCAGTCCGTTATATACAAATAAAGTTTCATAAAACTTAATATGAGCCATTGGTTTGGCATTATTAAAATTTTAAGAAAATCTCGCTTTAAAAATAAATAAGTGCGAGAAAAACTAAAGACAAATTTATCTTTTATTTATCTGAGCGGGTATTGGGAAGGACTTACTTACTTTGGCAATTTTCTTTTATCGTAAAAATAAGACAATCTCTGAATTGTTTAAAAAGTAATAACAATTTCAACAGTGTTCGTGATAAAGTTATGGGTCCCATTATACACTTTTGGGGAGTTCCCCGATTGCAATATAAGTTTTACATTTACTCCCTTTTACCAATATTCTCGAAGCTTGAATGAAAATTTTCGATTACATAAAGTCTTAAGTTCGGAGAATTTTCCCCGAGCTAGATTTCGTTACAAAGTTAGTTATTTGCATGGCGAAGATATTAAATAGGGAGATATTGTTGGACATTGACCTACGCTTCAGACATTGAAAGTTCATTTCAAAAACAAAAATATTGTACAGACGAGAGTATAATGAAATTTTAGTTTTTTGTATCAAAAGATAATAACAGATTATGTCGCCATTACATATATCTAATAAATTTTAACAAGAATCAGAATATTTCCTTCTCTAGTATTTTTTTCTAAAAACTAAACGTTATCAAACTATTTTATTTATTTATATCAACGAAATAGTATATCTCTGCGAGATTTATATAGGTAATGTGATACATGTAACGACAAATGTATTTCTTTAATTTTTTTTTTCAGATTTCAAATATCTTCATAAACTATTGAATATTAGTATGATAAAATAAGGTATAAAAAAAATAGATAAATGACAATCTTACCCAAAACACCAAGCCTGAAGTTGAGTGTAACGACTATCAAGTCGGTATAACTGGCCAAAACGGCTCCATCGTACGGGTTACTTGAACTCCAAGAGTAACTTTCACCATGGATATATACCAGCACTGGCAGAGCTAACTTGGTTTCATCCACTGTAAAAAAAATAATAGTTTAATCCAATAGGAGTAGCTATTTATACATAATACGTAGGTACGTAGCACATTAACGAGTGTATGTAAGCCTTAACATTAAGATATATATTTTAAAAAAAAATATGATTATGTTATTGATTGTGTTATTGATTACATGAAGATCAATATGGTAAATAATATGAACTTACAGTAAATAAATAGTAATTGATTGTATTTTAGAATTATGATTATACATTAACAACATATTGTGCTTAATTATCTACTCATTAAAGTTGATTCTCGTAGGATTACTTACTTAGAAAAAAAAAATACTACTCAACATCAATTTTATCATAAGCCTTTTATTATTCTGGTCTAGGTAATCCAGGTATTATTACTATAGATTTTTTATCAATGCACAGGATTTTTTAGGTTTTATTTTATTTTCAACTAAGCCTACCTCAGTGTCTATATGCTATGTGTCAAGAGTACTTGTGTTGGAGCCACATATTGTTATAAATAAATAATTCAAAAGTTGTCAGACCCAAGAAAAATTATGTTTAACAACACAATATTTAAGCAGGCATACCCCGAACGCTATTATAACTTTGTACTCCTTATTCCTCGAGAGGTCTATAAGTTAAGAGCTAGCTGTCATCACTAGCCTGCGAAAGACGATAAGATTTGGTACGTAGTAAATCCGGCTTAAAATATCTAGAAGGCTTTTATGCTGTGACACATTGGTGCTCAGGAATACGTGAATTAAGTTGTTTTTGTTGAGGCATGAGCCAAGTGCTTGATATTTTAGGGTGCACGAGGTAAAGGCAGTTCTGAATAGGTACTGCTTTTATTCACTATTATTTTTTTATGGAACATGATTAGAAAGCCTTAAAATGTGTTCGGGTTAATATAATTAATAAACTGTTATTAATTTAAGTCTAATTAAATTAATGTCATCAATTAAATTACAATAATATAAATTCCTTGACAATTAGATAATTTAACAAATTCAATTTTCAGTTTTAACTGCTATTTTTCTATTTGTGACTTAACCTAGTTTTTATTCTGCATATAATATATCTAGGTTTTAATCTACATGATAACTAAATACATATGTTTTTTTAAATATACACATTTTTATCGACAATACACATAAAATCATTTTACCAATTTAAAAATCTTTCAACCCCCTCGGGACTTGAATTTCAAAACACATGGATTTTGTATCGAAATTACTTATAATCGTTATTTACACTTATTGATTTAAAAAAAAAATGTTGCCTAAATCTTTTAATTATTTTAATTATTTTATAAACGTGACAGACATAGTTAACGTATAATTTATTTTTATGACGTTTAATACGCCATTTAACATTACATTTTTTTTTTGAAAGTTCGACTTCTTGCACAAGATAACACTCCACTGATATGTAATAAATTATAATAGAATTTCAGGTAAATGAAGTGGTAGGTATAATACTTACTCTGCAATGGCGCGAATATGTTTAAATACAGACAATCTTCACTTTGATTCTTAAGATAAGGTATCAGTCTTCTCAAATATTCTAGTCTGCCTTTCGGCATTTTTTCTAATATGGTCCGATCGTCAAGATCTGGTATTTTTTGTGGGCAGGCCGGACCGGGCCTGTCGGATACTCTAACACCGTCCCAAGGTGATGGTGTTCTTGTTGGACTAAACCTAAAAAAATATTAAGCATTAATACTTATAATTAGTGATATTGATATAGTGTTTTATAACAGTTTTCATTTGTTTTGTACACAAAAAGATAGTTGAAATATTTGACAGCAAATATAAAAATTGTTTAACTCTAGTAAAAAGCGAATTAATTTTTTTATTTTATTTTATTTTATTTTATTTATATTTGGGAAACAAACAATATCTCGATACACATTACACATACATATAAGAAAAATATAAATCAGCAAAGTTTCCACTAAATTACTAAAACATATTTTGAATCGGAGCTGGGAGAAAACATACAAAAAGGTAAACCAAAAAAAAATTGTTTTCATTATGTGGCAACAATGGAGAAATTCTAATTATCTCAGACAGAATCTTTGTTATTTCACCAACGCGAACGGTGCCAATGTCCTCATTAAGTTGCCGCTGCAGTAAGGTCGAGAACTCTTCAACAACGTCAAAAGCCGTAAAGTAGAAAACTTCAATAGTTCTAAACAACAATGTTGACTGTTACTAAAGTTATAAAGAAAGACGAAATTGGTAAGTATCAAATGAAATGTTTAAAACGTCTGAAGAAGAGGCTTTAAATGTCTCATTAGATTGTATATCGACTACCTTTGTATATACAAGTTAAACTAAGTTCCTTTCCAAAGTTACTCTGAGTGATCGAACAGGAACAAAAGTCACCGATATAACACTGGGGGATTAGCAAGTTAAAGTAGCAATGGCCACAAGATAAACTGACTGTCTAATAAGGTCCACGATTCGAAGGTGAATCCAGGCTACTTCTGACCGATACTTAATAATTTTGGACGAGTTTAAGTCCAACATTGGACCCCATAGGCCGGAAATTTTCATGGTAATAAACAGCTAAGCATAGTAGCACCAAAACAGAAATGAACCTACAATGTCTTCTCACAAATCTTCGAATGCAAGAATATAATCCTAGATTTCATGCTACATGAAAAAATAATCCTAGATAATACCTACTATAACTTTTAATGTCCAATACTTCAAAGAATAATGACAACAAAACAAAATACACAGCGACCAAGGCCAAGCTTGAAATCAACTTAATACTTTTTACTAACTAGGAGACAATTAGGGCCTCTTTCACCATCTGTCAAGTATGCTAACCGTCATTTAAAGTCACATATCACCTAATTTTGCTAATTATACTTTGTTATATACCTTTTTTGTACGAAAAGTCCAAAAAATTAAAAAGATAATAATAAAAAAAATTCGCATATAGAAGGATGCACTAAACCAAGTGCAAAATTTAATAAAACATAAAATTATTTCTTAAAGTTACTAATCAACACTTTACACGTAGTTTGTGAAAGAGGCCCCTTAGTGTGTTTAGTAGAAGCAGAGCACGCTGCATTTCGCAGTCATATCAGAAGCCCGTCTGGCGGCAATAGCCATCTCCTTGCAAAAAACCACCGTAAAATAATAGCCTGTATGCTGTTGTGTTGTTGGTGAGTAAGCAAGGGATTCCAAATTCCATTTCCCTATACCCTCTTCCAATTCCTTAGTCTTAATCCTTCTATGGTTGGTAACGCACTTGCAGCACCTGTGGCGTTGCCTTAATGTGGCGATTCCTTTAAAAGGCGCTCAGTTTGGTCTTAAATTCATAATTTGTAAAAATCCAAAAACAGTCTTACCTGTTTGATCCAACAGGCGGCGTTGCATAAGGAACGCCCAAAAACACCTCGAGCGGGCTTAAGAATCTATGCTCATCCATAGACAAGACTATGCCCTGTAACTTTCCATATTTAGTTTGAACTATCCTACTACTTATTTTAAATTTAACATTAGACTTTGGCAGTGGATTAGATGGATGTAGATAATACTTTTTGTAGTCCTCATAGTTGCTGTATGCACTGTTTTCTGTGTCATAAAATTTGTGCACAAAATGTTCATTGTAATATTGATTTTGATCAAAATTGACTTTAGTGAAATCGTCATTGTCGCTTTCGTGGTCGGCGTCTTCGTAATTGTCTTCGTTAGCTTGATGATTTTGTTTGCCACTATAAATTACGTCTTTAGCACTTTTGACATTAATCTGACGATTCATATTTGTTGTATTTGAATTAACACTTTGAAAAGAAAAACAAGTTATAAAGAAGAAACAGCACAAGTTGAAGTATGTAACTTTGTGAACAGAATTTGTGTATCTTCTTTTAGCGCAAGATTCATGTTGCCGCATGCTCACATAGTATATGTTCCGTGTACTAAAGCACGGTCTGTTCTGTAGCATATTTTGTCAAGTTATCATTATTGTTCTGTGTTTATATTTACGATTATCGTCTTCTCCGGCACCTTTTCTCGGCATCTGAAACAAGGGAGAAACTCATTAATCACTCTCTTCTAATCAAAACAAATGGAAGGCGAAGAAGTTTTAAATTATCGCTCTGATCTCAGTTTTGAATGTTTTTCAGTAATATTTTGATTTATCATTGTAGACATTGTTTTTAATGGAAATTTAACTTGCGTGCAAGTTCTCATTTAAAAATATACTGTAGCATGAACTTTAACATTTGACTATACTGCAAAAAGCTTCTGCGTTTCAATTTAAATGCATTTAAAATATTTTATGTCCACCAAAACAACAGTCATCAACATCAGCACGACAACATTAAAATATCGACATACGATGCAATTAAGTTTACAAGGGAGATTAATTGTTATTATGTAATTGTAACTTTATAGTAGGAATCTGACAATACATTTTCCATTCTCTTAATATTGATAATTCAAGTAAATATTTTTATTTTATTTTAGTTATTATATAAATGTTGTTGTATTTTTATTACAACATAATTTTAATTTTATTGTGAATCTTCAAAGTGAGATTTCTATTCCTAATAATGATAGAAAGTTGTAAATAATGAATAAATAGTCTCGCGCAAGCTATTCGTACTACAAGTCATATAGTCTGTTATAGAAATTTAAAAGATCAGTAAAAAGAGTATTACGTAAGTATGTAACAAAAAGGAATGATATTATTTTGTCTGATGGATCTACAAGTGTATTATATAGGTACTTGAAAAGAAAACTGCTATTGAAAAAAAAACGATCACATTATGAGGTTTCTTGCCAATTCTTCATAGAAACTTCATTCCAATCTGATTGTAAATGGCAAAGCAATGTTCGATATTATAGCACACTGAAAGTTAGTCTTTCTTAGACTATAAAGATTAAAGATATCCTTAAGCCTAAACAGAAACATTCAGTGAATTCTGAAATTTGTGTGACAATCATCATCATAAATTTATAGTTAGTCAAAAAATATGTAGTCAATAAATAGTCAATGCATTGCAGTTGAATGCGAAAAAAATGTCGGACATACAATTGAAGATTAATAGGAATCTGCATCGTTCCATATAATTTATATTGACCAAAACCACACCCAAGTGAACGCAACGGATGTGTTGTGAATACTAGATAGGCAATTTGTGAACGTTTCGCGCTTTTAAATGAAAACCGATTTTCCATTGACATCACTAATTAAACATTTCGAAAATGAGATCAAAATGAAAACAGCAATGAACAAATAATATTTGTGGTAATTATGTAGTTTCCAAGTTACTTCATCAATCAAAAATTAACATCAGAAATCATTAAATTATTAAGTTATACACATATTTTTGACGTTGTAGTGGTTTAAACTGACCTGAAAATTTTATTTTTTATTTAGTTTATAGTATTAGTTTTTGTTTATAAAATTATTAGCTGTTGCATGTAACTTTTTATAAAATATAGCCTATCTTAAGATGAAATCCACACGAATAATGTCGCATGCATCGGCTAAGCTAAGTAACGTCATACAGTAACAAATAGATATAGGTATCCAACTCTGCGAAATTTATAATGATGAAAGTCTTAAAAATGTTTACAAATGATTGAACTGAGAAACTTATTCAAAGATACAGTTTCGAATAAACTGTGACCTTTCGCAATACACTTCGAGTTCAAGAAGCCAAACTTAGACTTTAAACTTCTAACAAGGGTTTCCTTTGAAGAGCGTGGAAGCAACTAGGTATAGGAAAAGTTTCATGTTCATATTTCTAGTGAACTTGTACTTATTTTGAAGCCTTTTAAAGTTATGTTTCAAGGGATTGTGTAAATAAATAAATAAGTCAAAATTATAATAGAAGTATATATCAACCTTGGACTACATTTGGCGTTGCTTATGTTTATATAAGCAACCTTAGCAACCTAGGTTTTAGCAAACCTTTGTATAAAAATGTAAAAGATGATAGGACAATACAAATATTTTGTAAAAATGTGGACTTTGTATTGTAAAGTGTACAACTTACAATTAAAACTCAAAATAAAAAGTAATCTACATCTCAAACACGTAGGGCTTATTTTACAATGTCAGGAGTTTTACTTATCTTTTCCAAAAAAAAGTCCTTCAAACGTGTTTACTCGATAGAACAACCGACCTTTGTCCCCCTTGAAAACGCGACGCAAAGGAAATACGATAATTTAACGTAATATATACGCTGACACGCAAAACGACCGATGAAAAATCCTCCATAGACATCTGTACCGTCACCAGTTCAACTGGTGCAAACAAAACAAACATTCAATTTTCGCTAAGATCCGACATCAATGCCGCTTTGCTATTCGAATGTGACGCTTGCAAAGATAGAAATTCTTCAATGGACGTCGTTGACCCAGATTGTATCGTCGCTTAAAAGGGACTCCGGGTGAACTGTCCCCGGAAGGGTCAAGCGAATAGCCTCTACGTAAAAGGGGTCGAACTGATGTACTATCCACCAGTTACATAATTAGAAGTTTGTTGGTTTTCGGTAATAATGTTAAGTTAGAGCGGGATAACGAGTGCGGGTTAAATGGATTATAATGGCCGAGATCATTTGAAACAATTAACACAGTCTTGATTTGTGGAAGGAGTACATTTGGGTTAGACAAAAGTTAAATAATTATTAGTTGCTATTAAAACGTTTTTTAAAAATAATTCATTAAATTACTACTTGAAATTAATAAATAATTATTTAACAAGAACACGTGATTAAAGAATATAAACCTTTTGCAGAATGCCGAATTATAAAGGTACACATATTATGTTCGTTGTTTATCACATTTAGTAAAAATCCTATCAAAAAAGTTAGCACAGAAACAGTTACAAGAGACAGTTATCGAGAGATCTCGATTTAAATCTTTGTGTACTTGCACCACTTTAGCGTCGCTTTATTAAAAAAAAAAAAGGCTGGTTACTAAACGAACTACTGTGTCCATACATTTGTGCCCGCCCCGCTCCGTTCCGCCTCGCTCCGCTTGTAACATAATCGCAACCTTATATTCGACGGTAGCCACATATCATCAAGTGGATCATCAGAATGTCTGGCGACTAAGATAAAAAAAAACTCTAGGTAATTATAATATTGAACAGCCAATTACAAGAGCCAAGAGCCAATTACGCGTTTTTCAAGAGTACAATTTATACAATGGTTAGTAGAACACGTTTAAATACTTTAGCAACTGCAGATATAATAACAATTTCAATAATTGCTCCACTTTTTGGTCGATGGCCAAAATTTTAGGTTGGTATGAAGCCAGAACAAACCAAATTGCAACATTCGTTTTTCATAATGCATTGGAGCTTTTTAAAACTCAGAAATTCTATATGCTCTCGTTGAGATTGCTAAAATAAAAATAAAAACACCTAATTTTTGTATTAAGTATACTATTGTTTCAAACCTTTGTCTCTCTTTACCTTTGTTCATGAATTTAGTAAAATCAGTACCAGTGCACAAACTCTTTTGATAACTTTGTGGGAATTCATGTTGAACTTACTTTAAAGAAATTGCCCGATCCTAAATTTACAAGAACTATGACAAATAGAAAAATAAGAAGTTATAATATTTGCATTCCCTTGTTGAGTAGATCATACTTTGTGTTATATTAAGTATTTGTTAATATTTATTTGTTTATTTTTATAGTTTCTTTCCACACATTTCCAAGATTCAAGTTACTAGAGCTATTAAAACCTTAATATTAAACATCAGTCAACATATATGCCCGCATGTAGGTACAAATAGTCTTAAGCCAACGTGTATAATTAATACAGTGATTGCTTTTCTAACAGTTCGTATAAAACTATAAAAATCAGTAAGTGGTAAGTTATAGTTAAAAACAGTTTATGTAAATGGACCACTTTAAGTTTTTCCCACTACAAGAAAAATCTGTAAAATAGAGCTGCTGCAGCATTTTTAAAATCTTGTTTAAAATTTAAAATTCCATCTCGAATATCAATATAGCTTTTTAAAGATTTTCATCGCGAATTTCTGTCGTTGTCGAATGCAGTAAAAGCAATGCATTCCAATTTTTACTTCAGAATTACTCCAAATGTTATTTTAAAAGGTAATTGTAGAAAACAATCATGTTTTGTTTTTAGAAGCTTCCATTTTATATAACACGACTAGAAAAAACATATTGCAAAGGTTTATAGGTAAAAAACACGATAAGTCGCTAGTTCGAGCGAGATACATTCCAACGAATTACTAAGTCGCTGGATTTATGGACAAAAAAATTACAGGAATAATAATATAGTTCATACACCAAAATATGGTACACATAAATAATCATATATATACGCAGACAAAAACCAGTCATTAGACAAAATTTAGTTACCATACTAATTTATGTTGTCTTTGATACTTCATTCAATTATGCCCTAGGGTTTCTCTTCAAACAATTTGTGAATAAGATTTTTATGTGTTCGGCAGCGCTACATACATAATGTATTCTACGTAAATATCCTCTGTACGAGAATTCTCGTACATTAGCGCATTACATTAGGGGGAATCCCCCGGAGCTTGCACCGTAGTAATTATAAAATGTGCAGCCAGTAACTAAGTATTCTTACTTCGCAACAGAGTTGGCAGCTCTATTTGCTCGATACACTTAAACCGTTGCAGTGGGGTCGGCGCAATAGCAAAACTGTGTTTACAAACTGGTTAAAACTTTGGAAAATTCAAGATTGTTTCGAGTTTTTCGAATCAGCGACAGCGAACTTCCTACACCGAAGTAGTCAGATCACGAACTTTGTAAGTATCGACTTGTAGTTACAAGGCAGAAAACAAACGAAACATTTAATTGAGCTTAAAATTTACTTTGTGGAAGTAGAAATTCTATTCGTTAGCATAAATAGCATAAATGCCTTAAATAAATAATATAAAGCCGAGGAATTTTTTTCATGTATTTTATAAGAAAGCAGTTGCAGTAAAATGTCTATGGTTGTCGTATGGTTGTATTGTTTATATCTACCCGATTTTAATACCATTAAATAGATGGCATTTTAAAAACAGAAAAATAAATAGTAAAAACGCTTTCCTGACCTTACTACAGTGCTAATATACTACCGACTAGTATATTAGTAGTATATTAGTAGTCAATTTACTCTAGTCGATAGTAACGCCTCTAACGCCCGTGACTGAATATGGCTAAAAACCATAAGAAAATCGTGTTATCTGTGCCCACTAGTGTAACGAATCCCTTTTTTTATATACCTAAACAATACTTAATTAGGTATTAAAATTTACAAAGAAGGGTTGTTCGTTTAGTGACCCCGATGTCAAATATTTTCCGGGGTGTTATTTCAAATTAAAATTTCCGCGGAGAGCAAAAAGCGAAAAGAACAATCTAAGGCGGCTAAACCGCCGTCTGAAGGAAAAAATATATAAAAGGAAACAGGGAAAAGTGGAAAATGGAAAATTTATTCATCGTTAGCCCTCGAGGCATCGCAGTGTCTCAGATAAAATGGCAGAACAGGACATTGGGTAGCAAGAGCTTACGGAGAATTAAAAAAAATACTAGAATATCCTTACATTTTTTCATGACGAAACTTTCTTCTGTAGTGAAGATAACTCTTGATTGACAGTGTCGTGTCGCCAATAAAAATCTTAAGACCTTTCGTAATGAAACGTTATGTTAAGTAATTTTACTTCCTTTTAGCACAAAATGGATTATAGACCATTGTAGAGGATTTCCTTTAAAGTTAATAAATATTTATTTTACAATTTCATTTCAAAAGATCGTTAGGTATTAAAAACTTATTAAATACATAAAGAAGATAAAAGATAAAAATAAAATTAATGTAATATATCTAACTGACGGATACCTATCTAATGTGCCTTATTTTTTTTTCAAATATTCACGAATTCCATGGAAGGTTGTGAAGATAAGGTTGTCAAACACTTAAATAAAATACGACAGAACATGACTGTGTCGTTTCAGATAAAAAAAATATTTATAATATTTATAATTATTTATTTTAAATTGTATTTTATAAAAATAAAATAATTATTTCGAATTTTTTTTGATTTTTTTTTTATAAGAGCACTTCTAGTGTATATTATGCTTCTCGATTAAGCACAGACCATCGGATTGCTAGTAAGACGACCATTTGTATGCTAACTGGGCAGTTAGAGAGAATGTACTGGCTGTTCCCTTGTGTTCTTCGAGACAGTCATGTACTCATAGTATTGTACTATTTTTGTTTAGGGCTAGACTACATAACATGCATTTGTAATTAGAATGGTACACTTACGTTTAATACATTATACAGTATATTTAAACTACCCTATGTAACTTGTACATTAAGATAACTCTGTTTTAATTTTTTTCTGCTTAAACTGTTATTAAAAAGTTGAATTGTTCTTAACTGTTATATTTATTATATATAAATGTATACATATTTGTTATACATTAATTGCAACAATTATGTACATTTGTGATGAAATCTTTTTTATCTTTCATCAGTATTTCACAATTTTTATTTATATTTACAGAAATAATCACTTAGTTTATGCTACTAAAAATAGAAAATTTTCTATAAAGTTACGAGAAAAAGCTTTGTTTGATATAATATACCTAATATTTGCTTTGATAAAATGACAAGGACCTACCTATTAATGGGTTTGAAGTAAATATGCTTTTTTAAATTAAATTATAGTTTCAAAATTATTTTAATCGGTTTGACGTCAATACGCTAGTCTGCTAACTACTTATATGCTCAAATCTTTCTCAACTTCCACTCCCGGAGCAAACTCACGCTTCAATTTTAATACTCTTCAAAATTATTCCAGTAAACTCCGCTAAAGCTGCAAGTAAGTATTGGTGTGAAGTAAAATACTTCATAAAATAGTTATGTACGTATATACCTACTTGGTATAAGCTCTGTTTAGATGTATTTCTATGTAAAATTTTATGAATATACTTGTTACTTACTAAGTAGTTCAAATATCAATTGAAGTATAAATTCCGTTGTTCATTTGAAAGGCAACCAAATAAAAAAACAATTTGTGGTTTATTGCTAAAACCAAACTCTATAATTATACATTTTAATAGAACGACTATTTTATTATTTACAATAAAAATACTTATTAACTCTAAACAGAACATGCTATAAGAAAAACCAAGTCGACAAAATCAGTAACTTTATAATCTGTAAATATCAGTATGTCACCCGTGACACTTATCATCAACTTTTTCAAAATCCGCGCGCAAAGAGTATCTATATCGAACGCTCTTTACTTTCGCTACACATATCGCCAATAAGTACGTCTACGCTCTGTTGTAGAGCGGCGTGCAAAAAGGTGAGAACACATAATACGACATCATTACCGCATTTAAACCTCTTTTGAACATTGATATGTGGTGGGGAGAATCGGGAATTATTTGAGGGATACGCGCGAATAACAATCTCTTGATTTATTACCTCGAAAATGTTTCCCAGAAGAGCGAGATCACGTCCATGTTTGTGGGAATGTGAGTTGAAGCCGACACGAGATGAAACAGTTATCAATGTGTCATAATATTTTACTGTTGATAGAACAAACGAAAAGATTCATGAATAATATTTCCGCTGGTCTATTCGATAGACGCATTATGTGGATTACAAATTTTAATTTATATTTTTACTAGCTTTTGCCCGCGACTTTAACTGAGCCACTTTTTTCTGAGGAGTTTGGATTTTTATAAAACACAGTGTAAAGAGTACAAATATTGTCGATCCCTACAACACAATACAATGGATATAGCAGCACTAAATTTGTGCTACAAATTGAATATTTACATTTATCATGACTGAAAAATATTAAAAACAATATCTACGTGTAAGATCGTGTACATTTACGTGTAAAGTTTATCATTCCGGTACCTATTATAGCATAAGTTCAGCTGAAGTAACTTGAAAACTTACCAAATGGAATATAGATTTCAATAATGGCAAAAGGTTTGTTCTGTTCCCTACAAATCAGAGCCAATAAGAGTTAATTATGCGAAACATTGAATCGCTTTGTGTAACATACAGGCAAAAGTGAAGTGGAACATCAAAGGGATTCCCTTAAAACAATTTAGATGGAATATACCGTAACTTTTGCGCTGAATCCATTGACCGTTTCTAACAAGATACAGAAAATAAATTTGTCTTCCCGAACGGACATACAAACCTTCCTAATGGTCAATGCGACCGTTAAAACCTACCGAGTGGCGTGTTCACTCAATCGTAATGTCCATTCCGGTAGATCCAGTGGACATAAATTTCCTGGAAAAGTCCTTTGCGGGACTTTGTAAAAGGAAGACGTAAGCCCTACACAAGGTGCACAGCTTAGCCGATTTAAAAATCATATACATGAAATGAATCTTGTATTTGAAACAGTTTAGTTTATTGAAATGATAACTTCTTTATGCTCGTTGAGCACTTTTTGTATGGGGAAAAAGTGCTCAACTCGCGTGACTGTCTCCCTTTGATAAATTAGATCTATGTATGTGTGTTTATGTATAATGTATGTGTATGTCTATTTAGGCGATAGGCTAAGTTATACCGACCTCTGAAAAAAAAAAAAACTTGGTCCATCCCAAAAAATCCTGATCACTTGGTTAAGAAGTATATCTCTTCTATACTCTATACTTACTAATATTATAAAGAGGAAGGATTTCTTTGTTTGTATGTTTGTTTGCATTGAATAGGATTTGAAACTACTGGACCGATTCGAAAAATTCTTTCACCCTTAGAAAGCTACGTTATCAGGGAGTAATATACCTACTAGGCTATATTTTTATTTTATGAAGTGACTCGGACGAAATTGCGTGCAACAGCTAGTCTAATATATAAAAATTTCGTGTCAGGTGTGTGTGCGCGATGAACTCCTAAACTACTGAACCAATTTTGATAAAATTTCGTAACTATGTGTAATTTGGTTCAACTTAAAAGATAGAGTAGGTATATAAATTGCACCCCGGGCGAAGCTGGGAGCGGGTCACTATTTAGATTTATATTTAAAAATGGACACCCTGGACGAATTTTTTAGTTTGTAAAGGTAAGACGTTTTCACAGTCCTACGACTGACTTTTTTTAATTATCCTTTTCTATGGTAAATTATGGCCAACAAGCTGACTGTTTACTCGTTGCTGGCCGTAAGTGGTCACCACTTGATGCGGCAATGCAGATCAGGTTGATCTTTAAGTTTTTATTAAAAACAACTTGATAAATTGATCTCATTCTGCTTTCTATTGAGATAATCTCTCAAATGGCACATCTGTAGCCCTTAACAACTGTCAGTCCATCTTTTTTCGGCACTTAGATCGAGCCTATATACATTTCAAGTACAAAACGACACTCCGGGGACCATCTCGCAAATTGTTGCGGCCCGACCCAAAAGGATTTACTTGTGATGGTCAGCTGGACCTTAATTATATAATTCCTAGTTTCTTTTTCGTTTTCCTCTTCTATTTATAAAACGCGTTGCCTTTTCTCGCCTCAGATTACGACTGTTAATTATTGTTTTGATAGGATTCGTTTTTGTGCCGGGTGCGATGTATCCATTGACTTTTCACTTCAACCCTTTTGTACAAATAGAAATAAAGATAATATATTTTTCTTTTTATTGACAGTTAACACAGATTGGTTTTTTTGGATTTTTTTATGAACAGGTCGACGGTCCACTTAATGATAGCGGACGAACACATGCGATGAAAGTTGAGACAAGAATTAAGAATAAAGTGTACGAATAAATAAGGTACGCCACATATTATATTATTTCATGGTGATCTTCGTGATAAACAACGTGCTGATTTTGCAATGTATTATATAAGCACTAGCTGGTGCCCGAGATTTCGTCCGGGTTCAAAATTGAAAAATAAATAAATAAGATAGTTATTACGCTTGACTTCTTGTTGCTATACACTCCTGTGGCTGTAACCAGGCGTTAGTTTTTTATTTTAGGTATATTAGATATATTGATATAATTTAAAAGTTTAAATGAAAAATAAGAAAATTGTAAACATAAAAGTTTATGAAGAATTCCGAAGGACATTATAAGAACGTCCTCTAGCTAGTCTGTAACTTTACACAAAACAAACAACGAAATAAAAACACTTTTCAAACAAACAGAAAAAGTTTTTAATTATTTCACACTTGCGTCATTCAATTACACTTGGACGCAGATTGAAACTATTCTCTATAATCGAACGAGCTCGAAAAATAAAACGCGAACTATACTTTTACAGTACTGTCGGTAAAATAAACACTGCAATCCGAAGCATCACTCCGCCGTTCCATTATTTTTCTCTATTCCCGCCATCGCAATATTGCGACTTGATTGATTGACATACCACACAGTACACAATAAAGCGCAGTGTTAAATGAATCATGACTTCATGACAGATTATACCACATTGTTATTCTGACGCTACGTACGCATACAATTTCAGTAGGATCAACGAAATAATATATCTCGTAGGATACTAAAGACGACACTAGCTGGTGTCCGCAACTTTGTACGTGCTATACATAGTTCGGCTTTTGAAAATTTAAAATTTTTAAAGGATAAAAAGTATCCTACAGTTTAATCAAGGAAATCCGTAATCAAATCAATTAACCCGTTTCTGAGATTAGCGTGCACAAACGCACAGACAAATATACAGACAAAAATGTTAAAAATATCTATTATACATACACGGCTCCTTTATGATTTTACTAGATGGTGCCCGCGACTTCGTCCGCGTTCTGGAACGAACATAGGGTACCTACCCTATGTTCTTTCCGGTGTCCCAAACAACGTGTATGCAAAATTTCATGGTGATCGGTTTAGTAGTTTTTGCGTGAAAGCGTAACAAACAAACAAACAAACTCACATTCACATTATAGTATTAGTAAGGATTAAATGTATAAATACATGTATAATATGTGAATCTATATTATCTTAAGTAGGTATATAATGTAAAAGAAGGCAAATTGCTGAGAAGGTGGACTGGACACATACAACTTCTTTGTAATTGTGGACACATTGAATATCTATGTAATAGCGGGCCCATACGAGTATAGTCATATAACGTATGTCTTATGACGAGCAAGCACTATCTGTTTTTTTCTTATATTGGCAAAAAATTAAATCAAAACATAGCAAGTTACAACACTGAACATTGCTGACACTAGTAATGCCTTTGGGAAATGAAATTAAATGTTTCTATGTCAGAACAATTTTCACTTTTTTGATTTATCTATAAAATAATATTATAAAAAGGAAATATTTGTTTGTTTATTTGTTTGAATCGAATAGGCTCTGAAACTACTGGATCGATTTGAAAAATTGTCTCACCTACAGAAAGCTACATTATCAGCGAGTAACATAGGTTATGTTTTTTAAAAAGTGACACGGACAAAGTCGCGTGCAACCGCTAGTGCTTAGTATAATTTTTCTAAATTTTTCGATCAATATATTACCAAATAAGTTTGTTTCTTTTCTCATCTCTTTAATAACGTTTTCTTGATATACTTTGGCTACCATAACCTATATATTAGGAACACAAGAAACATCAAGGAAAATTCTGCTAAGGCTTTTCGATTTCTGACTTTCAATGCCTGAATTCGATTTCTTTGAAACTTTCCATTTTATTGCATTGTTTTTGGAAAATGGTGATAGCTGCTAGCAATGGCATATTAAAAAAAAATTGTAATTAAGAACTATTGTATATTTTATGTAAAAAAGATATCTAGTCAAAGATCGTACACCAGAGAAAATACAAATATGAGTAATATAACATGAATATAACGCCTGCCGTCTTTATTGCTGTGACGACGGTGGCGCCCCCACTTTTTATACTTTTAAATAATCTCTCAGAAACAGTATTTTTTTTGGTGAAACGTAGGTACATAAATTTCGGAATAAGCATTTGGATTTAAAAACCTTCGGCGATAAGGATTTTATCTCGTCTACGGTCGCATAGATTCTTCATTTACAGGAAAAGTTTACCTGTTATAAATCAATGAACACTTAAAATTGTCTATTGAAAACAATTACGTGTCCAATATTGAAGAAAAGATCGACCTATTAATTCAACACGAGTGTATAAAACAAAAAAAAGAACGTTGAGAGTTATCGGATATTTTGATGAGCCTTTGTAAATATATCGAAAAAGTCTGAATTTAACTTCTTGTTTTACGAACGTTTAAAAAAAACAAAAGGTAAACGTTGAATTCGAAATTCAAAACAGAATTGGAAAATAAAATGTAAGAAAAACAGGCAGCAATCACGCGCCTATCCATCAATCTCGATCAAAGTGAAACGAAATTAAAATGTACAGTCTGCCGCGTCAGGCTGTCTAATGTTATTAGAAAGATCGTATTACATGTTCAGGTTGACATGTTTTGCCCTGTGTAAAGCTTTACCTGTATTCGACGGTGAGAGAAAAAACGAGAGGGCTGAAGGACCACGCCCAATAAAAGAGATTAAACAGTAGGGATTCTGAATTAAATTTATTATAAATATTTTTTGTGGTTTTGCGTACTGCATTGCATCTCATTGTTCAAAATTTTTATAAAGTAGTGACAAAATAAAATATTTGGAAATGTATGATTTTTTTGCAAAGAATAGAAATAAAATAATTATTAATAATATTTTTCAAAGATTTATTGTGGTATCATTATTTTAAATAAATGTAATAAAAAGCACAATAGGTATGTCATAATAACAAAGAAATTAATGGCTGGAAATACGGTTCAAAGTTTGGCCCGACGTTAATTTCGAGCGTATTAGTTTTGTTATTTTCCTAGGGTGGTATAGATATTTTGGCCGTGAGAGAGCCCACAGAGGAATGCCACCATTGTGGCTGCGCGGTTGACACTGCGCAGCACACTTTGGCTGAATGCCCCGAATGGGCAGAGCAACGCGCCGCTCTGTCTCTCGTCGTGGGCGCCGATCTCTCGCTGCCGGCCGTCGTGAAATCGATGGTTGGCAGTGACCTTGCGTGGCAGGCGATGCTCACTTTCTGTGAGCACGTTATGTCGCGCAAGGAAGCGGCGGAAAGGCAGCGGGAAGAGGATCCCCTCTCCCAGCCAATCCGCCGGAGAAGGCTCGGGCGCAGGCGGGTGGCCTATATCCGCCGCCTTCCACCCTAACCGGGACCCGGGCGGTGGTCTTGGGGGAGACTGCCGCCCATATTAAGGTCCCCCGAGAAGGCCGGCGTACCTCCACTTTCGGGTACGCCGAGGTTCTGAGAGGGAGCACAGGTCTCCCCGTGCTGGATAGCTGTGTGGCGGGGCACCGAAGTCGTGTACCAACGTCCCCGTGACCCCGCCCACTAATGGCCGCGTTGATAGAAAGTCGTTGGGTTTTAGCCGGTAGAAATCCGGCATAACTCGGCAGTACCCCCTACGCTGCCGGGTATCCAAGAGTTAAAAAAAAATAAATAAAAAAAAAAAAAAAAGGGTGGTATAGATATTTACTTTATTACAAAAATATTATTACTGATTGAAGTTAACAAAAATTAAATTCAAGTAAAATAGCTTTTGAAATTCCTGTTATGCTACTGTAATGTTTATTTAGTGTGTGGTTGAACACCTGCGTTGTAGGAAAAAAGTATTAAGCAAAGTAATCTAAGCTTAAACCCGTTTGAAATACAAGCGTAGCGCTACCGCTCACTGGATTACGTTATGTCACCCGACTTGTATGAATGGACCGTAGTTTTAAGAGCAGCACACCACCGAGCAAAACATCCGTATGAACTAAAAATTTTCAGATGTGTTTTCGTAATCTCCAGTTTCCTCATTCCGAACTCAGTCGGTTTATATGACTTTTCCATTAGTTCGCAAGGAAATAATGATTTTTATGTGAGAACTTATTAGTTTGTTCAAAATATGAATTTGTTTGTTAAAATTAAAAAAAAGGCTATTTGTATTTATTTGCTTATTGCAAATTTAAACCTCACTATTTACCTACTCGTGAGAAATATTCAAAATTTCAAAATAGTTTTCATGTCTATGTTCGAACTAGAGTTAACTAAACATAAATGTATATGTATAAATGTATATATAATGGTAATTCTTTTATTGCCATTATATAAAGTACTAGCGATCCGCTAGCGGCTTCGCCCTGAATGTAATTTTTTTTATATACCTACACAAACCTTTTACGTTTATCCTTTTTATTAGTGAGAGTTTTGGCTACTTGATTGCAATATATTAAAATATAATTATGTTGCAATTAAGTCTTTATTTATATTTAAATAAAAACTTAGATTTTATTATATAATATAAAAATGTCGTGACTTCGTGGTTTAGGAGGAGTTATCAGACAGACAGACAGACAGGATGTAAGTATAGATATCTATATATTACAAAATATTTATATAATTATGTTAAACTCAGCTATAGCTCGTTAGTTATCTCAAAATAACATCCTATTGGGTTGTTAAATCAACCAAGTATAACAAAAAAGCTTTTAATTTCAAAGAGTAATTTATGTCAAAATAATATCAATCTTATTAATGTAGGCTACAAAGCGGTGTTTGGAATGACGCCGCGCTCACTTTCAGTTCTTTGTTATTTAAAATTTATGGAAATTAAAAGCGATTCCCGTTCGAAACGTGGAAAATTAGACTGTATACGATTCTTTTGTACACCACAATGGCGTGGAGGCCGACTGGCATGGCTACAACAATACAGCGTCAGATCTTTTATGAAGGAATGTACCTCATAAATAAATATATGTACTTCTTACTTAATGGTCAACGATTTCTCGTGTAAACACAATATTATAGTTATTTGTGCACTTAGACTCTCACAGGATAGTGGACAACTTATTATTTATTTATTTATTCATCACAAATATACAGCTCTCAAATTACATTTACATTTACAATTTACACACTATAAAATATAGATAGGTATACATACTATAAAATATAAAATATACACATACATACATACACATCTATCTACAGCTACACATAAGTTTATCAAAACTGCCAAAGTGCTCACTGTCTTAAAAATTATAACAAACAAACAAACATAATTAATAATCGCTAGCCTGCAAGAATGTTGCCAATGCTATCCTTGAATAAAATACTTATTATGACTAGTAATACGTAACAAAAATTATGATACTAAATCAAACATAGATTAGATGAATAGAGATGAAACAGAGCTAGTTATATAATTTACTAAATGTATTGTACATTATTAGCCACTAAAATATTTCAATGAAATTAACCTAATATGCTAAAATTGTATAATTTTGAAGATTACGTGTTACTTGATTCGCCGCACTGTTATTAAGCTAATTAGACACTTGGAGTTTCAAACAATGAAGTGTAATATAAATAATATAATGCGATTCGTAATTAGATATATTTCTCATTTAATGTAATTGAATTCTAAAAATAGCAATAAAACAATTTCAAAATAGAAATTATTATTTAAAAGATTTATTATTTACTAGCTGGTGCCCGCGACTTCGTCCGCGTGGAATAGTTATTTTGGGAATCATTTGGGTATCTCGAATGGTTTTCGCAGCGCACGCAACGGAAGCCCTCAAAGATGAATAATTATCTCCGTTTTTTTCCACATTTTTGACTGTTTCTTCGCTCCTATTAGTCGCAACGTGATGTTATATAGCCTAAAGCCTTCCTCGATAAATGATCTATCCAACAAAAAAATAATTTTTCAATTCGAACCAGTAGTTCCTGAGATTAGCGCGTTCAAACAAATAAACAAACAAACTCTTAAGCTTTATAATATTAGTATAGATTTGATGTCACAGTCATGACGGCAAGTCCGACAGGATTAACATTGCTTCTTAAATGTTTTCATTCTATAATTTCATATAAATATTTCGTTTCAATTGTATAATAGGAAGTAAAAGTAAAAAACAGGTCCCAGAACTGTCTCTTTCCGTGTTGTCGCTTCGCAATTAAACCCTCCTAAGTGGATTTTATGGCTTCGTACACAGGTATACAAGGTTTAGCACGCAACGATTTTCCACGTTCGCAATTTCCCATTTCAATGCTTTATATTAAAATAAATGTCCGAATTTAAATAAAACCAATACTCTTTTATAAGATCAATGGTGTTTTTTAATAATAAAAATATTTAACGTCTTCAAAAATATTTCCACCGTCTAATTTTATTACGAAGAATTTAATTGTCATGTTTTGTGGGCAGATTTACCAATTTTATTAGATACTCGTACTAAAGGCTTCGCATGTAAAAAAACAATGAAAACACCCATTTGCTAAACTCTATTATGATTTCAGTAATTAAATTAATAAATTAAATTGTTTGGGAGTTTTTTTGAATTTTTTGAAGCTTCTGACATGATTCCAAAAATCTGAATTTACTATTTTGAATTAACTTACTATTCTAAAATTCTGAATACTACGCACAGAACCACGAGACTATATCACTAAATTTGCAAGAAACAGTTGTTCCAAAGCCTTAAATTTTAAGTTACCTTCATCGCTTTTGTTTGGATTGTAATATTAATAATCGCTCATGTTTTTACACTTGGACCATCTAAGAAAGGTTAGGCGGCAGCTGGCGCGTAAAAGGTTTCGCAGGAAATAAATACAGGCATACATCGGCGCGGCATCCCTGTTAAACTTATTCACTTATTTCACGTTACAATAAATTCGGTAACATCAGGTCGGATAAATATCAACTTGAAATACGAACTTTTGGCGAAATATCTGATTTTAATACTATTGTTTAAAATGTTCTTGAAAATGTGCGTACTTAAGTGACTGAATAGTACAAATGTTCGTTAAGTAAGAAATCAAAGCGTTCTCATGAAGTTTTAAGAATTGTGAACCTGAATTTGAATTTGAATGTGAGCATACCAGAGCATACCATAACTAGTGAAAACAAAGTGAATACTGTGCGGATTCCTTTTCACTGTCATATTCGTAATATAACAATAATAATAAACAAGAAAAATTGTGTATTTAAACTAATACAGTGAAAACAAATTATTTAAGTGAATCTCGCAATATAAAGTTTCACGTGTACCCACATACAATATTATTGTACAGACATCCGTGTCATATATACGAGTATTTCAACATCTCAGTTACTGGCTTGGTTGGCGTAGCGGTTTTGTGACTAGTATAATATTCGTCCGACCCAAGGGAACCGCAGATCGAATCTTCCCGCAGTCAAAGCAAATTATTGATTCGGTGATACCTTTTGCTTCAATATATTTTTAGCGTCTTTAAGGACTAGCCACCGAGACAAGACATCTCTTGGACCTAAATTGTATATACATTAACTTGTATATTGACTTCCCAATCTATATTGGAGTGGAAATTTGAACTTTATAAATATTTCTTCTCTGTTCTATACAATTTTAACCATTGACATTCCTATATAACTGTGCAATCACCACCTATATGTAACGATAGGTTTTCTGACTGCATATTTTAATTTAAAATTTATTATCGATTTATTATTGACCTTTTGTGGACTGTAATTTTTTTAAATAATTTCTTATATAGAAATTGTTTATTAATTATAATATTAATTATAGCAACATTAAATAATAATAGGGATATAAACAATATATGTTTGAAACTGTAGTAATCGAGTTAAACAAATTTAATTATTACAACTGTTGAATCATAGACCTAAGTATTGGTAAAAGTTGTTTTTTTTTAATATACCCTATAGTATTGACATGTACTTTGAAATTTATTGTAAGCGCGTCATTACCCGGAACCCAATTTTATAATAAATACTTTTTTTTTTGTAGGTACTAAACCGATTGTAAAACAGACAACTCTTAATAGAATTTCATTGTATAGATAGTATATTCGTATCAAAGTACAAACACAAAATACTGGCGTGAGGTAAACCAGCAACTTACTTTACAATTTATTCTTAATGATTTTATCTTTTTGTCAATTTATATATTTACTGTAATAATTGTTCTGTATTTTTAATAATAAATATCGAAACTTTAAATTCTGCAAGCTTCTTAGGCTAATTTAATAATTAGACCTAACTAAATTTATCAATTCTATTCAAACTTTAGTTTTTGATAGTTTTGACAAGGCCACTTTACAGCCTGATTTTAAAACTGACAAGGCCCCTTTGCAGCCTGCCCTTTAAACTGACAAGGCCCCTTTACAGCCCTTTTATAGCATAGCATTCTAAAGTAATCTAGGTGATCCCTTAACAACTATCACAATTTAACTATCTAGTTGAAATTTTAATTTAATTCTATAATACACATAAACTCTTAACACTATGATCGGAATACGGACTCCTACTAAAAAATCAGAAACGGGAAAACAGAACCGATCACCAATGACCGAGAGGACTGGATCCTCTATACAAACTCAGTCCTCCAAGGTTCGGCGTAGCATCGGGGAGTGGGAAGCAGCGAACAAAACCATAACGATCTCCGAAAAACCCGAAACCATTACATCACATTATACAAATAGAACAATGGAAGCGGAGGCATGCTTTCTTAAAGGGCAGTCAAAACTGAACGCGGCTCGCACCTTAAAAACCGAACTCAAGTTAGAGGTGATGCAAGTACTCGAAAGACTATATAACCTGGTCAAAGAGTCGGAAGCGGCCGCAGCCGCGTCCAACAACGAGACAGCGGCAACAACAACTTGCACGGAAGGTACTAAGGGTCGCAATACCGAACCGGAAGCGTTAATGAAAGAATTAAAAAATCAATCAATAAAACTTAACTCCATTAACGAGAAGTTAAATAAAATACAGGAGACAGTTCAAACTTCCCGCTCCAAGAGTTACGCTGACGCAGCGGCGGGACATGTGGGTATCCTGAGGAGGGGTGCCCCGGACAACACTGTGCACTCGATCAAGATAGCCTCAAACGATGAAAAAGACACCAGTGGAACGGTCATCGACCGTATCCGGAAGGCGGTAGATGCCAAGACCAGCGGGGCCAAAGTTGAAAACATAAGAAAAATAAAAAATCAACAGGTTATTTTGGGATGTTCCACGAAGGAGGAACTAGATGTTGTAACAGAAAAACTAAAAATAGACAAGGGTCTAACGGTTGAACACATAAAATCTAAAGACCCCTTAGTAATATTAAAGGGTGTCCTTACGGTAAACACCGATGAAGATATCTCAAATGCACTTAAAGCCCAGAACGGGCACCTGCTGAGAGGAATAACCGAGACAGAAGCAAAGGCCGAAGTCATGTATCGCCGCAGGACGAGGAACCCGCATACCAACCATGTAATTTTAAGGGTTTCACCGGTTCTATGGAAAAGACTAATAGAGGCAGGAAGGCTTCACGTTGATCTTCAGCGGGTGCCCGTGGAGGACCAGTCTCCGCTGGTTCAATGCTCCCGCTGTCTTGCGTATGGTCATAGCCGCCGATGGTGCAAAGAGGCTGAGGACGCCTGCTCGCACTGTGGGGGCTCACATTTAAAAGTCAATTGTGAGTCCTGGAAGGCTGGAGAGAGCCCGACATGCAAGAATTGCTCCCACGCAGGACAGGATAGCAAAAGCCACAACGCGTTTGACAACAGCTGCCCTGTCCGGCAGAAGTGGGATGCAATCGCAAGAATGGCTGTAGCGTACTGCTAAGGGCGCCCTAGCCGTACAAGACACAATGTCGCCGCTTGGCGTGAAAGACAATATGGTTGCTCAGGCCAACCTTCAAAAGAAAAAGTTGGCGACCCAGGAACTGATTTTAGAATGCCAAAAAAGAGGAGTACGATTTGCTATGGTCCAGGAACCGTATGTTGGATCCCAAGGTGAAATGTCCCATTTCGCAGGAGTCCACATAGTCCAGATGGATCGGGGTAGAACGGGACCAGTAAAGGCAGCGATAGTGGTTTTCGGAACCAATGTGGAGGTTATAGAGTGCCCCGCATTGACTACCGAAAACGTGGCTGTTGCCGTTTTGAGGACTGATAGTTGGACGGTTGGGGTGGCTTCGTTCTACTTCGAGGATAGTCGAGACATAGAACCGTACCTGGACCATATCAAATACGTAAGAAACAAAATAGGTGTCCCATGGTTCTTGATGGGGGGTGATTCAAACGCCTGGGGTACATGGTGGGGGTCCGAGGTGACGGGTCGTCGTGGAGAGGCCCTGATGGGTATCCTTAACGAATTAGACCTGGAACTGCTGAACGAGGGGGTTGAGCCGACCTTTTTTACCGTACGTGGTGGAAAGACGTACAAAAGCCACGTTGACATCACGGCCTGCAGCGCAGATATGCTTCACAGGGTCCACTCTTGGAAAGTGGACCAAGAAATGACCAGCTCGGATCACAATGCTATCACTTTGCATCTAAATTTAGAAAAAGAAAAAATAAGAGTCGCTCTGGGATCGACCAGGACCTTTAACACAAAGAGGGCCGACTGGTCGCTCTTCGGGAGACTCTTCAAAAAAGCTTTGGAGGGAAAAAATATTGTAGAAGAAGCTGTGTCTAAACTGGATAACAAGGACGCATTGGAAAACTTTATTGGCGACTATTTGGAATGCATAGACACAGCTTGTCAAAATTCAATACCGAAATTCAAAATCAATCCAAAGTTTAAATTACCTTGGTGGAGTGATGAGCTGCGTGATCTAAAGAGGGTCATGACTACTAAAAAGAGACGCATATCGTGCGCTGCGAGCAAACGCCGCCCGTATGTAGTGGCGGACTACATCGTGGCGAAAGAAAAATACGAAGAGGCGGCGAGGGTGGCTCAGACTGCGAGCTGGAAACAATTTTGCCAGAAACAAGACAGAGAAAGTATGTGGGACGGAGTCTACAGGGTCATAAGGGGCACAACTAAAAGAAAGCCAGATAAATTACTGAAAAAAGATGGAGTGTTCCTGGACCCTGGGGGCTCCGTGCAGCTCGTAGCCGAGACATTCTTTCCGCGCGATGATCCGTCGCTCGATAGCGCGGAGCACGTGGCAGTACGGACTCTTGCTGAAAGACCCCACACCTGGGTGACTCCGCGCTCTGACGACCCACCATTCACCAAAGATGAGCTAAAACGAGTGGTGGGAAGCTTTAACCCCAGGAAGGCACCAGGCTTGGACAGCTTTTCCGCGGACATTTGCGCTGCGGCAGTGGCGGGGAGCGAAGGAGTGGCACTGGGCATTTTTAATAAATGTCTAGAGCTATCCTGTTTCCCATCCATTTGGAAACGTGCCGCAGTGGTTGTTCTCAGAAAGCCGGGAAAAGAGGACTACTCCTCCCCTAAATCCTACAGGCCCATAGGGCTTCTACCAGTCCTGGGCAAGGTCCTGGAGAAACTCATGGTGGGTAGGATCGGCTGGCACCTCATGACAAAGGCAAATCCGAAGCAATACGGTTTTGTCCCCCAACGCTGTACGGAGGATGCCCTCTATGATCTGGTGGAATTTATTGATGGAAATATTAAAAAGAAATTAATAAATATCGTAATATCGCTAGACATAGAGGGTGCCTTCGATAGCGCCTGGTGGCCTGCCATCAGATGCCGGCTGGCCTCTAATAACTGTCCGAGAAATCTGCAGGACCTTGTGGCAGATTACTTCCGAGAGAGGTCGGCCGTTGTCCAATATGCTGGTCGGTCGTGCGAAGTGGTGACTACGAAGGGATGTGTACAGGGCTCAATCGGTGGGCCCACCTTCTGGAACGCTCTAATGGATCCGCTGCTGGATATGCTGGACTCCCTAGGGATCTACAGCCAGGCCTTCGCGGATGACGTCGTCCTGGTTTTCTCCGGAACCGTGGTGGAACCGCTTCAAGCTAAGGTGAACGAGGTGCTTGCCCGTGTGCACGAGTGGGGATTCAAAAATAAATTAAAATTTGCGCCGCATAAAACGAAGGCAATAATTATAACTAAAAAATTAAAATACGACGAACCACTAATGCACATGGGTGGTACCGCGATAGAGATGGTCCCACATCTTAAAATTCTAGGACTAATAATAGATAAAAAATTAACATTCGGCCCCCATGTCCAATACATATGCAAAAAGGTATCCAACATATTTAAGCATATGGCACGAACTACCAAAGTGACATGGGGACTGAATCCGGAGATCATCAGGACGATGTACATCTCAGTCATCGAACCAATAGTTCTGTATGCCGCAAGCGTCTGGGCCCCTGCCGTCCACAAAAGGTATATTAAAAAACAACTATATGCAGTGCAGAGGGGCTTCGTCCAGAAAATTTGCAAGTCTTACCGAACCGTCTCTCTAAATGCCGCTCTCATATTATCGGGGCTTCTGCCCCTGGACCTACGCGTGATAGAGGCGGCGCGTGTCTACGAGGCAAGAAGTGGCCGACCGCAGCAGGATTTAAAAGGTAGGGAAGTGGAGGGGAGGGTATCCTTTCTCAAGGCACCCCACCCAGCTACTCGGGTCGCCGTCGACTTTGCGAACATTGAGTGTGAATCAGAGATAGATCCCACTGGATTAAAAATATACACCGATGGGAGCAAGGTGGGCGGCGGTGTCGGAGCGGCACTTTCCTGCTGGAGGAGCGGTGCGGAGACTAAAGCGAAAAAGTATAGGCTGGAGCCGTTCTGCACTGTCTTTCAAGCCGAGATGTTCGCTATCCGCGAGGCCACAGCCATCGCACTGAAGAGCAAAGATCCGGAAGTCGACATCCTGAGTGACTCGCGGTCCTCACTGGAGCTCTTGAGAAGCGGGGGTAAATACCATCCATTGGCCCACGCTATCCGGGAGAATCTGCGCAAGATCAGTATGGAGGGAAGATGCGTCAGGTTCTTCTGGGTAAGAGCCCACGTGGGGATCGCGGGCAACGAGAGAGCCGACCAGCTGGCAAAAGAGGGGGCACTCAAGTTAAAATGCACTGCACATTACGACAAATGCCCCCTCTCATATGTAAAACAGTACATAAGGAGCGAGTCTGTGGCCAAGTGGAGTCAAACCTATAATGAAGGTGAGACGGCGGGAGGAACAAAAATGTTCTTTCCCGACGCTGAAGCGGCATACAGAAAAATCAGGAAAATCCAACTGACACCGCAGCTTGTGCAGGTGCTGACGGGACACGGAGGTTTCTCTCAGTACCTGCACAGGTTCAAAATAAAATCCAGCCCGGATTGCGTGTGTGCGCCTGGGGTGCCGGAGACAGTGGAGCATCTACTACTCGAGTGCCCCAGGTTTGCACTCGTAAGACTCGGGCTGGAAATCGAAAAAGGGAAAAAAATGGAAAAAAATACATTAAAAGACCTAATAATAGAAAAAAACAATGAGAAATTTATAAAGCTTTGCGAAAAAGTGGTCAGAATTGCGGCAAAGGCAAACGCGACGGCCTGAGATGACCCTGGGTAGCCCAGTACAAGTAAGAATGAGAGAAGACAAGGGGGGAGGGTGTGGCCCTCTCACCCTACTAAAATCACAATACAAGTAACACTAAACACACGCAAAAAAGGTCTCCGATTACGTCGGAGGATGATTAGAGTCCCCCCCACACCCCCAAAGTATTGTCAAATAAATATAATTAATTAACATTATTGCTGTTCTAATAAGTAAAAAAAAAAAAAAAAAAACAAAGAAAGAATATAATTGATAAATTGCTATTATTTGATTATTGTAATTGTAATTATAAGTAATTAATTAAGTCATTTGTTAAAAATTTTAATAATTGAAAATATACGTCCCGTGGGGGTGGTGTAACCCCTGGGGGGAATAAAAAAAAAAAAAAAAAAAAAAAAAAAATACTATTGCTAGTGAAGCACTAGTTAAGCACTTTGCTATTGAATTTTCAATCTTAAGTACTGATGGTTAAGGTACTTTCGATATTTCGCGACTTCGACAAATCCGATCCTGAGATTAGCGTGTACGTACGCACAGACAAACAGACAAGATTTCTAAAATTTTTTTTTACCTTGGTAACATACTAAGACGTGTACAAGTTGTGTTTTTTTTTTTTTTTTGAAAAAAATACGGCTCGTTTATGTACTATTTTATTATATGTTTAGTTTTATAGATGAAAAAATCAAATAAAATATTCATTCTTAGCTATAATCTTATTGAAAGCCTCTTCGTTACCATGTCAGTGCCAATTTATACCAAATGTCCCCGGCGACCAGTTCGTGGCTACAGGGAACTTACAGTTACAAATGTTCAATATTTACAAATGTGTGTTTCCCCAAAATTACAACCTCGGGGTCTTCAAACGTAGGGTAAATGGGCATCTACTAGGTAAGCGTGGTCTACCTTCGGCCGCATCTGCACCTTACATCAAGTGAGAACGCGGCCAAGCGCTGCCTTGGCTTATATAAATGTAAAAATTTACAAATTACAAATGTACAAAATCATTTTAAATATCCTCTAAAACTTATAACTTTATGATACATATTCGTTAGTAGAAAATAATGATTTAATACATTGCGTGATAATAAATATTTTATCTTAAAAATGATTTTACACATACTAAATAAATGTTGACGTAGCACACCATTAATATTCATATAATCTAATTCACACCCATCCACCTTCGCGCCGAGGGGGAAAGGCTGGGGAAAAGTGTTATGGGACGCACCCTGCTTCACAATTGTAAAACGACATTCGGAACCATTTCGAATTACCATGTGTATAAGAATATCGAATTAGGTTAAATAATTTAAGATACGAGCTAATTTTTTTGAGCTCTTCACATGACAAGAGTAACAAAGTAGGAAGCCGTTTAGACTAAACAAAAATGTACTTTAATTTTCTGCGTGGGTTATTTAGCACTAGTGCACATATTTATTCATTATAATATAGACATCAATAACTACTTTGTATTTAGTCTTGCTTTTTTTATAAAATTTACTTTTTATATGAGGTAGGAAACTCTGAAATTAACTAATTTTAAGCGCCTAGTCAATTTTTTTTATATGAAACAATAAAAAAACCTGTTGTAAGTTTCAGTTAAAAACTCCGCAAATTATGATACAAATATCTAGTTAATAATTAATAACGGTTATGAAATCAAAAACCATTAGCGTTTTTGCCGATAACTGCTTGCTCGTTCAGAATTTCATAGCTCGCCACTTCAACTCAGACGAGTCAATCAATTTGAAATCAATTACTTTCAAAAAATATTTTTCAATTCACTTAGCGTCAATCAATTTCTGCTTGCTCGTTTTCGTGAATTTTCGTGTAATTGGATTATGCAAAGATTTAGTTAAATGTTGTTCTATAGGTAATTCTATTAGATCCATTCCAATAGATTTCATGGCATTATAAGCCTACACGGCCACGTAATTCAAATAAAATTCTATTGGATTTAAACCAAATATAAACAAATCTAACGCTACAATTAATTTTCATTTAACATTAAGTATAGGTACTTACATCTCTCTTTATATAAAAATTACGTGTCAAGTTGTATGTCGCCTATGGACTCCTAAACTACTGAACCGATTTTGATAAAACTTCGTAACTATGTGTAATTTGATCCAAATTAAAAGATAGGATAGTTTTTATTTTGAACCCGGGCGAAGTCGGGAGGGTGTAGCTAGTATAGTATAAATTAAACCCGCTGACCGAGTCTGTCTGTCTCTTTGAAAAGAAGATTAAACAAGGAAGTTCTTATGTATAACTTGCAAAAAAAAAATTGCACCCGTGCGAAGCCAATGTAAGTCTTAGTTTGATGTAAGTCAGAGAAGATATTTATCAATGTGAACATAATTTTGAATATAATATAAATCATACTAGCGACCTGACCCTGGCTTCGCACGGGGTCCTGCCTTGTCTATCGCTCTTTCCATTGTAGGAACCCTAAATCTTATAGATAATAAGAACGAGTATATAATAATAGGAATTCGATATTTTTTTTATTTCTAAGACATTTGTCAAACTTTTTTTTTTCAAAAATACTTTGATGATCAATTTGCAAAATTGCAAAATAAACAATCAACAACGACGAAGTATCTACGTTTTTGAGGTTAATAAATGCAAGAATAATACTATATATTTTTACTCTATTCCCGAAGTTCATTTAAACTACGTCAGCGGATATTAATTGGCGCACCAACAATATGCCAATTACGAGTAAGTCGCCGGAAACTTTATTTATTTTGTATAATAAAGTTGAGGACCAGTGGTCCGGTTGTCAAACTTCTTTTAAGGAAATTGACCCAATTAAAGTGTTTAAGGCTTAATTTCATTATTTGAGTTTGTATTTGCTTTGAAGGCGCTTTGTCTTTTTGAGGGGAAAATTTTCAAGTGGAAAGTTCAATTTTATTTTTCAAAAGGAACTTCATTATGTACATTCGTTCTTTTGTCGAGGCTTTATATCTTTGTATGTACATATCTTATGTTAACCTTATGTTAATGTGTTAAGACATAAGTCTCTATAAAGCTCAAGTAGACAAGCCGCAGGTAGCGCGGCAAGGGGGGAGGGTATGGCAGGGAGGGTATGGCAACACACCCGAGGATTCGATATACGAACAGCGAGTGAGACGGTAGTGGTCATGTACTTAGTGGTAAATGGTGGATAATGTTAAGTTTATGTAATTTCAGTAATTATAAGTAATTGATTGTAGAATAAACTATATAAGTGAAAAGGAATTGACTTTTTTTAATTTATCATCCGAGAAGGCAAAACTTATAATACTAAACGAGGAAATCTCGCAAATGGCTCTAACAATTTTGACGAAAATCTAGGGTTAGGGGTTTTTTAGGTCTAGAAATCGATCTGTCATGGTTTTGTTTTCGAAAAATTCGTTTGAGGTATAGTTTTTTGAATGAAACGGTTACAAAAGGAATACCGCTTGCTCGTTTTATAATATTTTAAATTATCAATTACTAATTCAAGTATTCTTGAATTTTTTTCTATAATGTTCTCGGTCTATAGAAGCTCGGTCACCCAGTCTAGTGTTACTTTAATTAAATAATCACATTGCTTTAAGTAAATATCGACACCAAAATATTTGGAAAATCGTTATTGATCCAAGGGATGCATAATTTAACAATGAATGAGCATGATGTATAATTTAATAAAATTTAAAGTTAAATGTCAAAGTAACTCTCTGTCTGTTACCTTTTCACGCCTTAAGTGCTCAAAAGATTATCATGAAATTTTGCAAGAGAATGTATACTTAGGGATACGGAAAAAGCCTAGGACACCTGTATTTAGAAAAAAAGGGATTATCTTAAAATAGAAATCCAACGCCTGGCAAAAGTATAACAGCAATGAATAATGTCAATCAACTCTTTATAGATATCACAACACCCGTTATGGTAAAACAAACGAACCGGCTTTTAAAATCTTCAATAGTAACCTTAAATATATTTGTAAAAGTTTATATACCTACCTAGCTAGATAATTCAATATTAGATTATAGTTATAGAAGTGTAACAGTTACAATAAACTGATTTATATCTATATGGTTACAAGTAGTGACGCGAATCACAAGATCGCTGCGAAACTGCTACGCAATTAAAACTTTGTTGCGAAAGTTCTGCTCCATAAGTGATTAATTTGTCTATATTATAGTCTCTTTGTTCAGTATAATGGTATCAGTATACACGTGCACTACGAGCAGGATAGGTGAGAAAGATGACGTTTACATAATTTAGTTGTATTCGTTTCTCTTCGTTTCAGACTCGTACATACTAATACAACTACTAGAACATACATAAATATTGTCGAGTGTAAAGACATTCGTTAGGTCAGGTCAAAAATACAGTCGAATACATTCGAGTCTAACGACGTTGTATGAAATAATTTTGGATACTACTTATACGATTAAAAAATAAATAAAAAAAATATAAAAAAAATCTTTCACCAACAGTTAAAATAGAATTTCAGGATGAACATAGGTGGCTAAACATTCCACTCAGGCAAAGCCGCGGGCACCAGCTATCTAAAAATAAAGATCCAACGCATGTCAAAAGTTTAATGTCAGTCGTCCATGTACGTCAGGCGTTATAAGTTTCATTTTTCACTAGCTAGTCCGTACTGATATTATAAATGCAAAAGTTTGTATGTATGGATGTTTGTAATTCTTTCACGCAAAAACTACTGAACCGATCACCATGAAATTTTGCATCACGTTATCTGGGACACCAGAAAGGACATAGGGTTACCTTTCATCCAGAACGAAGACGAAGTCACCAGCTAGTATCTTATAATATAGCTATAAAAATAATTAAAATTATATTAGACAATGATAAACGACAAGTTAAATGAACTGGCGTTATTCGCTAACATATTAATTAAGCGAAATTAAAAGGAGTCGCGACCAAACGGTTAATTAAATTGGGGTCATTTATATTATTTACTTACTTCGTTTGGTGAAAGTTGGCGGGAAAATTAATTATGTCAAATTATGTTTGTGGAAATGGAGCAGTGAATAGAATTTTCTTTTCACTTTATTTCCAGTGTATGCCTTTTTTTTCTAAAGTGCTTCTCTATTACTGGAGGTTGACCGTCATCTTCAGAGATGATTCAGACAATCTAAGCATTCGATTCTACTATTTGTTTTACATGAAAACAATACCACATAAGACCTAGTAATAATTTCGACGCCTTACAATAATGAATGAGCAATAAAGATTAAATAAAAATTTCAACACCTTATAAAATGGTGCGCGGATGAAATCGCAGGCAAAAGTTAGTTGATCAATAAAAAATAATCAGTGGACGCTATTGGATAATTATGGGCGAGGTTGGCGAGTAGTGAATGTCCTTTGGCTGTAATAATGTTTATGATGATGGTGATGATAATGATGATGATTATGATGATGAAAAAATTAATTCCCCCACCGCACTACTGGAATGATTCGAAGTTACATATTATAATTACTGTCATATAATCCTATTCATGCCATAAAACACTCTAAAATAGTGAAAAATCGAACTTTTTTCTATTTTAATTAAGACTGTATTTGACTGTCAATAAAATATTCAGTGAATTTCCAAAACCTAAAAGGTTTAGGTTACACACTTAGTTTTAGGTTAGAAAAATAGTATCTTTCGCTATAGTCTTGACAGAGATAATATGCAGTTATAACAACGATATGGGTATGAGATTTAGAGCCTATCTCCAAGTCTCCCATTAAGCTATAATAATGGGGTACATAAATTCCCTCTGCGTGCCAACAAAAGCGAAATATTTCTTCGACCTTTTTACAAGAGAGGTGTGTTTTTTAACTAGTAATATAGATACTTACTTGTAATATCCTCTAGCGTGAAATACTAAGTGCTGTTTTTATATGCTTAAGAAATAACATCAGGCTTAAATTTCAGGCGTTATAATTATTACTCACTAGCTGTTTGCATGAGATTTCGGCCGCGTAACTTTTTATAGGAAAATATAACATAATGTTACTCGCTGATAATGTAGGTTTGTATATGTAGGTGAAAGAAATTTAGTTTTTGAGTTTATTCATTACAAACATACAAATCTTCGCTCTTTATAATATTAGTATAGATATATATTTTTTTTTACAACGCGAACGAAGTCGCCTATATCAGCTAGTAAAATATGAATCCTAAAGATATGCGTACTAACTTGAGAGCGAAAGCTAGTAATATTATAATATTGCTATATATCTAACATAATATTAATGGGCTAAACATTTTATGTAACTACAAAAATAGTTTTTTATTTACCGAATAAAACTGATAATTATATTTGTAAAAAATTATAATAAAAGATATGCTTCTTGCTTACAATTATAATACATACTCGTATATATAAGCATTTATATGATAAGCAAAACACACATTATCATACTTTTTTAAGAAAACGAGTACAGGCAAGCTGACACTTAACGAACGTTGCTACGCCGTAGCATGGCCGTAGCAGATGCGCCGTAGCAGCTACGCCGTAGCACCAACGGTCGTAGTCGCCTTTACTCAAATAAAACCATGTCCAGTACTCAACTGGAATAAAAGTAATACTACATTGTTAATGTCAGCAAAGAGGGGGATTGCCCACCTGATGGTAGGTGGCTACCACGTGGCCACAGCGCTATCATCACCTATTTACACAAACAACCCCTTTATCTGTCTAACTCGATGGACATTAATAGGATACATTGTATTATTCTGGTTGGCCACATCACAATCTTATTAGTAACTAATAGTGACCCAGCTTCCGGCTTCGGACGGGTGCAATTTTTTTTTGCAAACCTTTTTAACTATTTAAAATAGCCGGTAGCGGATCGGTTGTTATATATAAAAAATTATGGCCCGATCTTCATACAAAACTGATTCGTCCCATTCAATAACAATAATAATAATAATTTAATGATAATAATTTATTTAATTCCACACAAAATTTCACACACAATAAATACAGATAAATATAAAATTTAAAAAACATAGAAATCATTAAAATATAAATATAATAATAGACTGCACCAAAGTGTAATATGAATCAGATAATTTTCCCCTACATAAATCAGCTAGTTTAAAATGTCATAAACACAGACCAAAATGAATGTAGGTTAATGAACATTGTCATCAGCCTTCATCAACCCATCCCTCATTCTTATTGAACAGTTCATAGTTCGCCAATTATTATTTGTCGCCTCTCATTGGGCCAATTTATCATTTGCATCCTATATAGGTTTTTGGAACTATTTGAGTACACCAATATAAGGTTTAAAATAAATTTAATAAATAATTTTAATATATTTGTAAACGCTTCTAGGTTTGGAGTTTCATAAGTTAAGTAGTAAGACTAAGTTTCATGGCTAAGAAGTTCTAAAAGTTAGAAAATAATAAATCTTTTCATAAGACACCTACCTTTTAAACTTATGAATAAATTTGTTTCTAAAGTACATACTTAGTTCCTTAATCAACTGGTTTTTTTTTTATAATGAAAACGAAAGACTTCTTAAAAGTATTCTTAGAAAAAATTCTTAAAAGTATTTTTAGTAATCATAAATTTCAGGTCTTCTTAATTCATTCTTAAGAGAGAACGCTAGCAGCGTTTTTCCATACAAATAATATGTACCCCACTGTTTTCTCACTGGATAATCCTACTAAAGCAAAATTTTTTTGTCATAAAATCTAGGTCTGCTAAAGCTATCATTTCTTTTTTTTCGCCGACTAATTACATAACATCTCAAAAATCGTAATAAATGGCTCTTTTATCCCTAATCAGACGACTATGAAACAAATTTCAAAGATTTTTAAGATAAAAGATTTGCTTTTGTAAGCATCATACAGTCTAGAATTTCTGTGTGAATCTTAGATATCAGAATTATCTTAAAACTACATATACTGTGAGAATACATATACTTTTTTCGTGGGTATCAAAATATTTTTATCGTCTCAATTATGTAGTTACTGAAAAAATTTATAATCTTAACTAAATTAATTCCTTGACTTTATAAATTTGATGAGATGTCAAATAAAATTATTGGGTATAGGCAACGAAATATATTATATCTCTGGGTATAGGTACTAAGAATGCTGTATTTATTATTATTTATTTATAACGAAAAAGTAGATAAGGTTCATTATTATGATTGATTTATATATTACTAACGACCCGCCTCCAAGTTGTAGTGCAATGTTATACAATCCTCATTTATCGCGCTTTCCATTAGTGAAAACCGTATTAAAATCCGTTGGATGGTTTAAAAGAAGTTAGCGTAGAAAGAGATAGAAAATAAGTGAGACAATTAATCTTATAATTGCAGTTTTTTTGTCAAAGAAAGCGGGCGATACACGAGCAAGCTGTAACGAACCGTGTTCAGCTACTTAATAGATAATAGGGTTAAATATGAAATTGCCATTTTTTAGCACTGGCCATTTTGAATTAAAATTAAACTTGCACGATGCCAGACTTCAGAATGACAACGCAAGACCTCACACTGCTCGAGAAACAGTTTTAACACTACTAGATTTGCAATTAGAAGCCATCCGCCATCCTCCAAACTCTCCGAACCTTCTCCAACCTACTACCATTTTTCCACGGATGGCACAATTTTTTGCAAGAAAAAAATATTCTTCCCAGGAAGCAGTCCAAAATGCCTCCACACAGGAGTCCAGGTTCCCGGAGATGGTATGGGTTTTAGTTTTCTTTTTAGTTTTAGTATTCAGTCAGCTTCAGCTTTTTTTTAATTCTTAGAGAAATTCTCAATGAAAACTTACGATGAAATCCTTACTTAATTCTTTTGCTTAGAAAAATTAAGCTGACTAAAAAACTTAATACATATCTATCATTACGAGTTAGTAGTAATTTATATCAAACAATTCGAATCAAGAATTTATTTACGATATTTAATTTGATAAGATAATAATTACAGCACGGGATACGAAATTGTATCCCAGCTGATACTGTTTAACAATTGTTAGGTAAAATATATTTTAAAACAGTTTTCATCTCTAAACAATACAAAACTATTAACATGAAATTTCATCATACATTTCTCGAATGAGAAAGCACACAAAATTTTCAATTAATCCTTCACAGAAGCTGCGTACCTTAAACCAACCTCTCATTATAATTTCTAAAGCGTCACACATTCAACATTATATTACGAAAATGCTTTTTAGCTATGTTCTTTTTACACTTATAATAATTTTTAAAAATCATTACCTTTCAGAAGGCTGAACATTTAAAAAAAAATGATATCCATTAATGTATACATTATGCACAACTCGTAATGTTCCATTACACAATTAACATTCACTCTACTATACACTTCTCTACTGAATCCGACATTATATTACATTATGTACATTGACAAAAAAGAATAATATTTTATCTCGTTTAATATAATATGTAACGCGGCTTTGAAAACCCGAACACAATTCGCCAAATCGCCACAAACAACCGCACAGATGAGCGGTCGCGCGCTGACTGGTAGGTTTGGTTAGGTTGCAAATCGTCGGTTCATATGGATGCTGGCTGGTTGAGATGGGAGAACAAAACTGAAAATGTTATTTTGAATTTGGAGCGAGCGGTGTTGGCCGAGCAGCAGCGAACTTGAGCAGATGGCGGGCGCGATGGAATGTAGTACTGTTCTTGTTTGAAAGATGGCGCTCAATACGGTAAAATACTTATATTATATTTTTTCTTAAATTTAAATAAAAATAGGTTTCTAGGTTCCGACAAACGAACGCATCAAAAGTGAAGTATTTTATATATCAAACATTACCTACAAGATATTTCGGAAGAAATAAATCTCTCCTTGGGCCTTTGATGGATTTGCTCTTGGCCAGAATCTAGCTGTTTGGCGAAGATGAGACCTATGATGCAGTGAGTAGTTCAATCCGCATTCCGGTAATTGTATATTTTATTAAAATATTAAATTATTTAAATTTGTTGACTGAATCTAGACTTTTTAATATTACGAATTTTGTAGACTTCTTAAATAATTTATGTCATAACATTCAATATTTATTGGTATAAAAACTATGACAATGTAAAGTTTCATCAAAATTAAATCTAAAATAAACAAATCAGATATGAAAATTCCGAGGAGAAAAACCAAGGTGAAAAATATCAAAATATATTCAACAACTGTATTTTTCGCACAAAACCGAACCGAATGGAGTGTCCATTCGTCATATGTTATGTTGGAAATAGCGAAATATTTTATCATATTTTTCACCTATCTCTGCGGCTATTTTCATGTGTTCCCATTGTAAAGTGTGCCGGAGGCTGCGGTCTATAGGTTTTCGCACTCGTAAATCAAAGTTCAACAATAAGATAGAAAGTCTTCCGAACAAAGCTTGCAGAACTGATGTGGTACGACGGTAAGCTTTGGCCGTTGGTCTAAGTTATGAAATATTAACGAAATTAATTGGTGATGGTGAGAGTAAGGTAACAACTGATGTTACCTTACTGTCAAGAAGGAATCTTGACAGTGTCAAATTTGCTTTTAGAATCTACATTGCAAATTAATACGACTTTTTCTTCTTCTTACGAAGCCGTCCTTTCATAAGAAAAAATTATGGCTCAAGAAAAGCCATTAGATCGAAAATATTGTTTGAATACGTTCAGTATTTATATTTTGTCGGTTGAGGTATAAGGTACTTTGCTGGATTGTAACCAGTCACTGCGGACGCTTTGCTAAGAAAATTGTTAAAACCTACTTGTTTACTAAGTTTGTTTAGAAACTGAATAATTATTTTTTTTAACCGATGAAAGGAACTACCTAAAATTATATTACATTTTTACTTATATTACGAATCAAAATGCAAGATGTCAGAGCCATTTCTTTAGGTCGTATCCATTAGATCGAGGCCCGTTTGGCAGAAGTAGCCACTTTCTTATAGAATGCCGTAGTGAAAAGACAGAATGTGCAGTTGTGCTTTAGTGAGTGAGTAAGGACGCTACGCTACGCTACGTTACACTACGTTACAAGCGTAGCGTACGTTTACAACTGTAGAAAGCACACATGGCTACGGGCCCAGAGCCGATTCGCTCAATTATTATTTTAGACCTAAACTTGCAACATCTGTAACCTTGCTTGTTTTAATAGATGACGATAGTCACTTACCACCAAATGGACAATCTCATAAAAATAATATCCTACTTAATATTACAACAAGAAATTATTCTAAAATGCATATAACAGAATATCTGAAAGTTCTCGCGCTGCGTAAAGCTTTGTAACTACAACGTAACCCATTAAAAATTCTAACGTTAACACAACCCATTAGCTGGAAAGCGCTAAAGCGCTTTTTGATTCGAGGCGTGTTTAAATAAACATTAAATACATAGAAGTTAATGGAGCGAGGATCACCTTAGTGGAAGTGTAACAATTAGACTCAAAGTAATGCAGCGCTTGAGGCAAACGGCAAATTAAATTGAATCTGAAATTTAAAAGCGAAGCAAAATTTAAAATGCAAAATAGTTCACATTCGACTTTTATACAAAAAATTGATGAAAAATTGGAATTTACATTTCGTAAATTTGTAATTTTATTTAATATAATTCCACACGAATGAGAGGTTCATAATTTGCATAATAATGCAATGGGGTTCATAATTTCTAACATCGATAAGATAACGATAAAGACAGCATAAAAAAACTTATAAAAAAAGCTCCTTTTACCAGACAAGTATTAAAGAAAAAAAAAACGCGGTTGCACGGTTTTCTTTTCATTGGTAATCAGTTCTACAATATAACAATTGAAGAGACATATGGCGTAAGCAACTACGCATATTTTTCATTACATAACTTTTGTTTAAATTTAAAAAAACTTCAAATGGAAAAGCTGGAAGAGTCAAAGAATTAAAAAATATCATTAATTTATTTCCATTAACCTCCCTGAATGAAAAAAAAGGTTGTGCATTTTAAAATTGTACATTTTTGTTTAATTAAACATCTGATGCATGTCCGTCGAAGCGTATGCGATTCCGCGAATAACGCACGTTCCATTTCAATTTATTGATGAAAAGCAAAATTTTCAAGCACTGAGTGTAATCAGCGGAAAGTTGTTCGCGAGAAAAGTTCATAAACTGTTGAGTACTTAATTGGAGAGTCGAAGTGTTTTTGTATTCTTTTTTGTATTCTTATACAATTTTTTTTTCTCAATGCAGAACCTAGTCGACTATGAGAATTGTAATTTGTACTTTAAAGATACTTAATATACTTTTTTAAGTTAAGGTCAATAAACTGGCAATGACAGTCCACTTGATGGTAGGTGGCTACCATCGCCGTGCTATTATTTCACGGTGTTTTTTTATACAGGATTAAAGGCAGCAGTAGAGAAAGTATTCTAAATGCCAAATTTTACTCCAAAGAAACATTCCCTATTTTTTTAAAGAAGACTTTGTGTTAATAGCCATCTACCATCAAGTGATAGTCTGCCTGTCTGATTACCTTTACATAGAAAAAATACAATACCTAGAGTAGGTAGACGTTTAACTTAAGTGTAATAAACATAAATTGTTCAATGGTCATAAATATTTTTAATTCTATTTTTTGTTAAAATTCACCATTTTCCAAAAAAGAATGTTAAAACGGTAAATTAAATGTTAAACATTTTCCATTAGCTTTTTAGAGCCAAATTAATCTCGGAGTTTAAAAGTATAAATAAAGCAATATCTCCGACGACTCAGGATCGTTTTCCGTGCACAAGAACTCCCAATATGGGGCTCGGTGGCGAATTAAACTTGTAATTACAACGATTGCCTTGCGGTACATTTTAAAGCCAGAGATGTATGAAGACGAATTCTTACAAATAGATGCGGCATTTTGGTCTTAAAGTTAAATGAAAAAGTAAAAATAAAAGTTAAGTAGTATATAAATAATATCTATAGTACATAATGTTATAAAATGTTATAAAGAAACAAAATATAAAAAAAATTATAAATAATATAAAGTAAATGTTCTAAATAAGATTATTAACAACAATAAAGCCGAAACCCCACTCACCGAACTACTCATATAACCATCCGGGAAGGGGGGTGGGGGGGTCGAATTTTTTTACCCGGTCGTATAGCGGGTCGAAAATGAGGAATGGGAAAAATACGGAGAAGTCGATCCACCGAGGTGGTAAAAAAATGGCGAGGGGATCTCGGGAACTAAGAGGGATAGCGGGATGGGGTTTGCGGAAAGTCATAGAGGGTCATCGGCAATTGCCACCGGACCGCTCATCCCCATCCCGTTCATACATTTTTTTTAAACTCCATACAAACCATACAATGGGGGATATCTCCAAAACAGTCGGGGATAGAGGGGCGGTTTCTTCGGGAGCGGTCAACTATGGCAGTGGTCCAACTTCCGGGATAAACTTCATCCCGCCATCCCGCCCCGTCTGTCCCGGCTCCATACAAGGATCTGCTTTTCGGCGAAACAGAGGGGGATATCGGCTAAGGGGTAGGAGCCACTTCAGTGGTGGCTATGGCACGTTTCCATCCCTCGGTGTGATGCTTCCAGGGAGCCATCCCGTTTTTCGGGATTTCCATCCCTTCATCCCGCCTCCATACAAAATCGGGGGTTTTCGGAACAGCTCCCGTTTCACCTGGAAGATGGCAATGCGAGGCGGTCCATCCTGTCCCGTCGGATAGACAGTGCCGCCCCGAGCCCAAGGCACGTTTGGTACCCTCGGTCCACAGACCCGGTACGAAGATGGCGAAGGGATCTCGGAAACTAAGAGGGATAGAGGGATGGCGTTTGCGGAATGTCATAGAGGGTCATCGGCAATTACCAAATCGAGACCCATCCCCATCCCGATCATACATTTTTTTTAAACTCCATACAACTTTTTTGGACTCTTCGAAGCGGGATACCTCCGAAACCATCGGGGATAGGGGGGAAGTGTCTTTGGGGCATGATCATCTGTGGTGGTGATCCGAGTGCCGGGATAGGTGTCATCCTCCCACCCCGCCCCCTTCGTCCCGCCTCCATACAAAAGTGGCATTTTTGGCGAAACGGATGGGGATATCTCCAAAACCACGCGGGTTAGGTGGTAGGTCGCCATGGCACGTTTCCATCCCTCGGTGGGTTCTTTCTTGAGGGCCATCCCGATTTTCGGGATTTCCATCCCTTCATCCCGCCTCCATAAAAATTTTAGTTTTTCAGAAAATATTTTTTTTCACCTGGAAGATGGCAATGTGGGGCGGTCTATTCCACTCCGTCGGATAGAGACTGACCTCGCGAGCCCCATACGATTTTTACACCCTCAGTCCACCGACCTGATACAAAGGCGGTGAGAGGTATGCGGAAACTACGAGGGATAGAGGGATGGCGTTTGCGGAATGTCATAGAGGGTCGTCTGCGATTACCAAATCGAGACCCATCCCCATCCCGTTCATACATTTTTTTTAAACTCCATACAACTTTTTTGGACTTTTCGAAGCGGGATATCTCCGAAACCACCGGGGATAGAGGGGTGGTGTCTTTGGGGCATGATCATCTATGGTGGTGGTCCGAGTGCCGGGATATGTATCATCCCCCCATCCCGCCTCCTTCGTCTCGCCTCCATACAAAAGTGGCATTTTCGGCGAGGTCCTCGGAAACTATTAGGGATAGAAGGGTGGCGTTTGCGGAATATCATAGAGGGTCATCGATAGTTACCACCGGACCACTCATCCCCACCCCCCGGGACCGTCGCCCTCCCTCCACCTCCCCCATCGCCCCCCCTCCATACAAAATCACACCTCGATGGCGATTTTGCACCCCTATGGGTATACCTCCTCTATAGGAGGGCCGCAGCGGCGGCAACGGTCTGCCAGGGCACCGAAAAAGAGAAAATTTTCCTCGGTCCACCGACCTGGTACAGAGATGGTGAGAGGTCCTCGGAAACCATGAGGGATAGAAGGGTGGCGTTTGCGGAATGTCATAGAGGGTCATCGGCAGTTATCAAATCGAGACCCATCCCCATCCCGTTCATACATTTTTTTTTAGACACCATACAACTTTTTTGGACTCATCCAAGTGGGATATCTCCGAAACCACCCGGGACAGAGGGGCGGTCTCTTCGGGTGGTGGCAATTTCTCCCAGAGGTCCACCCCCGGGACTATCGCCCTCCCCCACCTCCCCTCCATCGCCCCCCCCCTCCCTCCATACAAATCACACCTCGGTGGCGATTTTGCACCAATAGAGGAGGGCGGTCGACCCCCCGGACTCGAGGGGCGCAGCGGCGGCAAAGGTCTTCCGGAGCACCGAAAAAGAGAAAATTTTCCTCGGTCCACTGACCTGGTAAAAAGTCGATGAGAGGTCCTCGGAAACTATGAGGGATAGAAGGATGGCGTTTGCGTAATATCATAGAGGGTCATCGGCAGTTACCAAATCGAAATCCATCCCCGTCCCGTCCATACATTTTTTTACACTCCATACAATTTTTTTGGACTCATCAAAGTGGGATATCTCCGAAACCACGGGATCGTCGCCCTCACCCCACCTTCCACATCGCCCCCCCTCCATACAAAACCACACCTCGAAGGCGATTTTGCACCCACAGAGGAGGGCGGTCGACCCGCCGCGGAGTCTCGAGGCCGGGGGGGCGAATGACGAGGAGGGGGGCTAGGGGGGATACGGGAGCGCGCAGCGCGACCCGCCCCCCCGGCCCCCCTCCGAGGAATTCGCGACCCCCCCCGGACTCGAGGGTCGCAGCGGCGGCAACGGTCACCGGAGAGCCGCGAAAGTCCATCCCAGTAAGACTCAGTCACCCCAAGCCGCCCCATCTCACCCGTCCATTCCAGTACGAATTTGGAAACGGTTCGATATAAAGCCGAAATACCGCTGACCGAACTACTCACATAACCAACCGGAAAGGAGAGTGGGGAGGTCTAATTTTTTTAGCCGGTCGTAAAGAGGGTCAAAAATGAGGAATGTGAAAAATTTGGAAAATTCGATCCACCGAGGTGGTAAAAAGTTGGCGAGGGGATCTCGAAAACTATGAGGGATAGAAAGGTGGCGTTTGCGGATAGTCATAGAGGGTGATCGGTAGTTACCACAGAAGGAGTCATCCCCGCCCCTTTCATATATTTTTTTTAAACTCCATACAAAACAGGATATCTCCGAAACCATCGGGGATAGAGGGGCGAATTTCTCCCAGAGGTCCACCCCCCGGGACCGTCGCCCTCCCCCACCTCCCCTCCATCGCCCCCCCCCCCCCTCCATACAAAATCAAACTTCGATGGCGATTTTGCACCCATAGAGGAGCGCGGCAGCAACGGTCACCGGAGAGCCGCGAAAGTCCATCCCACCAAGACTTAGTCACCCCAAACCGCCCCATCCCATCCGTCCACCCCTGTACGAATTCGGAAACGGTTCGATATAAAGCCGAAATACCGCTGACTGAACTACTCACATAACCAACCGGAAAGGAAAGTGTGGGGGTCTAATTTTTTTACCCGGTCGCAGAGGGTCAAAAATGAGGAATGGGAAAAATATGGAAAATTCGATCCACCGAGGTGGTAAAAAGTTGCCAAGGGGATCTCGGAAACTATGAGGGATAAAAAGGTGGCGTTTGCGGATAGTCATAGAGAGTGATCGGTAGTTACCACAGAACGAGTCATCCCCGCCCCTTTCATACATTTTTTTTTAAATCCATACAAATCATACAAAACAGGATATTTCCAAAACCACCAGGGATAGAAGGATGGTTTCTTCTGGGGATGGCAGTTTCTCCTCAAGGTCCGTCCCCCGGGATTGAGCCCCCCCCCCCTACTGTAAACCCCCCGGCCGTAACTCGGAAACGGCGCGACGCAGCCGGGTCGTGTTTGGGCTCATCGGAGACGTCTCTTCGAGGTAAAAAATTTGAACCCCCCTCCAACCCCCTCGGCCGTAATTCGGAAACGACTTGACGCAGCCGGGTCGTGTTTGGGCTCATTTAAGACTACGTTTTTTAAGTAGACCAAATTTAAAAATTCGACAATTCCGGTCTACTCAGTGGATCATGGTCAATCGTTACAGGTAGACCCCCCGTGTTGGGTATCATTTGGAAGGTCTCATCGAGGGTGACCTATTTAGACCAACGCCCCCCTCCCCTCCTTATTTACTCCCAATTATAATTACACAATTTATAATTAATCAATCATCACGATTTACAAAACAAAGACCCAAAACCAAACCAAAACAATTAACCATGGCAAAACATAACACAAAACAAAATACAACCGCGCCCCCGCGGGCTGCTTGCAGTCCGCGGCAGCACGCAAAAACTAGTTAACAACAATAAAGCCGAAACCCCACTCACCGAACTACTCATATAACCATCCGGGAAGGGGGGTGGGGGGGTCGAATTTTTTTACCCGGTCGTATAGCGGGTCGAAAATGAGGAATGGGAAAAATACGGAGAAGTCGATCCACCGAGGTGGTAAAAAAATGGCGAGGGGATCTCGGGAACTAAGAGGGATAGCGGGATGGGGTTTGCGGAAAGTCATAGAGGGTCATCGGCAATTGCCACCGGACCGCTCATCCCCATCCCGTTCATACATTTTTTTTAAACTCCATACAAACCATACAATGGGGGATATCTCCAAAACAGTCGGGGATAGAGGGGCGGTTTCTTCGGGAGCGGTCAACTATGGCAGTGGTCCAACTTCCGGGATAAACTTCATCCCGCCATCCCGCCCCGTCTGTCCCGGCTCCATACAAGGATCTGCTTTTCGGCGAAACAGAGGGGGATATCGGCTAAGGGGTAGGAGCCACTTCAGTGGTGGCTATGGCACGTTTCCATCCCTCGGTGTGATGCTTCCAGGGAGCCATCCCGTTTTTCGGGATTTCCATCCCTTCATCCCGCCTCCATACAAAATCGGGGGTTTTCGGAACAGCTCCCGTTTCACCTGGAAGATGGCAATGCGAGGCGGTCCATCCTGTCCCGTCGGATAGACAGTGCCGCCCCGAGCCCAAGGCACGTTTGGTACCCTCGGTCCACAGACCCGGTACGAAGATGGCGAAGGGATCTCGGAAACTAAGAGGGATAGAGGGATGGCGTTTGCGGAATGTCATAGAGGGTCATCGGCAATTACCAAATCGAGACCCATCCCCATCCCGATCATACATTTTTTTTAAACTCCATACAACTTTTTTGGACTCTTCGAAGCGGGATACCTCCGAAACCATCGGGGATAGGGGGGAAGTGTCTTTGGGGCATGATCATCTGTGGTGGTGATCCGAGTGCCGGGATAGGTGTCATCCTCCCACCCCGCCCCCTTCGTCCCGCCTCCATACAAAAGTGGCATTTTTGGCGAAACGGATGGGGATATCTCCAAAACCACGCGGGTTAGGTGGTAGGTCGCCATGGCACGTTTCCATCCCTCGGTGGGTTCTTTCTTGAGGGCCATCCCGATTTTCGGGATTTCCATCCCTTCATCCCGCCTCCATAAAAATTTTAGTTTTTCAGAAAATATTTTTTTTCACCTGGAAGATGGCAATGTGGGGCGGTCTATTCCACTCCGTCGGATAGAGACTGACCTCGCGAGCCCCATACGATTTTTACACCCTCAGTCCACCGACCTGATACAAAGGCGGTGAGAGGTATGCGGAAACTACGAGGGATAGAGGGATGGCGTTTGCGGAATGTCATAGAGGGTCGTCTGCGATTACCAAATCGAGACCCATCCCCATCCCGTTCATACATTTTTTTTAAACTCCATACAACTTTTTTGGACTTTTCGAAGCGGGATATCTCCGAAACCACCGGGGATAGAGGGGTGGTGTCTTTGGGGCATGATCATCTATGGTGGTGGTCCGAGTGCCGGGATATGTATCATCCCCCCATCCCGCCTCCTTCGTCTCGCCTCCATACAAAAGTGGCATTTTCGGCGAGGTCCTCGGAAACTATTAGGGATAGAAGGGTGGCGTTTGCGGAATATCATAGAGGGTCATCGATAGTTACCACCGGACCACTCATCCCCACCCCCCGGGACCGTCGCCCTCCCTCCACCTCCCCCATCGCCCCCCCTCCATACAAAATCACACCTCGATGGCGATTTTGCACCCCTATGGGTATACCTCCTCTATAGGAGGGCCGCAGCGGCGGCAACGGTCTGCCAGGGCACCGAAAAAGAGAAAATTTTCCTCGGTCCACCGACCTGGTACAGAGATGGTGAGAGGTCCTCGGAAACCATGAGGGATAGAAGGGTGGCGTTTGCGGAATGTCATAGAGGGTCATCGGCAGTTATCAAATCGAGACCCATCCCCATCCCGTTCATACATTTTTTTTTAGACACCATACAACTTTTTTGGACTCATCCAAGTGGGATATCTCCGAAACCACCCGGGACAGAGGGGCGGTCTCTTCGGGTGGTGGCAATTTCTCCCAGAGGTCCACCCCCGGGACTATCGCCCTCCCCCACCTCCCCTCCATCGCCCCCCCCCTCCCTCCATACAAATCACACCTCGGTGGCGATTTTGCACCAATAGAGGAGGGCGGTCGACCCCCCGGACTCGAGGGGCGCAGCGGCGGCAAAGGTCTTCCGGAGCACCGAAAAAGAGAAAATTTTCCTCGGTCCACTGACCTGGTAAAAAGTCGATGAGAGGTCCTCGGAAACTATGAGGGATAGAAGGATGGCGTTTGCGTAATATCATAGAGGGTCATCGGCAGTTACCAAATCGAAATCCATCCCCGTCCCGTCCATACATTTTTTTACACTCCATACAATTTTTTTGGACTCATCAAAGTGGGATATCTCCGAAACCACGGGATCGTCGCCCTCACCCCACCTTCCACATCGCCCCCCCTCCATACAAAACCACACCTCGAAGGCGATTTTGCACCCACAGAGGAGGGCGGTCGACCCGCCGCGGAGTCTCGAGGCCGGGGGGGCGAATGACGAGGAGGGGGGCTAGGGGGGATACGGGAGCGCGCAGCGCGACCCGCCCCCCCGGCCCCCCTCCGAGGAATTCGCGACCCCCCCCGGACTCGAGGGTCGCAGCGGCGGCAACGGTCACCGGAGAGCCGCGAAAGTCCATCCCAGTAAGACTCAGTCACCCCAAGCCGCCCCATCTCACCCGTCCATTCCAGTACGAATTTGGAAACGGTTCGATATAAAGCCGAAATACCGCTGACCGAACTACTCACATAACCAACCGGAAAGGAGAGTGGGGAGGTCTAATTTTTTTAGCCGGTCGTAAAGAGGGTCAAAAATGAGGAATGTGAAAAATTTGGAAAATTCGATCCACCGAGGTGGTAAAAAGTTGGCGAGGGGATCTCGAAAACTATGAGGGATAGAAAGGTGGCGTTTGCGGATAGTCATAGAGGGTGATCGGTAGTTACCACAGAAGGAGTCATCCCCGCCCCTTTCATATATTTTTTTTAAACTCCATACAAAACAGGATATCTCCGAAACCATCGGGGATAGAGGGGCGAATTTCTCCCAGAGGTCCACCCCCCGGGACCGTCGCCCTCCCCCACCTCCCCTCCATCGCCCCCCCCCCCCTCCATACAAAATCAAACTTCGATGGCGATTTTGCACCCATAGAGGAGCGCGGCAGCAACGGTCACCGGAGAGCCGCGAAAGTCCATCCCACCAAGACTTAGTCACCCCAAACCGCCCCATCCCATCCGTCCACCCCTGTACGAATTCGGAAACGGTTCGATATAAAGCCGAAATACCGCTGACTGAACTACTCACATAACCAACCGGAAAGGAAAGTGTGGGGGTCTAATTTTTTTACCCGGTCGCAGAGGGTCAAAAATGAGGAATGGGAAAAATATGGAAAATTCGATCCACCGAGGTGGTAAAAAGTTGCCAAGGGGATCTCGGAAACTATGAGGGATAAAAAGGTGGCGTTTGCGGATAGTCATAGAGAGTGATCGGTAGTTACCACAGAACGAGTCATCCCCGCCCCTTTCATACATTTTTTTTTAAATCCATACAAATCATACAAAACAGGATATTTCCAAAACCACCAGGGATAGAAGGATGGTTTCTTCTGGGGATGGCAGTTTCTCCTCAAGGTCCGTCCCCCGGGATTGAGCCCCCCCCCCCTACTGTAAACCCCCCGGCCGTAACTCGGAAACGGCGCGACGCAGCCGGGTCGTGTTTGGGCTCATCGGAGACGTCTCTTCGAGGTAAAAAATTTGAACCCCCCTCCAACCCCCTCGGCCGTAATTCGGAAACGACTTGACGCAGCCGGGTCGTGTTTGGGCTCATTTAAGACTACGTTTTTTAAGTAGACCAAATTTAAAAATTCGACAATTCCGGTCTACTCAGTGGATCATGGTCAATCGTTACAGGTAGACCCCCCGTGTTGGGTATCATTTGGAAGGTCTCATCGAGGGTGACCTATTTAGACCAACGCCCCCCTCCCCTCCTTATTTACTCCCAATTATAATTACACAATTTATAATTAATCAATCATCACGATTTACAAAACAAAGACCCAAAACCAAACCAAAACAATTAACCATGGCAAAACATAACACAAAACAAAATACAACCGCGCCCCCGCGGGCTGCTTGCAGTCCGCGGCAGCACGCAAAAACTAGTTAACAACAATAAAGCCGAAACCCCACTCACCGAACTACTCATATAACCATCCGGGAAGGGGGGTGGGGGGGTCGAATTTTTTTACCCGGTCGTATAGCGGGTCGAAAATGAGGAATGGGAAAAATACGGAGAAGTCGATCCACCGAGGTGGTAAAAAAATGGCGAGGGGATCTCGGGAACTAAGAGGGATAGCGGGATGGGGTTTGCGGAAAGTCATAGAGGGTCATCGGCAATTGCCACCGGACCGCTCATCCCCATCCCGTTCATACATTTTTTTTAAACTCCATACAAACCATACAATGGGGGATATCTCCAAAACAGTCGGGGATAGAGGGGCGGTTTCTTCGGGAGCGGTCAACTATGGCAGTGGTCCAACTTCCGGGATAAACTTCATCCCGCCATCCCGCCCCGTCTGTCCCGGCTCCATACAAGGATCTGCTTTTCGGCGAAACAGAGGGGGATATCGGCTAAGGGGTAGGAGCCACTTCAGTGGTGGCTATGGCACGTTTCCATCCCTCGGTGTGATGCTTCCAGGGAGCCATCCCGTTTTTCGGGATTTCCATCCCTTCATCCCGCCTCCATACAAAATCGGGGGTTTTCGGAACAGCTCCCGTTTCACCTGGAAGATGGCAATGCGAGGCGGTCCATCCTGTCCCGTCGGATAGACAGTGCCGCCCCGAGCCCAAGGCACGTTTGGTACCCTCGGTCCACAGACCCGGTACGAAGATGGCGAAGGGATCTCGGAAACTAAGAGGGATAGAGGGATGGCGTTTGCGGAATGTCATAGAGGGTCATCGGCAATTACCAAATCGAGACCCATCCCCATCCCGATCATACATTTTTTTTAAACTCCATACAACTTTTTTGGACTCTTCGAAGCGGGATACCTCCGAAACCATCGGGGATAGGGGGGAAGTGTCTTTGGGGCATGATCATCTGTGGTGGTGATCCGAGTGCCGGGATAGGTGTCATCCTCCCACCCCGCCCCCTTCGTCCCGCCTCCATACAAAAGTGGCATTTTTGGCGAAACGGATGGGGATATCTCCAAAACCACGCGGGTTAGGTGGTAGGTCGCCATGGCACGTTTCCATCCCTCGGTGGGTTCTTTCTTGAGGGCCATCCCGATTTTCGGGATTTCCATCCCTTCATCCCGTCTTCATACAAATTCTTGGTTTTTCGGAAAATATTTTTTTTTCACCTAAAAGATGGCAATGTGGGACGGTCTATCCTACCCCGACGGATAGAGAGTGACGTCGCGAGCCTCATGCGATTTTTCCACCCTCAGTCCACCGACCTGGTACAAAGGCGGTGAGAGGTCTGCGGAAACTACGAGGGATAGAGGGATGGCGTTTGCGGAATGTCATAAAGGGTCATCGGCGATTACCAAATGGAGACTCATCCCCATCCCGTTCATACATTTTTTTTAAACTCCATACAACTTTTTTGGACTTTTCGAAGCGGGATATCTCCGAAACCACCGGGGATAGAGGGGTGGTGTCTTTGGGGCATGATCATCTATGGTGGTGGTCCGAGTGCCGGGATATGTATCATCCCCCCATCCCGCCTCCTTCGTCTCGCCTCCATACAAAAGTGGCATTTTCGGCGAGGTCCTCGGAAACTATTAGGGATAGAAGGGTGGCGTTTGCGGAATATCATAGAGGGTCATCGATAGTTACCACCGGACCACTCATCCCCACCCCCCGGGACCGTCGCCCTCCCTCCACCTCCCCCATCGCCCCCCCTCCATACAAAATCACACCTCGATGGCGATTTTGCACCCCTATGGGTATACCTCCTCTATAGGAGGGCCGCAGCGGCGGCAACGGTCTGCCAGGGCACCGAAAAAGAGAAAATTTTCCTCGGTCCACCGACCTGGTACAGAGATGGTGAGAGGTCCTCGGAAACCATGAGGGATAGAAGGGTGGCGTTTGCGGAATGTCATAGAGGGTCATCGGCAGTTATCAAATCGAGACCCATCCCCATCCCGTTCATACATTTTTTTTTAGACACCATACAACTTTTTTGGACTCATCCAAGTGGGATATCTCCGAAACCACCCGGGACAGAGGGGCGGTCTCTTCGGGTGGTGGCAATTTCTCCCAGAGGTCCACCCCCGGGACTATCGCCCTCCCCCACCTCCCCTCCATCGCCCCCCCCCTCCCTCCATACAAATCACACCTCGGTGGCGATTTTGCACCAATAGAGGAGGGCGGTCGACCCCCCGGACTCGAGGGGCGCAGCGGCGGCAAAGGTCTTCCGGAGCACCGAAAAAGAGAAAATTTTCCTCGGTCCACTGACCTGGTAAAAAGTCGATGAGAGGTCCTCGGAAACTATGAGGGATAGAAGGATGGCGTTTGCGTAATATCATAGAGGGTCATCGGCAGTTACCAAATCGAAATCCATCCCCGTCCCGTCCATACATTTTTTTACACTCCATACAATTTTTTTGGACTCATCAAAGTGGGATATCTCCGAAACCACGGGATCGTCGCCCTCACCCCACCTTCCACATCGCCCCCCCTCCATACAAAACCACACCTCGAAGGCGATTTTGCACCCACAGAGGAGGGCGGTCGACCCGCCGCGGAGTCTCGAGGCCGGGGGGGCGAATGACGAGGAGGGGGGCTAGGGGGGATACGGGAGCGCGCAGCGCGACCCGCCCCCCCGGCCCCCCTCCGAGGAATTCGCGACCCCCCCCGGACTCGAGGGTCGCAGCGGCGGCAACGGTCACCGGAGAGCCGCGAAAGTCCATCCCAGTAAGACTCAGTCACCCCAAGCCGCCCCATCTCACCCGTCCATTCCAGTACGAATTTGGAAACGGTTCGATATAAAGCCGAAATACCGCTGACCGAACTACTCACATAACCAACCGGAAAGGAGAGTGGGGAGGTCTAATTTTTTTAGCCGGTCGTAAAGAGGGTCAAAAATGAGGAATGTGAAAAATTTGGAAAATTCGATCCACCGAGGTGGTAAAAAGTTGGCGAGGGGATCTCGAAAACTATGAGGGATAGAAAGGTGGCGTTTGCGGATAGTCATAGAGGGTGATCGGTAGTTACCACAGAAGGAGTCATCCCCGCCCCTTTCATATATTTTTTTTAAACTCCATACAAAACAGGATATCTCCGAAACCATCGGGGATAGAGGGGCGAATTTCTCCCAGAGGTCCACCCCCCGGGACCGTCGCCCTCCCCCACCTCCCCTCCATCGCCCCCCCCCCCCCTCCATACAAAATCAAACTTCGATGGCGATTTTGCACCCATAGAGGAGCGCGGCAGCAACGGTCACCGGAGAGCCGCGAAAGTCCATCCCACCAAGACTTAGTCACCCCAAACCGCCCCATCCCATCCGTCCACCCCTGTACGAATTCGGAAACGGTTCGATATAAAGCCGAAATACCGCTGACTGAACTACTCACATAACCAACCGGAAAGGAAAGTGTGGGGGTCTAATTTTTTTACCCGGTCGCAGAGGGTCAAAAATGAGGAATGGGAAAAATATGGAAAATTCGATCCACCGAGGTGGTAAAAAGTTGCCAAGGGGATCTCGGAAACTATGAGGGATAAAAAGGTGGCGTTTGCGGATAGTCATAGAGAGTGATCGGTAGTTACCACAGAACGAGTCATCCCCGCCCCTTTCATACATTTTTTTTTAAATCCATACAAATCATACAAAACAGGATATTTCCAAAACCACCAGGGATAGAAGGATGGTTTCTTCTGGGGATGGCAGTTTCTCCTCAAGGTCCGTCCCCCGGGATTGAGCCCCCCCCCCCTACTGTAAACCCCCCGGCCGTAACTCGGAAACGGCGCGACGCAGCCGGGTCGTGTTTGGGCTCATCGGAGACGTCTCTTCGAGGTAAAAAATTTGAACCCCCCTCCAACCCCCTCGGCCGTAATTCGGAAACGACTTGACGCAGCCGGGTCGTGTTTGGGCTCATTTAAGACTACGTTTTTTAAGTAGACCAAATTTAAAAATTCGACAATTCCGGTCTACTCAGTGGATCATGGTCAATCGTTACAGGTAGACCCCCCGTGTTGGGTATCATTTGGAAGGTCTCATCGAGGGTGACCTATTTAGACCAACGCCCCCCTCCCCTCCTTATTTACTCCCAATTATAATTACACAATTTATAATTAATCAATCATCACGATTTACAAAACAAAGACCCAAAACCAAACCAAAACAATTAACCATGGCAAAACATAACACAAAACAAAATACAACCGCGCCCCCGCGGGCTGCTTGCAGTCCGCGGCAGCACGCAAAAACTAGTATATATATATACCTGCGTGTCTGTCTTCTCTTTGGTATATTTAGATGAGTTTAATATTATAATATTATAAAGCCTATTTCCACGTGAAATAATGGTATTCTCAAACAATACAATCTGATTTTCCTCTTTATGACATTATGACACTACCGTGCAACAGCTAGTGTAAAATACCTTCTTCATAGTGAAAGAGTTCCACATACGTTATAAACTAAACTTACAAAATCATCTCCCTCTCACTCTCTCTATCCATATCTCTCCTCTATATAACATTAGTATAGATATAAACAATGTGCATTCACTTCCAGTAAGAATAAATCAATTGCAACTTTGCCACATTAAAATGTTCTAGCATGAAGGTAAATCGTGCCCCGGGCGCTCCGCGAAGAAGTGTATAAAACGGCGCGTCAAAGATAAATTGGGTTTCGGGATTTACAGTGCTTGACCGTCGAGTAATTTAGATTAGCTCGCCGAGTTAAATACAGACTTGCCGGAGCTTAGTTTGGATATGGTCGAGAAGATATGTACACTAATTGAATTAGCTATTGTAAGACTTCTTTGTGAAACTTCAAATATATAGCTCGGGGGCGATTCTAGATGTGTTTAATTAAAACTCTTCTGTAACAGATTCACTTGAGAGTGTTATAATTAAAATCGCTTCAATTACAAAAGGAAAAGTTGAAAGTAACAACTTATTGTTACTTTCAACTTTCAATCTATCTGTAATTCACTAAGTAAATAAATTATTATTATTATTATTATTATTATTATTATTGTTTAAAGGAAGTTACTTCAAGGAAATTCATTTCCTGAGTTTTAACTTTTCAGACATTAACTAGATTACTTGAAAAAAAATAAAAACTATTAAGTTAAGGTAAAACAGTTTAGGGTCATCAGAGACGTTTTAGGAAAACGATTTTTTAGTCCCAAATGAATTCAGCCTGTATTGAAGTAAGCCTTAGCTCCTATAGATCGAGAGCCACCATTAATACGGCTGATACGCTGGTAGCTACGTCCCTGACATCCATACTTGCGTTCATATAGTGTAGTTAAGTAGAGTGTATCATGACGTATGTAGGTAGATCTAAATATTAGGTCACTGTCAGAAGAAACGACGTGAATCTAAGATATGCGTCGCAGCTTTTCTTTGACAAATACCGCCTTTTTCTTTTATAAATCCAAAATTTCCAGATAGAAGAGAGTTATAACGGAAGACCAGCGCAGGTTTCTACAACCTGCATTATGCTGAGTTGGAGAGGAGAGTTTGTGTGTGTCTTATTAAGTTTTTATATGTATCTATGTTCTTTGTTGCAAATAAAATTTTATTCTATTCTATAAAGTAATATGGGGTTTATTCTGGCTTAACTTTGAAGTAACTTAAATTTGATACAAGTCGTCATCAAACAAAAATTTTGAAGCGACATATATGGGCCAATATTTTCCCAGTTCGACTCAAAAAGATCATTAATTAAGCACGTCTGCTATAAGGACTTTTTGACTACCTAATTATTACTCACTGGCTTCGCTTGTCTGTGCGTAATAACTCCGGTATAATTTATATTATTAATTAAATGCAATAAAGCGTTCTATAGCCGAATATTGTTTAAAGAGTCGTCTAGTGTGTAACATTTGTCGCATATTAATGATAGTATAAAAAAATTAATTGTTAGCAACTGTAAAAATGATTAATTAGAAAAGAAATGTTCCCTCTGACTCATCGATCGAAGTTAGGTCATTGACACATTGACACAAGGTTCCAAAAATACTGGTTTCTTTAGGCTAAACAGGACAAATCCAGAGTAATTGGATCCCCTCCCATTCTTCACATGTTTGAAGCAGAAACAAAAGTCAGGTCATTTGTGAGATTCTTGAAGGGGAAGGGAAAAGTTAAGATGTTCCCATTTTCGCGTTACTTCAAAGAAATAACATTAGTCAAAGTTTTTCTGGTTAATCAGGACTGCTATAGAGATTCTGATCGTCAAAAAAATACTGAGTATAAAAATTCAGAAAATGTTTTCTGGCAAAGAAAACGTCTAAGTATAAACTTTTGCTATCTGCTTCGTCTGAGCAAAAGTATTCCATAGTCATGATAATTTCTTAGGATATCATCAAAAGATTTTGTATACAGCAAGAATGTAGAAACGGACCTAAATAATAAATATTTACAACGCTGCAGTGTAGCTATAAAAGCCTCATGAGAGCTTCTTAACGTATGCCCGAGAATTAGTTGGTCTATTCAATGACCTACATCTAAGCTCACTTTTCCCTTGAGCTCATTTTATTCTACAAACAAAAATAAACTTTACACCTCTTAATACTAGGTTCATATTAGAATTCAAATAAGTTCATATCGATATACTTATAGCATGTAGTATATACTAGTATTTGAATTTGATTCTTGTGTTGATGTAAATAACGCCTCCGTTTAAACACCATCTTCAGGCTTAGCATGAAAACAATTTATGTTTCATTGAAATATATTCCCTAAAGCTTTGTGATAAGATTGGATTTAGAAAGTGGTGTGCGGAATAGAGATTGTGACCGGAATATATTTAAGCAATGACGAGTGTAAGGGGTCAAAGTGGAATCTTGAACTGTTAAACGTGGGGTTGTGCGAATGTTGGAAGCAGCTGGAAATGATTGTTATATGTTACGTTCGCACATGTATATATATAGTACTAAGATCAACTGCAATATGTAAAGCAGACAAGAAAAGTGCTTTATCAGTTTCGATTACAAATTCCATTACTTTCAAAATTCGTTAAGGCTTAGATTTGAAATAGGTATTGATTACTGATTGACATATTTTGTCATCGCTAATAAAGATAGCAATAGAAGTTGTCACTTTGAATTTTCAAAGGAAAACAGACGTTATCATTCTACAAAATACAAAGAATGTTCAATCTTAGCGTGATAAAGCACTTTATATGTCGAGTTTACATCCTAACTAATATTATAAATGTAAAAGTCAGTTTGTCTGTTACGCTTTCACGCTTTAAGGATACGTTGAAAAAATTGCTGGACTTATGCCACAATGTGGCAATGGTGACACCGTTCCACTTAAATAAAAAATAATTGGATAATTTATATAAATAAATTTTATAATATGAATAATACTAATAATAAAAATGAATATGAATATAAATAATATGAATAGTGTTAACAAATAACAAGGTCCCTTGCTTATGCAAGGGATAAATGTATTTAAATAAAAAAAAATAAAAAAAAAGTAGGCAATAGGAAAATTAAAAAGAAACCACCAAAAGTATAGAAGCGATGAAAACGTGCTACTGGACATATCGTTAACTGAAATTCAATTACGTATTACGTGAAACACTTTAAACAGAAAGTTCCATAAAAGGAGTGGAGTCGGCGGAACATTCCATCTGCGATAGTAAAAAGTTTTTAAATTGAATGAGAGGCTGAGTACAATTGAAAACTCTCGTGTCGGGGATTTTATGATTCTGGAGGGGAATTAAAACTTCGCCGCTAGAGGAAATATTTTTATGGAACAGGTGTAAAATGGGACAGGCCAACTTTATTCAGCGCCTTTCGAGAAAGAATTTGTCACACAGCGAAGTCGCTGCACACCTGCTCTACATTTAAGTAGCGTCAGGGACGTTTGGCAGCAGTAATCACCTCGTTACTACTGTTTGAATGGTGAATTACAGCGCGCATCGCGGCTTTTGTGTTAGGCAGTGCGTAAAGTATGCCAAGACTAATTTCCCTATTCCTCTTAATTTATCCGTTATCGTAGTAAGGTTAGTATTTATCAATCTTTTTTATAAAATCAAAATCAAAATATTTATTTATCAATTGGGTTTCTACGAGAAACTCTTAAATTATAAATTATAAATTTAAATTTACTAGGGTTTCGGAAAAAAAGCCAAGATGACGAAACCAAGATGACGAATCCTGAGAAGAAACCCCGAAAAAAACTCAGGATACTAATCTTTTTGTCATCTTTAAAATAAAAAATAAGAATTATTAATTTTAAAAATATAATATTTAAGTATACATACAATACAACACAATATGAGCTCCGAATCGCTTAAATCCAGGCTTCATTATCGTTATCGAAATAATCGCTATTATTTCTAATAGCACTAACACCAAAAGTTATAACTCTACTACTCCTTCATATATGTATAATTCTACCTCATAGTATCTCCAATACCTATTTCGAGTCCCCTGGGCGACGCCAGCATCTCATATAATTTGATTGGGCGGTTCCGCACCTTAGACGGTGTATAACATTGTAACAGTGTTAATGAAAACTTAGCATACGTGCTCAAATCCAAAACAATTTATTGTATGAACTTACTAAATATTAGCAAATCTTCTAGATGTTATTCGCACCTGTCATAATCACTGAAGTTATATTTAGGTCATTAGTTACTTTAAAGTTCAATAGTGACGCATCATTGCAGGTCTACTTTTTTAAACAGATAGTTCAAATATCCTTTTTTTTTATTTATTATAAATACTGGCTAAATAAAGCTTTGGCGAAAGTTGAATTCATTTATTATTGAATTCACTTATTTTTGATATCGCTAACTATCTCTTTACATATTGGTCTTCAATGCTACAATCAGATCATATTATGATCATAATTAAAAAAAAAATATGAAATCAAAAATATTCATAGTGAATTTCAATTTTGTGAATTCGGTGTTGGATAAAGGACGGGTATCCTCTCACATGTTATTCTGTGCGACAGAGAAAAGCTGAGTTAAGCTCGAACTGCATTATTTGCAACTTAGATTAAAGCACTAGACAGGCAGAATGGCTATCAAGATAAAGCTCTTTAACGTTATTTGAAAAAAGAACAGTTTTGTGCAAAAAAAAAACACTGGAGAGTGGCTTAGTGGCTACCGTCGCCTTTTAAGAAAAAGAAATACAAACGGGATGAAGCCATGCTGCTATAAACTTGACGGGTTGAAGGGTGTCTTCTAAAAAATTTCTAAATTTATATAAAGTTAATGTTGTACTATCTTAAGATAAGTTTGACAGCCATAGAATAGGTATTATTCTCACAAAGTCGTAAGATAGAGGTAAACAGTTTATTGATTTAAGAAAATTATTTTGTTTGTGACGTACAAGACTAGTTTGTTTAAGTTTAAATTATGTTAAAACTACAAATAAATTTATTATAATATTGTTTACTTGCTGCTGCCCGCGACTTCGCCTGCGTAACTTTGTAAATTATATACTAAAACCTTCCTCGAGAACCACTCTATCCATTAGTGAAAACCGCATTAAAATCCGTTGTGTATTTTAAAAATCTAAGCATACATAGGGACAGACAGACAGCGGGAAGCGACTTTGTTTTATAGGTACTATGTAGTGATGTTTAAACCAACTATAGGAACTTGCATGATGTAGACGATAAGAATAACAAAACTAAAAGACATTTTTAATAATTAAGTAAATATTAACTTAAATGTATGGACCTATATTTATGCATGGCACACCATTTAAATTTCAGATATAAAAGATCTCTGAAAGATCTCTGAAGATCTTTAAGCATCTCTGAAATAATAAAGTGTCGTATAGTGTGGCGGATGTTGCTGCATTGCGATTTAAGGTAAGTGACCGCCACTTGAGAACCCCATGAATTATGCCGTTCCCACATAATTAAAAAACATGAAAATTTATCGTGGTTTCTATTGTAGAATATACTTTTCAGTGCTGAAAGCGGTGGAGCTATAAAAAAGAAACAGAGACTTGAAAAAAACGCAATAAATCGCCCCTGTGTATACCCATTGCGAGACTCGCCTTTGTAAGAGGTCGGAAGTCGTTCCTTTGTCTCGCCCTGTGTTTATATTTATAACGATTTACTCTATTACAATTGTTTTGCGAATAAGTTGACATTTTCATTTTAATTTAGTGTATTTTTATGAAAAAAACGACAGACAGGCTGACAGGTCACATGAAAGCTTCCTCGCCTAGAAACGCAGCTAAACTTCATAGGGTAAGTTCAACTTCATAGCTTACTCCCTTACTCCTTTATACAGTAAGGGAGTAAGGTTGACAGTCATCTTATACAGGGAGGTAGTTACTGTCACCAGTTTATCACCTCCTAGTTACGTGACTTGCTACGTGATTACGTGACTTTTTGCTCCGAAACAAAATGTGCGTTCAGTACTAATAAAAAAAACTAGTTTTGCATTCGGCTCCGTCCGTTTGGATTCCTTGTGTTGTTGGTTGTTCTTTACTAATATTATAAAGAGGTAAAGTTTGTACGTTTGTTTTTTTTAGAGGTCGTTCTGTAAAGAGCTTTAATTGGACTGTGGCTGCTGATCTGTTATTAAACTAAAACAATAAATAAAAGCCTTTTTCAGAGTGATCACTTTATTTACTGACTACTAGCGACTTTGAACAGAGTTGAAATTTTAAAAAATTTTAAACTTCACCAGTTCTAGATAGTAAATAGAGGGTGATATTAAAAGTTTTATGAATAAAAAAAAATGGGAAACTACAGTTTATTTCCAAAAATAAAAATTTTCCATAAAACAAAACTACATTCAACACTAAAATTCGGTTTCCCGCAGATTTGAAGTTGAGGCAACCGCTGAGCCTATAATCCGTGCATTCACGAAAGATTAACGCTGACCGCAATATGGTTGCAAAATTAAATATTTTAAGCTCCCAATTTATTGGCCAACTACACAGATTCACTTGAACTTTCCGTCAAGTTTCAGAGCGACCTCCTTTTAATGTGACCTATTTGGAATTTCCTTGTCATTCTTCATTTAAAAGAAGAGGCACGGAAACCAGTCAGTCGGCCTTCAATACAGCTTCAGAAAGTACGCGCTTTCTCGCCACTCGTCATCACCATTTGCTTATTTGTAAATATTTTATGTGATTGTGTATAATAAATGTATAATTATAAATATCTGCCAACTACAGACACTAATAAATTGGTCAAGCAATATAAGCAGCAACAGTTCAGTAAGATAAACATTTAATTTTGTCTATCCTAACTAATATTATAAGTAAATTAGGTGAAAATGAGTTTGTTTATTTGTTACACTTTCGTGCCTCAACTACTTAAATGATCATCATAAAAATTTAATCTAAGAAAGGGTCTCTGCCTAAGAAAAAATTCTACTATTTTGAGCCTTTTTTATAGTATGGACTATATAAAGGAGATAATTATTATGAATGACACGTGAGAATTAAATATAATTGTTTAATATGCATTTTTCTAAGTAATATGCAAATGCATATTGGCATAATTCTAAGTACATACAATAGTTACGAGTATTTTAAAGTATGCATTGTGCTGAAGAAAGCATTAATTTGAAGAAAACATAAATTCTTACAAATATTACATTATTAATAATAATTGGTAGATTAGGAATAACGTAGGTACTAATATGCATAATAAATAAAAAATAATTATCTCTAAAATAATTAAACTGTTTAATTGTAATAATTTTAAAATAATTACGTACTCACAATAATAATAATGTTTAATTGTGATAATCTTTAATTGTTTATTTTTTTAACAAAAGTAAATGTCGCTCCAGTGAAAACTCTTAATTTTATAAAGTTTTCTCTCTCATTCTAACACTGTTTCTGAATAAACCCTTTTTAACCCTTGCGTTGTTACACGTCGTCATTACATAATTCAGTGCCGGTAATTCTGGTCCGGGTCTCGTAATCCCAACGTTAAACTGAAGGGTTAAGTACGGATTATCCGCCATAACCGGACTTTTAAGCAAATAAGTCAAAGTTGTGATTGTTAACAATTTGGTTAAAGTGAGGAGAGGCTTACGCCAGAACTGCATGCGTTTTTATGTGGGTACAAGGATTTATAAATTATATATTATACTAGTGACCCGCTCCCGGCTTCGCCCGGGGTGCAGTTTATATATCCTATCCTTTAAGTTGGACCAAATTACATATGAAATTTTATCAAAATCGGTTCAGTAGTTTAGGAGTTCATCCCAGAGACACAACGTGACATGTAATTGTTTATATATAAAGATTTATAAAGAAGGGAATATTTAAATTACTTTTCTTACAAAATTAGTTATAATGCATTAGTTAAAACTAAACTCAACCAAAGTGGACGCAAAATCGACGCGATCCGGCCGATTCATATGTGAATTATTAGTTACCTTTTGCTCGCAACTTGATCCGCCTTATAATATAAATTCTCTCAAACTTTTCATTTGGTAAATTTTGGTAATCTTCTTTTAATTACCAGCTACAAAAGAAGATTTCGTAACTTCTACTTACTATAAAATAATTCTTATTTTCATAGCTTAATATTAAATCCATATTCTGTAATCAATTTTCTTGAGCTTTTCACTGAGTGTTTATTATACTGGTTTGAACTGTTATTGGACCACAAATTCTAACGAAATAACGTTTTTTTTAAAGTACAATTTTTAATTGAAAAAAGGTGGCATAAAAATCCTATTTTTTCATAAGCTACTAACCAAAAAATAATATCCACTTCACGAAATCAGGATACGGATATTATTGAACTAACCTGTTTATATTGTAGAGCTACTGCGCGCCATCTGCAGTAATTTGCTTGTAGGATAAGATTGAATCTTTTTCTCAGTCCGTTATGAAGCGACATCTATGTTTTATATTTTACATCTGTACGTAATGTACAGAAGCATGTTTCCTTCGAATATTAATACAAGTGAAATTGAGTAGATGGCTCTTTGAAATAGAATATACTGAAACTAGTTTGCAGTTTTTTTTCTATTCATAACTTATTGTAACAGTTTTTTTTTTATCCGAGATTGGTTTGCTCTTGGCCAGCATCCAGCTGTGTAGCGAAGATGAGGCCTATGATGGAGTGAGCTCACCCAGAAGGTGCCTATTTTTAAGTTAAAGTTAGCTCAAGTTATTTATAAGTATTGGGTTGTTATTTTTAAATATAAATGAATTCCAATATGATTTAACGTAATTTATGTTTGTTCAGAATTTATATTGCTTAGTACCTATTTTTATTAAAAAGGCTGCTTTATTTTTATTAAAAAAACATGTCAGACGGTTTATAATAATTGATGGTAAACTTGTTATAAAATAAGTGACAGTTTATTCATTATAAATCCTTACTGATATGCGAAAGTTTGTATGGATGTATGGATGGCTGTATGGATGTTTGTAACTCTTTCACGCAAAAACTACTGAACTGATCACCATGAAATTTTCCATACACGTTGTCTGGGACACCAGAATGGACATATTAGGGTACCTTTCGTCCAGAATGCGGACGAAGTCGCGGGCACCAGCTAATCCGTCTTATTTTATTTTAATTCTGTTTTCAGTCATACAAACAAGGATAAACGAGGAAGAGTTGTGTGCATAAAAAAAATGCATCTTATGCGGCGCCGGAACTAATACTTCTTAGTTTTATATAATGTAATACAAAAACTGATAATTGTAATACAAGCACAAGAGGAATCCAAATTGAATGCAGGCGAATCCACGGGACAGTGCTTGTATAATATAAAATATAAAAGGAAATTATGATTAATTTTGAAAGCGATGTGAATACCTTTGTGGGAGGCTCTGCTTACATAACGTAATGGGTTGTGGCATTATTACAATGGCCTCCCCGGAGAGTCTGGCGCACATGTAACAATCATTTTATAATTACGTTCCACATTCCTACACAGTTTAAATTTCATTCTAATTATCATTTTGTTCTCTTCGAAGTGATAAGACCGATTTTAAAAATTCTTTCACATATAAAAAGCTACGTTATCAGGGAGTAACATAGGCAATTCTTCTTTAATATATAAAAACGTCATGTTTGTTTATATTGTGTATGCATCAAAAACTCGAGAATGGGTAGACCTATTTTAATTCGGTTTTCACTCATGGAAAGAGGGATAAATGGGGAGTTTTATATATGAAAATAACACCCCTGGCGAAGCCGGGAGCGGGTTGCTAGTATTTGGTAAAGTTACACGGACAAAGTCGCGGGCATAATATTAGTTAGCTATTATAATAATAATAGCTAGAATAACTACTACCACAATACCACAATAAATAACTAGAATCACACGTAACATTACATAAAAATCTAGCCGGAATAAGGTGAGAATTAGCTAAAAATGTAATTATTCTCATACTAGCTCTTGTGGAATCTGTTTGGATAAATATACCTATGTTATTTTCACTACATGATCACACAATATACATAGTGATGTATATCTTTGCATACTAGTACAATGAAACGAATATATATAGTGGGATTGAAGTATAGCGTCATTTAGTTTAATATAGGCAAACTAAGTTCTCAATAAGTAATAGCTTCGCAAAGCACCATTATGATATTCATAGTACCTACACTACAGAACATAAACATGACGGTGTATAGCAAGCTTTGTCCCAAGTTCAAGTTCAGTGACAAATCACTTATGCTACGGCGCTACAGTGTTACGGCGCTACGGCACTACGGCGCTACGGCGCTACGGAGCTACGGCTCGCTACAGCGTAGCGAGCAATCTTACTGTCGAAAATGTCAATTGATTGCACATTTATTATTTTATTATTTAATTGTTAATAAATTAGGTTTTTACCTAATTTAACCTAATAAGGTGTTAAGTACCTTTTATACACATTAATTATATAAGTTTCTTAAAATATAAAATGAAACCTAATTCAGTTATTATATAAGTAAAAAAAAACAATATTCTGCAATCAAGTAGAAGAAACTACTAAAGGATTTTGATAAGGTTTTCAATTTAGGAAGGACAGATCAACGAGGGTTTGTATATTTTTAAGATTAAAATCACAACCGCTCGAATCCGCAGGCAGATCGCTAATATACTCGTAATAATAGTTTTTCACCATGGGTAAGAAACTTATTAGAATTAGATAACATATCAGGTAATTTAATTTTAAAATAATCTAACTAAAGTTAACCTAATACAGACATTCTTAACTAAAATTCACAGAAGTTCCATAAAACATCTCGTTTGTCCAACAAGAGATAGAAAATTCTTAAAAAACAAGGTCAAAGCCTTTGTTAGGTAAAAATCTCTACCAAAATACTGCTAGCAACTCAATTAAGGGGCCCGTCCCTCGGGACACCTCTAGAAAGGTAATACTTATTGCAGTATCTATAACTCGTCGTTTGGTCTAATCGACAAGAGATAACTGTAGGATTGGCTCTAACCATATATATTATTTAATTTGCACTGAAATTATTTATATTTACAAAAATATCTGAGTAAATATTGATGTCACGGCCACTAATGAGGACATAGCTATTCATAAAAACAAAAAACTAGCGCCTGGCCAAAGTGTTATAGCAACAGGAAGTCAAGCGTTATATTGCTTACATATATATTCTTTTTATTTTTCAACGCCGACGATGAACGCGGGAACCAACTTGTATCAGACTTGTATTAATTGAATCAGCTCTGAGCCGACGACCATCGCGTTTTATTCATACATCTCAGTGGCGACGAGGATTATACTAAAATAAAGAAAATATCAAATAAAGTAATAAAACATTTGCAATTTGAATTTAAGTACTTTTAACCAGCAACCTTGCTCGCAGAGATATACTATTTCGTTGCTTTTAACAAACTATTTTTACATATCCAAAATAATGAAATCTTTGGTTTTGTTAACAAAAAAAAAATGTTTACGGGGTAAATATTTATGCTTATCGCTATAATCTCACACATTGCACCTACGTCCAAAAACCAGGCCTACTTAAACAAGGTAACTTCCTACAGCGACAGGTCACTCCCGGGGGCCGGTAGTGTTTTATGATAATCATCTTGTTTAATTTGCGTACCTAAATTCGGAAATTATCCAGTAATTGTGGCTTCGCGCAGCGTGAATAATGCATGTCTGTTATCTAACACGCCTTTAGGATATGGCAATTTAGATAAGTGGACAGTTCCGAATCTGATTCAGATCGGCACCAAATATTTCATGATCAATATTAACTACAGGCGCGTTTTGTGTTTTGCATTGGAATTAATTACAAATTAACTGATGACTTTTTTATGTCATAAAAAGTCATAAAAAAGCCTACATGTTTTAAGAATAAGATTTTATTATTTCTATTTACACATAATCTTGCTGAATTTATTTGACAATATTTTTTTAGCTGAGACCTAATTAATTAAAATATTGGTTAAATTGACATTCTCCATCATACTTCCAATGATGATGATAATAAAGCCATCATAATATCGTAGAGAGATGCAATATATGCTTATACGGAAATTAGTCGAATTAGGGTAGCTACTGAATGCGGTTGACCTCATGCCGCGGTTTGCACACTGCACAAACGAGGACGCATATTTCAAGCTCAAAGAATTTCATAACGCAACATCCAGCAATAAGAACGAAATTCGTTTGCAGAGAACAATGCCAGTTTAAGTGGACCTGGTCCTCATATCCTTTGGAAGTAATTTTCGTGAAATTTAATTTGCTAATACCCTGCTTGTTGGATGGTAACAAGCATCCTAACAAATTCATATTCTGTGCAAAGATTTTGTGTACACTCTTACCTGTATAAATGGATGATTAAATATATTGTTTGTTTTTGGTATCACCAGGGAACTAGGCTTTGAACGGATTCTTTTTTTTTTCTGCAAATTATATATACCTACAAAGCTTTCTCCTTTCTTTTCATTGGTTAAAACTGAATTAAAATCCTTGAGGTTGTTTAGAAGTTCTGGAAGAAACAGGACAAAAAGGGACAGTGACTTAATTTACATTATAATATTCGTAGATATAAATAATTATGAAGATATTTATTATAATTAATAATACATATTTTATATTATATCTACCAGAAATTTAGGCACTCACGATAAAAATAAAAGAAAAGTTGAGTACAATACCATAATTAAATTAAGAAGCAGAGCGTTCACTTAAAATTCAATTACCTAATTATAAAAGCTGATTGTGCTGATTGTGTTATAACTTATGTACGCAACCGATGGCCTCCCAGCAGGAATGCAGTGGAAGCGAGGTTATTCTCTCTTGGAGACCAGCGGCTGCGACAAAGTCCGCGTTACGCGGATCAGGGGGGGGGGGGGGGGGGACACTCGACTATCAGCCCGGGCCAACAGCCAAGAGTCCAGGATATAAGTGAAATTACTTACCTAGTCGTCGGGACCTCGAACCTCGTCCGTCGCACAGACGGCCCACGGCAGGGAAGCAATATATATATAATATAGGTTGGGAGTCGGGAATACAGGTTGGGAAATACCGTGATCCTCCTTGGCAACTCCTGGGTTCCCGATGCAAAACTTCCCGTCACGACACTCTCACCAATTGCTAACTAGGTACTAGTATTTAACCAAAAATATCGGGCACAAATCACGCCGCGCGTGTCCCGCGTTCTCTTACGATTCCAAACCAAATTTATTACTTTTACGAGTCGACCGCTCACGTATTACTCAAAAACTTCTCCAATCAACTATTACAAATCCGATACGACTCAACTCAGCAACTCGACCATTACAATAATTTCTTTATAGACTACCTACTATACTATTCATGTCCGTTGACGGTTCAACGAAAAAACCAAACTAAGCGCCTGTACAAAAACTAATAGCAGAGCGACGAGGCAATGCTAAACATTGCATCGGTTCCGAACAACTTATAAGGCAATAGTAGCGCCCTACGACTAAGTGAACCGTCAACATGGTTGCGACCCATTATCGTTAAAAAGATTGAATAGCTTTTAGTTTGACAAATGCATCCAACTTTCATGTGCTGCAATCCGAATAACTTGTTCAATTAGTAGCAAAAGGTGCATATAAAGGGCAGTAAACTGTAATTGTGTGCGACTTTGAGCCTTCGTGACATACGGCTGGGGCAGCAGAACTTACTAAAAGTTTTAACCAGAATAAGAAGAGAGTCGTAATGTTCCTGGTACGCATTTCTTTATGAATTATAGTCTATGTATAATTCTGATGTTTGAACTACTAGCGTTTGCCCGCAACTTCGTCCGCGCTCCTTTTTCTTAACATTTATTCAATCTTTATTCCAGTCAGGCATTAAATTTTTTTTAAATTCATTTTTGGATGATCCTTCGCGAACAGTATTGTTTTTTCTGGATGAAAGCCACCCTATATCCTTTTACTGTATCTCTATGGGGCATAAAAAAGGCGAACAAAGGAGAGGAAGCTGCAATATTTCGGGCACGTAATGAGAGGCGAAAGATACCGTTATCTTTTACTAAGTGAGACAAGGAAAAATACAGAGCAAACGTAACAGAAGCAGGAGAAAGACATTCTGGTTGAAGAATTGAAGAGATTGTTTCCTTTTTTGTGCAGCAATTTCCAAGGGTAAGATAGTTGGTTGCCAACCTTCATAGAGTAGCGGCAATTTAAGAAGAAGAAGGTTGAAATTCATGTTCACTATGAAAATTCTATAGTTTAAACTTTAGGTTAGATTGTACTGCTAGCAAAAGTGAGACCGTATGTAGCCTTAACGGTAACCATCCGTCCCGTTTTGAAAGTTTAGAACTTTAATCCTGACCGAGGGTAATTGCTAAAGTTGGAACACAAAACCTTGTTCGCGGGACGCACGATTTACTGTCAGCCATTTTGTAACTGATAATGCGGCTTTGCGACCTTTTACATTGTATTTAACAGGTGGAATTTTGTAATTTTAGTTATAAATTTCTTCAATGACACTACAATGTTAGCTTTGTTTACACATCTCTAATTAAAGCTACATAATAAAAAAAAATATATTTTACCCGAAACAAAAATGTATCATTTTATTTTATTACTAACGGACTCAGTAGGCGTTGTCATTACTCGACTTCAAAAACACTTGTAACCCATTTCAATTATTGTAAATCTAAAACAACCACATTGCTTTATTACAATTCTGTCAAAAATAAATGAGCAATAAAGATTAAATAAATGTTTCAAAAAAGTGACGTAGAGTAAGTCGTGGACAAAAGCTAGTAGTATCATATACTAAGAACAAGTCTGCGGAAGGACATATTGCGTTCCCCAGTCAAACATCCAGGATGATATCTTGGATGTTTCATCTGTTAGGTTATCCTGTAGACAGCGCCTGATATATATATTTGAACTTTACTCATAAAAAAATCGGATTAAATTAAATTCGAAACTCAGGAATCTGATGTTTATATTATATCTCTACATGCTTATAAATGTTTATACTCAACCAATCCAATCTGTGGTATTCCCATTACTATTTAAATCCCGTCAATTTAAAATCGAACGTCAGTCGGATGAACGAACCCATAAATGAATGTAAACAAAAACACTCGTAGTAGAACTAACCCAAATTAAAATTTCGCGATACCAATTCGAACGGCGAAAACCGTGGATTTTCAACGGTTGCACTCAATCGTTAAACTCTAGATACACAAAACGATTGCTACTGGATCGTCACTAAATTTCCCACGAACTATAGAAAAAATTCCGTTTGATTTTTTTACAAATTGACCCCGCGCCCGTTACAAAAATAGAATGTGTCGATTGAATTCTCCCGAATAGAGTTGCGTGGTCGTAATTTTTTATCGTCCATCCCTTGCGTGCATTTACCCTAACGTGTGTTGCAAAAACTGCTCAAATTTTACGCTCAATAAAACTCGGGAAATTTTAGAAAACGCCTCCAGGGAACGCCTCTGTTCATTTACAAATAAAGAACATACCTACCTGCTTTTAATACTAGGTGTTGCACTGGGCTTCTCTTATGGCGTCTATTAAATGGGTGTCTCGCAGACACCCAGCGATCAGCTGTTTCACTAGGTCTTTTTGACCCCTCATTTACAAAGTCAAGAAAGTGATTTAGTAGACAAGAAAGTATCCATCCGCTTTGATTGAAATCTGACAACCCTCTACTTAAGTTAATCCTTACTAATATTATAAATGCGAAAGTTTCCTTTGTTGCCCATGGTCCCAAAGTTTGTATAGATGTATGGATGTTTGTAACTCTTTCATGCAAAAACTACTGAACCGATCACCATGAAATATTGCATACACGTTGTCTGGGACACCAGAAAGGACATAGAGTACCTATCATCCAGAACGCGGACAAAGTCGCAGGCACCAGCAAGTCGCAGGCTCAGTTGGGCCGCTACTAATAATGACCGCGGATCTCAGTCTCCTCTGCTACTACAAACAAAAGACATTAAGAAGTACAGTTACATAACAAATATCTCAGCATCTTTACAGTACAAGGTTTATGCTCAACAACATCGTTACAACCACAATCGCTGCCGATATTTTAACGAGTCACTAACCATAATGTAAAAGGATTATGAAAGCCGAGATAAAATAAAACAAAGAGATGAAAATGAACAATATATTTTATTCAGCGTAAGCGACATTTCATATTCCACATTGAAAACAATTGCCATTTATTCACAATTGTTTTTAGTGCGAATAAAACTTTAGCCTTCATACGAAAAAAAGTCATAAATATAAATGTGTTTGTATTGTTGGAAATTCACATCTGCTGCCTGGATGAAAATTATTTTAATATTATTATGTTTTTTTTTATTTATTTAGGTGATAAACAATATGCAATTAAGCAAAATAGCTATAGAAGATTAAGGCTGGATTGCACCATCTTACTTTAACAATAACAAACGTCGCAACTTCAGTTAATTCGCACTTTTTCGGCCGAAAATGAGTTGCACCAGTTAACCAGTTACTGATTATTTATTAACTGGTGCAACTCATTTTCGGCCTAACCGTTATTTTAACTAAAGTTGCGGCATTTGTTATTGTTAAAGTAAGATGGTGCAACGCAGCTTAAGTAGCTGCTTCTGCCACAAACATAATTTCAAATACTGATATACATAATTGGGATCCTATTGAAAATCGCGGGCACATCTAGTTATAAAATAAAGTCTCTGTCCGTTTATGCCTTAATTTCTCCTATAGATTCTCCCAATGAATTTTGATACCGTTTTCACCAATATAAAGAAATGAGGAAGATTTTTAT